>NW_010590225.1:72544-89519 GCF_000705375.1 Tinamus guttatus
GGACACAGTGGCTTGAATCTTCCCTGGCAAGTGATAAATGATTCTCATTGACCTGGTAATTCTTTACTCCCTAATGCTGGGGAATCAGGCCCCTGGTATTGGTTCTGACATCTCTCTAATAAGGATGCTAAAACTTCCTGCAAACCAATTATGGAGCTGATAGAAGGAAATGCAAAGCTGTCCTGTAGTATCAGCTTGAGATGGGGCACCGAGAGGATGAGAAAGTATTAAAAACACTGTCTCATAAGCCCAAAGGCTAACAATATCAAGACAACTTAAAATACAAGGTAGATTAAAAAAATCCATTTGGCTGAAGGGAAAGTGTGTTAGGGAATTGTATAGAAAATGAACAAGCAGGGAGATGGAATTGAAGAGATAGAGGCTAGCCATCAGTGCTCATCTCAAACCAATGAGGGGAAGAAAGAGAAGGAAAAAAATCAAATCATATTTTCTTGGGGGAGAAAGAAACAAGAAGGGGCCTTACCAAGGCATCCAGAAAGAGCGAGGAATCTCAGTGAGCTTCCAAATGTGAAAGTGAGGCAGAGGGGAGAACAGGAGAGTGGCAGATAATTTCAATCATGTTTTTGCTTTTTTCTTTGCTCCACATAATCAGTTCTCCTGCAGGGCTATATTTTAATATCATTCAGTACTTAAGACTTCTCCCTACCCCCATCATCTACCAGTGGAGAGCCTCTTGCAAGTGAACACTTCCCCAGCGGACAACCCATCCAAGTCATGGAATATCTGCTCTTTCTGGAAGCAGGTACAACAAGGGGAAATGCCACAGGGATGGAGCTAACATCCACAAGTGGCCCCTTGTGCCAGTCCTCTGTGCTTTCTGTAGTTCATCAGAGATCCACACAGACCTTAAGGGATTTGCAGAGCTTCTGTTTTTCCTGGTTTTCCTATTTACTTTGTCATTAGCAGGATGGAGTGAGGGAAAAGCATGGCTTTTCCTCATTAGCAATACAGAGGAAGCTCCAGTTTGAAGACATTTCTTCTCTCTCTGTCCCCTCCAGTTCTTCCACAAAGCATGAAATAAGCAAGTGAGCAAATGATAAAAGCAAATGAGCTTTTACCTCCCTTCCGAACAAGAGAATTAGGAATATCCCTCTAACTTTCAGTGCCTGACCTGAGTGACACAATTCAGGTGAGCCTGGTGGTGCTACCTTGCTGAATCCGAGCCTTAGTTACATGATAAAAGCAAGTGCAGGAGATCTGTTATGCTTAGATTTCAGCGAGGCAGCTGAGATAATGCTGCATAATAGAAAGAAATGAGATGAATTCCTTGCTGATAAAACATGCCATCATGGGGATCAGGTACGGCTTGACAGATGAGAAGCAGAATGAAATTAATGGGTTAAAGACAGATAAGAAAGGCTTTTACAAATAGATCAGAGGGAAGAGTAACAGTCGGGAAAAGTAGGTCTGTTAGTAAATGAGGATGGGAAAGAAATTAACGATGGCTCAAAAACAGCTCAAATTGTGAATTTGGTTCTCCCTCCCCCCAAAATGTCTTGAACAAGATTAAAAAAAACAAACAAACAAAAAAAGAGTGTGAAAATGAAAATGACAACCTGTAGAATAGCTGTTAAAAAGAGCAGCTATGTGAAACCTGCAACACTACAGGTCAGCTGTCTGAATGTGAGTTGCTAAAATGCTCTGCCCCTTCAAGGCCTATTCAGCCCTAGTCATACACAGCTGTGAGCACCAAGTGAGCTCCATAAGAGGTTCAGAACAGAGCAGACACTTAACTATAGGAAATGATCTTTTTTTTTTTTTTTTTCTTCTCCAGAAAGCCCTGACCCAAAGGGATTTGAGAGTTTGGAGAGGCAAGTGGGAGCAGTAGCAGAATGGCTTTGGCTAAAAGAAAGAAAAGATGATTTAGTGCTGTTACAGGAAGTAGGGTTTCTCAGCCAGTTCTCTCAGGACTGGAGGAACTGCCCAGCTGCTTTACTCCCAGGCAAGAGCTGTGCATACAAGTGTGCTGGAATGCTTAAAGCAAAATTGTAAACTTTGCTGCAATACTGACAATTATTTCAGAAAGAGCAGAGATATCTGAGGAGATACTGAAAGCTTTAAGAAAAGCAAGTGACTTTCAGAAAGGAAAAGAGGAGTGATCCTATCAGCAACCATCTCTTTCAGTCTAATTTCTGTCCTTAGCAAAACAATGGATGAAGTATTTGAAAAATTCCCTAAAAGCCCATGGGTATTATAAGTAATAGGCAGCCTGAGTTTACAAACAGACCCCATGGCCAAGCTAATGTTAGTGCTTTTTGTTTTAAAAGAGTGTGAATGTGGAAGAGGAAAACAAAGTATAATATGTGGATACTAGAAAATATTTTTTAGCTTTACAGTATTACCTCTAGTGAATTTAGAGAGGGAAGGAAACCAGACATGGTCTATAGGTCTTGAAACCAAGGCCTTATTGGACCGACAGCTCATGGGGCTTCAAGGAAGCCTTCTTTTTCCTGGCCTGGTAATAGCTTCAGGAAATCATCACATCTCTATGCAAGATACAGTAGGAAAACTTGCTGACTATTTGGAAGATTTTCATGTTACCAGAACATTTTCCTCCTCTTTCCACTCCTGGAAGCATAGTACTGGAAGACCCCTAAGAGGTGATGTAGCCTATTTCCTAATATTTCAGCATTGTTGCTGTTGTGCTTCTCTAGAATAGACTCGTGTAATAAGTGCTGTGAGCTTGGTCCTGTGCAGGGAAGTTAGTTTTGAAAATGTTTTTACTTTCTTTCATAGGCTTGACCCATAAGCTACAGATGTCTCATGCAGCCCGTGTTTGGCTGCAGCCATGATCCTTGGCTGGTTTGCAGAATATGCATCTGGCATTCAGGTCTAGATGGTAACACTATATATAGCTAACTAAAAGGAGTTACCTCCTTTCTCTCACCCTGCCTGCACATGAACGCTTTTCATTTGAACTTGTCTTTTTAAGCAATGCACTTTTACACCTTCCCTTCACCTTCTCCACCACCAACACACATCTGTTCTTCTTTCCCCCTCCATAGCCTTACATGTAAAGGAAAATGAAAAAGGTTCATTTGAAAGGCTGAGGTTTCATGGTGGTCGTCTGTTAGCTGTCGCCTAAGGTGTCTGGACAGGTTGCTATTTTGTCTGAAACAGACAGAATAAAACTTTGTAGTGAGAGGGAATTTGGCAAAGCTATAAGGGAGGGCCTTCTCATAAGCTGGGAGCTTGTTCCTGTGAAAGCCCTGCCAATTGGGAAAGCCTCTGAGGTGTAGAATCACATAAATACCCCAAATGACATCTACAAGAGACTGCTGAAGTAGAGGTTTGCTGATACCTCCTTCTCTTTTTCAAGGCCTAAGCTCCTATAAAAGGGAGAACAGGAAAGAGTTAGGCCCTGTACTTGGTTCTGGGTCCTACAGTAGTTTTTAGATTTCTCTTTGCCCCCTAGAATACTAAACAAAAGACCAAATAACTCTTTAATGAATAATAGTTAATTACTAACATAACTAGAGAATTATAGAAAACCAGCTTAGGAGGCATAGTCTAGGCTGCACTGGGAAAGATGCTGCTTTGTCATCCAGGCAATCTGGGGGACTGTGTCGAGCTCTTCCACAGACATCTCAAAAGACCATGAGCAGATGATTAAAGATTCCAGAACGTCCACTGCTCATCTCTCAAATGGGGTTAATAATACAGCCTACTTTTTGCATTACTGTTTTTAGGGGCCAGGGACATTCTCTCGATATGTATTTATCCCATGCCTAACACATGGAGCTGTGAGCATCAGTGAATGATTACCCAAAATCCTTCTAGTAGAAGTAGGTTAGGGGTTGGTGTGAAAGAATTTATGGTGGTTACAAAGTATAGATAAAAAAAATATATGAAAATATAAATACCTTTCAGAAAAGATAGTTTGGCTCTGACAGGACAGAGTGATTGAATGCAAATATTTGCAATCTGCATGTTTAGCCACCTCTTTTTCCTTTTCCTAAAAAAAATAAGGCACTGCTGTCAGCTATGAAACTTGGTCATTTTATAGAATCACAGAATGACCGAGGTTGGAATGCACCTTTAGAAATAATATAGTCCAAACTACTGTGCATAAGCAGGGTCACCTGAGCATATTTCACAGGATTGTGTCCAGGTGGGTTTTGAATATCTCCACAGAAGGAGACTCCACAACCTCTCTGGGCAGCCTGTTCCAGCACTCTGACACCCTCACAGTCAAGAAGTTTTTCCTCAAATTCAGGCTTCCTGTGCTTGTTTGTGGCCATTGCCTCTTGTCCTATCACTGACCACCACTGAAAAGAGTCTGATCCCATCCTGTTAACACTCTCCTTTAAGATATTTATACACACTGATAAGATCCCCTATCAGCTGTTTCTTCTTTAGGCTAAACAGGCCCAGCTGTCATCCCCATAAGAGATACCCCTGTCCCCTAATCATGACTCTCCCATAGCTCCACATTCCTCTTGTACTATACCGAGCACTCCAGATGTGGCCTCACCAGGGCTGAGTCAAGGGGGAGGATCACCTATCCTGCTGGCAACACAACATTCTTCCTGATGCACCCTGGGATACCTTTTACTCTGACATGTGTTGGTGTAGCCCAGAGATAATGTTGTAAAGGGAAAATTTTCCATGACTTACACTGGAATAGCACTAAAAACTCATGCATGTGACAACATCTGTTTGAAAATTGGCATAAGGAATTTCTTGTTCATTCAGGAAGCATCAGGCTAAAGCACTTCGTTGTTTTTACCTGTAGGAATGTTACACACTTGCTTGGTGCTTATGCCATGGGCTCAGGGCTTATGTAATGGGCAACTGGTCCACTCAAATGCCTCTTCCAGCTAGTGATGGCCAAACATCAATTGAAAGGGGACTATCAGTAGGGGGAGTTCTGAGAACAGCTTTAATGGAGCACAGAAGGTGCCAAACAAAATTATAAGAAAACAACCACATCATTAGCTCCTTCCTATTGAAGCCCCAGTGCAAAATATCCTCTATGCTCTTGGCTTTGTTGGGGTTGCGAGTGTGTGTGACATCCAACCCACCAAAGAGTTGCTTAGCAACTGTGTCCTGCCCTCCGGCTGCCTGCGGCCGGTATGTGATGTTCAGCTTTGATGATGGAAATTCTTCCATCTTGTGTTCTGTTGGTTCTGTGTGTATCCCGCTGGGTATATGCTGTGTGCATAGATTTTCTGTTGAACTCATCTGATCTTACCAGCCTAGCTACCTGCTCGTGTAGTTTGACTTCATCTTTAGTAATTAAGAATGAGGGTTGCTTTTTATATGACCTCACTTGCACAAGAAACTTGTACCAGTTGAATGAAGTGGTTTAGGAGCTGCTTGGCTGAAGTACTTCTTCACTTTCCTCTCCACGCCCACTCCCTTTTTTTTTAATTGCTTTTCACTCTTTGCATTCTGAGGGTGATATTCCCATTAGAGGATATTCCTGCACAAGGGGAGGTACTTGCATCTAGTGAATTCAAAGGTTTCTAAAGCAATTTTAAGAAAATCAGTTTAAATTACTCATGGTGACAGACTCAATGTGAAGTCATCATGTTACAGATGTGGAACTTTCTTCAGTGAACTCACATTTTATTTTGCAGCTGGATTGTGCTGAGAGTGCCAAGCAATGCATGGTTATATGGAGTGGAGTCAGTAGAAGATACTGCAGTTGCTGGTCACTACCCCCCTTACAGCTCGTGATGTCATCCATCTCTCTCAGTTTCCAGTAGAGTTACCTGTGAATAGTTCCCATCCCCTCTGAATCGTCCTAAATAAACTAGTTAAGCTTAAAGAGTTAAACCAGCAAGTCCCAAATGTGTCAGGATGGAATGGACAGTATCTTCTCTTGGAGGGCAGTCAACAGCAGAATCATTTTTCCTTGACTAACTGGACATGGCAGAAAGTCCTGTCTGACATCTTAATCTTGCATTTGGACAGCTACTGATATTCTTTAAACTCTAGTAATTTAAAAACTTTGGGAGGTGGTACCATATCCCTTAGTGTAAATCACCTAGGGGTTGTTCAGAACAAAATGGATCTGTAGGAGTGCTGTGTTGGCCAGGTCTGTAGACACATTTAGTTAAGAAGACGTGTCCCCCTTGTCTGCTACCTCTGCTGACAACTCTTTGGAGAGACAGCAAGAAAATGGGCTGAAGATCAGAGGAGAAAATGAAGAGAGACAACTCTAGCTGTGTTTAGGTGAGGAGTTGTTTCTTTCCCTGTGTTGCTTTCTCAAGATCACTGTCAGAGACTCTACAGGAAGAGTTTTTCCCAATTCCTATTGTCTCTGGGGAACTGCTTGATAGGCACAATGGATTTGCTTGCAAGCACTTTAAATAATTTCCAGAGCTTTAAGTACTAGAGGGAGTCTGTCTAGCAGAAGCAGCTCAGTAGTTCAGATCAGATCATTGGAGAAAGCCTATCTGATGATAGAGGGTCACTCTATGGGGCAAGGGATGTCACAAATGTGTTAAAGGATGGTGGTGTTGCTTGTAAATACATTTTTAAATAGTGTGTCAGAATTATGTTATTACCATGATCATTGCTATCAGCACTATTCTAAAGGTTCTGTATAGCCTTTGTATAGCAATCCTTGTCTCTGCATCTTGAGGCTGCATTTCCTTCAAGAAATTGTAAGATTAGATGAGAGAGAAACTGAGGCCAAGAGAGAGCAGTGACTTGTCATGCTACATCCAGCAGGGTTGTGGCAGAACTCACAGCTGCTCCTGTCCAGAGTCATGCAATACACCATGACTGCAGGCCTTTTCTAATGAGAGTTTCCTATAAAAAGGTGGAAGTCATTCAGCTCACCATGTTTACAAACTATGGGTTTTTTCCTACCAATAAATTAAAGTATGACTTTTTATTCTGTTTGTTTTACCCACTTGATCTGATTTAACACCAGATTCCTTTTCTTTGCCTTTAGTGGGAGAAGTAATGTTACAGATAACAAAAGCAGTGTGCAGAGAGATTTCACAAAAATAAGATTGCAAGAAACAAAAAAGATTAGTATGGCAAGCAAGAAGGGTTAAGAAGCATCTGTATGAGAAAGAAGCATTGTGGGAAGGAGGTTTTCATCAGCTAAGTTCATTAGCATTCTAACTGGTCTCTTGTTCTCTTCCAGCATCACTCAAAATCCTTATTTCCCTGATAAAGTAGCTGCCAGTGCAGAGAACTGTCCAAGAATGGTCATATTCAATGTGGAGATACTTTGTATGATAGGCATGATATTGCAAGGTCTAATGCACATGATGCACAGGTTCTTATGCACATGATACAAGATTATCCTTGCTGGAGACCATGAAAGATGGTGGCCTCCATAGCTCCTTGACTTTTCAAACTCTTGTCTCTTTTCAGACTTCTGCTTCTCTAATGCTGATTATCATATGTGCCTGTGAATTTTAGGGCTCAGAATTGCACGTTAGCCCGTCTGTCACGTGCATATGGGGAAATGTCTCTTATGGGAACTAAAACTGCTCTGTGCTGATCCATGGGAGCATAGAGGTTAAACACGTGCTCAGTAGTTGGGCAGAACTGGAGTTAGGTCACAGAATTTCAGCTGGAGGGAGACTTAAATCATTGTAAGGTATTAATTTGCTGAACCTAAAACCTCTCTTGGGATAGGGTCACAGAGCGCTAGGAGCGCTGCTCCTTGGCTCCTGCTTCTCCTCAGTGCGAAATGCTTCCTGGTCCTGGAGCAACTGCACAGGCAAAGCTGTTGAGGTTGGCCAAACAGTATATCCACACTGAGAATGAGAATATAAAAAGGGCCTAAAATCTGGGCTGCTGACATCAGAAAAAATGGTGTAAACATGGATCTAGAACAGGGAGCTCTTTCCTATTCCTTGTAGCAGGCTCTGTGTTCATCACAGCTACTCAACTGTCTGAACGTGTATGTAAAGCAGTATTATAAATCTGTGGTGCTACATGTACGTTTTTATTCCTATTACACTACATACATATTTCATTATGTTTATTATTAATATTCAGCATGGGGTATTAGCAGAAGTCAGAAGCAGTCAGTTCTGCTACAGTTACTCAAGTGAGCTTGCAAAAGGGAGTTCCATAAACTCAGACCTTTCTTTTCTACCTTGCCTAATATGAGCTCCGTCTAATGCTCATGAGAATGTGCTATTTTCACATCCCTCTCCATTCCATTTGTTTTGTTCATTTGCTCCTGACTGTATCTAACTTTTCTTTTTGGCTTAAACCCAAGATTTGGCTAGCAAGATGAAAAGTGACTAGGATTATAATTAGGGGTGGTTTTAGTCTTTGGGTTGCAAAACTGAAAGTTGGCCTCGGCCTTTTTCTTTTAATAACAATTAATTATTAATCACCCCAATAAAAGAGGAGAGAAAGGAGGATTACTGGTACTGTGTGGAATAGATATGATGGGAAGAGGCAGAATTTTTTCTGATGGGAAGTTTAAACTCTGGAGTCTGAATTGAGAAAATATTTACTAGTTTATTACTGCATTTTAATAGTTTCTAAAGCCTACTGGTAAAAGGATTTCCCCCCTCCTTTTCCTGCTACATGCAAGCACTTGCTAGAAACCTCTATTTTTTTTCTCACTTTTCGACCACAGCACTACTCTGAAGCAGCTGTGAACTAAAAGGGCATTCTGGTTAGTAAGACCTACAAATACTAGGGCACCCCACAGTGCATTAGAGATGTCTGTATCATCACTGGTTGCAGTACTCCTCTATAGCTGAGAAAGGTGGGGATGGCAAAGCTGTCCTGCTCTAAGGCTTCGATCCTTCCTTGTCAAAGCAGGATCCAAAGGCAGAATCTAGGAAGAAACCTATCAAAATGGTAGGGATCTGAAGGGGGGGGGCAATAAAGTAAAAATAAAAATAAAAACAACAGCAACAACCAAAAACAAACAAACAAAAACCCCAAAGAAAACAAAAAACAAGCCTGACAACTGTAGATTTAAGCCTCTGCCAAAGTTGAGGCGAAGTAGCAGAGTCTTCCTCTGATTTCCTATTTGATTGAGATAGCGGGTTTTGGTGATATGAGTTAGATCTTGCCCAGCAGAAATCAGTCTCTTGTAATGAGAATTTGCTTCAGCTACAGACTGTCCATCTCTCCTCTTTTCCCTTGTGAGAAGAAAACCTCCCTCTTTTTTCTCCTCATTTTGTGTGACCTCCCTGTGGTTCTCAGTGCTACTGATGAAGGCAATCTTTCTCGGGTCCTCTCTCTCTCACTTACCTCCTGGTGTGAACTGTGCCTCTCCAGCTGCTGCTCTTTCACTGCTTCTCTCCTCCTCTCCCTGCCTTTCAGACAAGTCCCGTCATTAGCACTTCTCTGTTTTTCCCTGTCAGTGTTCCCTGCGACTGGTGCTGTCACTCCCGTGTGAGCCACACTCTGATCTCACATCTCCTTCAACTTGCTCTTTCATCTGTTTGTTTGTCTGTCTGGACTCCAGCAATTCTCAGCTCTGCTGGACTTTCTGACTCTGAGACCGTCACGTTAGGAACTAGGAACTGTCCAAGCCTGGGTAAAAAGTTCCTCCTCCTTCTTGTCTTGAGACAGTATGGAGAGCTACGCAGGATGCTCACCACAAACCCAAGGCACTGAGGTTATGTTCTTGGTTATGCTTCTTGGAAAAAGGAGCGTTTTTTTTTTTTTTTTTTTTTTTTTTTTTCAATGTCTGTTTTCCAGGATGTAAAACAAAGAACATGATGCTGAACAGCCTCTTTAAAACACTGTGAGATTTAAGGATGCAAACTAGCAGATAAGCATGAGGGACAATTAGTGCTGCTTTTAACACTAATCTTTATTGAGATCTCACATTTACCTCTGTCATTATTTACTTAGTATCATCTCCTCTGTCATGTTCATGCTCCTGCATCCGAGGCACTCTCACACAAGCTCTTTTGTCACATCCAGCCCTCTGCTAAAATCCATCATCATCCACTCGTCACTCTGACCTGCTCACAATAACCCCTTGTGATATTCTTCCTGAAGCCATGCCAAGCACCGCACCAGCAGTCAGGGATATTGCAGTGGGAGGGGAGGCTGACTAATGTTAGGGAGAAATAATTCCAAAGAGAGTTTAGCTCTGAGTTACTTCTCTCACTTCCTCAAATCCTCTGCAAAAAGATCTCCTACTAAAGGAGATCTCATCACTCCATCCCTACTAAATGGGCTACCCTATTCCATCATTCCATCCCCATTCCATCCCCTTACCTCACACAGGCACCCCGTTTCCTCCACCTCTAAACCTTCAGCCAGAAAACCCTACCCATATAGCTTGTGAAATAGCTATCTATGTAGACCTTTATCCATCCTTTTATTTCTCTCTCTAATGAGCTGCAGGATTCTCCATGTGAAGGATGCTGCATGGAAATAAATTGTTCTGTGTCGTTTGCCATTAGCAAACTTACTGCACCGAAACAGAACTGCTTGGCTGCTTCAGTATCTTCTTCCCTTCACCACTTGATGGTGCTCTTGGACACAGCAATTTTTTATTCTGTTTCATGAAGGGTAGGTGCAGCCCGTGTCTGCAAAACTGATGGCTAGCTCTGAGTTGCTTGATTATCCAGGAGCTCACTTCTAATAAAACAAATTCCAAGCCCATCTTTAAATAAGATGCCTTTTTTCTTTTTCGGGGGCGGGGGGGGCAGCATCTTAGTATTACATCTCTGTTCTTACCTTCTTACCTGTTTTCTTCTTTTCTTCTATTACTTTTTCTCTCAGATAACTTCTTTTAGCCTCTTTTCCTCGCATTTGGTAGCCTTCCTCCCACCAATTTCTACTGTTGCCTTTGTTGCCTTTTTTTTGTCTTACCTCTCAACTTCTGTTTCTTTCATGTGCTTTTTGCTCAACCTCTTCCCCCAGCTCCTCTTGCATGTCTCCCCCATGCATCTTCCTACTTCCATTACCTCTTATCTCTACCTTCCCTTCCCCTTCTTTTCTCCTAAGCTGTTCTCTCTATTCATAATACTAGTTGCAGAATCATGTTCCGGTAGATCATAAGAGAACCTCAATGTAATTTCCTTTCTCCCGCACCTGAAATTTAGTAATCTTGCCTCTCTCAGGTTTAATTACTTTCACTCATCTTGCATTAAAAAAAAAAAAACCCTAAACTAAACTTCTCTTTCTTACTTCCTTCCTGTCACAACTGACTTTTTGGTTGTGTTGTAGTGAGGAAAAACATGCCCTGCAATTAGAGGAGCCTCAGTACAGAACATCTTGGAGAACTTTCATCAGTCATCTGTCAGAGACACAAAGAGAAATATTTGAACTGCTGTGGAAAAAACATCGTCCTAAGAAGTTTCACAGGGAGCCAAGTGCGGTGTTCATGTTACTGGGTGTACACTCAGAGCAGCAAAGTACCATGTAGATTTGGCTGCTGCTGTTATGGCCCGAGGATCACCATTGCCATTGTAGCCTAGGTTATATTTCACCTCTCACTGCAGATAAATAGATAAACTTTGCTATGAAATGATAGCAGGCTGTTGACGTGGAGTAATACATCACTTTAGTTGCTTGAGAAAGAGGACTTTGGTGGGCCCTGAAAGAACAAGGAGTGTGTTAGCATGTGAGAGAAAGTGAGAAAAATAAAAATAAACAAAATAAACACATACATGGAGAGAGAAGGGAGTTGAAATACAGCCCATATCAGCAGCTGGTAGCCTGACCCTAAGGAAAAGCTTAAAAACTTTGATTCTATAAGCAAAGGAACTCTCTGGCTTGTTTGATTTCTCCTGTGTGCAGGAGAAACAGGACTCCATGAATTCTTTGCAAATAAATAAGATATCATAAAAAGAAGACTTCTTTCTGACTCTTGATTTCCTCTGAGTTTTAGGTAGGTGCAGTGGGAAGCAGAGGGAAAATAATACTTCGAAATTTTTAAAGAAGATTCAAAGTTCTAGAAAATGTGCTTCATCTGTGAACCCCAAAGAATTGTGTAAGGAATGGTTTCCTTCTCATTTTATGGAGAAGGATGTTGAGACTCCTTGCTGCAGTGCGTGTTTTGGCAAGGGACTTCTCAAAACTCACAAACTGAATTCCTAACTTCCTATCTGTGTTTATAGTGCTACACTGTGCTGCCTATTGCCTTGCCAACAGTCCAAAACTACAGTGAGGGAAATGTTATTTCCTGGTTAATGGTGAGGACTCTTGGCTTCTGTTCTGAGCAGTTTCCCTGGTATAACGATGCAATCTTGAACATGATTATTTTCATTCACACTCGTGGAGCTGGAGAAATTTGCCTTAAGGTGCAAGCCCTTAGAGGTCAGCTCCAAAGTCTCCTGTTTGAATGAACCCCAAAGGGCTACTAATAGAGTTGCCAGATACCCCTGCAAAACAGTAGCTCTATTGTAATGAAGGGGATGATGCTGGTGAGGCAGACCTGTCAAATACTTGAGGCAACATCATGTTCTTCCAATCCTATCTCTTGTGGACAAACCTAGTTTATTTTCTACAATGAAAACTTCCAACCCATATTCCTATGACTCTGAAATACAAAAGACAGCCCTCGAACTGGGATATGGTATTGTGACTGAATCCATGTGAGTAAGATCTGAATCAGTGTCTCTGCACTTGTGAAATGGTTATAATAATATTGACTTAGTGGGGCATTGTGACAATTAGTGAAGGACTGTAATATATTTTGAAACCTGCAGATGACAGTGGGAGAACATAAAGATCATTTTCCTCCTTTGCTTCTTCTGTATATGGATCACAAAGTACCCCATTAACATTATTAAACTTCAGAATTCTGTGCGAGGGTGTTAAGTAATTCAATGAATCCATGGTCATTGGAATAATTTTTGGTTGCCTGTGCACTGTACTTCATGGCACTCCTGTCTTCATTGCAGCATCAGTGATATAATACAGGTCCTCTTGTTCCAAAAGACTAGGCATCTGTCACTTAAAGGAAAAGAATAAAGTAGCAGCTCCATTAATTATGATCAGTGTGGGGTCTGTATGTCATGACCAGGAAATACTGATTCTAGTCAATAGAGGCACACTGTTAGTATGTGCAATCAGAGTTTCTGAGCAGTCTCCAGTAACTATTAGGATCATCATCCATCCATGCAACTCTCTGAGAGAACTTGACTTGCATTACTTGAGAAAAATTTGTGTGTGGGAGAGACAAGAGGCTGCCCCATTCCCTGGAATAGCTTCAAAGGTTCTTTGATTCTGGCTTCTCTTGAATAAGAAAAGAAAACAAAAGCCAGTGGTATCTTTCAAATATGACTTTTTGGGTTGTGCTTGCTATATGTGAATTACAGAGCATTTATGTGCCAACTGATTTAGATACTTACCTCAGGACTCCCAAATTCCCTTCTGGATGCACTTACTTCTCTTCAGGAACTCAACAGAGGGTCTAGTCTCCCCGTTTTGGTCTGCTGTGTTATGACTGGGTGACTATCTGCCTAATTATCAAGTTGATACACTTATCAATTCATTGCAGTCAGGCGCTGCCCCCACCCCAAATACCTGCTTTCCCTCAGCTTAGATCCAATTTTGCTTGTGCTCTTTTGCTGGAGCTGCCCAACCTCTACATTACGATGTCTTCAAAAGGAGACTATCAAACAACGTCAACCCTCACATTACAAGTATAGCGTAGGCTCTCCTGACTGTTCTTGTCAGCCTAAATATAGTTATCCCTCACATGCTATGAGGAGTACAATGGAATAAAGGCAAATTGAGGGGATGTTCTTTCAACTCCCTTTTTTTTCCCATGAACAAGCATATCTACATGTTCAAGTGCAGTCAGAAAGCTCTCTGAACTGCGTGAATGTAAGCTAGCAGCCATAATTTCTTTGTGAGTGGGGCATCAAGCATGGGACTATATGTTTTAATGTGTTTGCAGGACGACTAGCTCTTTTTTGGGCCAGCTCTGCCATCAGAAGGGGTAGGTGCACTGATGCTGTTAATATTATATTATGAACCACATAAACATAATTTTTACATCAGCTGCTCTCCTGCCAATCTGAACTGCTTGAAACAATATGGACATGTATTGTATATGTGTGTATATATATATTGATATATATGTATACACAGCACATATAGCTTTCATATGACTGTGGGATGAGAAAGTAGCTTTGTAAAGGTGCACAATAGTTCCCAGTACTACTAAAGTCTTCTCACTACTCCAGGCCCCAGGAATGTGTATGCTTGGTTTCAGGTAAAGTCTAATACTTCCCTAGCATAGCAGTAACGGAGTACAATGCTACAGTGATAGGGGAGGAAGGAGGAATTTTTCTTTCAATTTTCTGTACATCTTTGAGAATGATGACTAGTAGGCTGAGAGAAGAGGGCTGTCTGAGATATGAGGTCTAGTCTAGGGCAGTGAGATTTATCTCTACATGCTCAGAAGCAATCAGAATGAGAAGGCAGGGTTGCTGCTTGTCTTGCTGCGCTCACTGCCTGGATCAGAGCACCTCTCACATCTCCCAGGACTGCTGGCAACTCATGTCAGGGTTGGAGGCAAGGGGAACTACAGATGAAGAAACAAGCAGGAACAGGGCAGGAGGAAATAAATAGGGAGACCTGAACAGTCAGAAGAGCTAGTATCTAATCCCAGCCCTTCCACTGAAGAACTGCATGTGCCCAAGCAAATCACTTCCTACCGGTGTGCCTCAGTTTCCCAGCTAATTAAATGGAGATTATAATGCTCTCAGAGGAGCGACATGGTGATAGATCAGTCAATATCTTTAAAGTGCAGTGAGATCCAGAGATAAAAGGTCCTGTGGAAAAGCGTTGTTAAAAGGCCAGAGTGAAACCCCACAAAACCTCTTGAACTGAGCCTTCTTGTCAACCTGGATATTTTCTCTGCACCTTTGAAGATGAAACTCAGTCGCTTACACTACTTTGCTCCAATTCGGTAGGTTTTAAGAGGCCACAGGGGGACCTGTTAAAGTTAAAATGGATTGAAAATGTCTTTGAGCTTCTAAAATAATGAGTATTTCCTTTTCTTTACCATTTTGGATCCAGATGAGATGCTATTCAGTGGCTGTCGTAATGCCAGCATATTCCTTTCCATTGCATTGAAACTGAACTCCTAGGGTCAGACATTTGCAAGCAGATGAACATTTTTTTTGGAAGTACATTAAGCAAAGGAAACTTGGGTAGGAAATTTTAATTACTTTTAAACTCTAAGCTACATCTTTTTCGCCCCATTATAAACCATTTTGATTCTGCATTACGCAGATGCTGGCTATTCCTATTATCTGCATTAAGGTGATGATCTTCTTAGTCTGGGCACCTTTCATGATTATTATTATTTCATATCTCAGCAGTGCCAAAAGGAGAGGAGAAAGCATTAAGATGCTAGACTAAAGTTTGATTCCCGTGTCTGGCACAGACATTCTGTGTGAACTTCGGCACGCCATTTTGAGTCCTATTTCTGAGCTGTTTTTTTTTTTCTCATTTCTGAAATGACATTTCCTTGCTTTATGGGGGTCAATGCATTCACTTGTGAGAGTCGGGCCTTATCAATGCCATACAAAGGGAAAGACTGATTCATGTCCAGTTGTGCTAGAAGCTGTGCAGGTATCCGTGAGGGTATGTTCCTGTCTTGCAAGGCTCATTGTTAAACATAACAGTAACCTACCAAAGGTGTGTAAGGAAGAATGAAGTAAACTATTTTTTTGTCTCACAGCAAATGGGCAGGTGAGACTGGGTTAAAACACTAACAGAAAGGAGAGAGACTCATAGGAATAGACTGCTTGGAGAGGGTGTAGGGTCTCTCTCACTGTAAGGCTTTAGAACGATTTCTGTCAGAGTTACAGGTGGTTCCATTATGGGATGGAGAGGACTAGATATTTTCCTGATGCGTTCCAGCTCCACTTTTTTTTGGTATGCTTGTTGACCACAGCAGTTTCCTCTAGAATGGCACTAAGCCTCTGTTTTTTTCCAATCTCTTTTGATTTGTGGAATGGCAAGGTATTTTAGGACGAGGCAAGAGCTCTTGTAGAAACCATACATTTGGCTGAGTGCCATGCAGCGTAGGTAAACATCCTAAATAATGGTGACTTTCTTAGTTCCCTTTGGCAGATCTGTAGAAATAGTCTATAACCTTGTCTTAGACTACTGTGATCTTACTTGACCTAAGTAGGCCTTGCTTTGAGCAGTGTGTTGGAACCATGGCCTCCAATGGTTCTTTCCAAATCAATATATTCTATGAGCATATGGATTCATTTCTTTTGCTGGAAATGCTGAGGGTCAATGCAGACTCAGTCCTACCTCTCTTATATTTATACAGAGACTTAAATCAAGAATGCTAATTCTACAAAGAAGTGCTGATTGGAAGGGACATCTTAAGATCATGTAGTCCAGCTTCCCCAGGACCCCCAGGACAAACACTACATCAGCTCAGCTAGGGCTGTCTCACAGAATCTCAAATACCTTCAAGAGCAGCGACCCTTCAGCCTGCTTTGCTGAAGCTGATTTGTAGTTTGGTGTCTGGATGAAAGTTTGTCAAGAGTCGTTCTGCAAGTTAGCAGCTGTGAGCCTCAAGCAAAAGCCCTCTTTCCTATAACCTCTCCACTACCTCCCCAGGTCAAATCTAAGATTCCCTCTATCCCCATATCCATGCAGAATGGAATTATTGCCTAGTAGTGATGGTAAGGGAAGCCTTTTGAAAACAGTTAGGCTCTTGCTCCTTTTGGACTTGTAAGACCCATACCAAAATGACAAGTTATACTACAGTCTCTTGCTATGGTTCTTTATTTTTTCTACTTGCACAGATGTCCAGTTTCTATAAGAGCAAGTGCTTATTCCCACTGAAGAGCAGAAGCAATAACATTTTCTGCCAGCCAAGTCTTCATAGTCTTATGAAACATGCACCGCTTGGCAGCTGGTTATAGTCTTCCACCTGAGAGTTGAAGGTTCACAGCAGATGAGCCTCCCTTCCTTCCTTCCTTCCTTCCTTCCTTCCTTCCTTCCTTCCTTCCTTCCTTCCTTCCTTCCTTCCTTCCTTCCTTCCTTCCTTCCTTCCTTCCTTCCTTCC
>NW_010590225.1:89970-126895 GCF_000705375.1 Tinamus guttatus
CTTCCTTCCTTCCTTCCTTCCTTCCTCCCTTCCTTCCTTCCTTCCTTCCTTCCTCCCTTCCTCCCTTCCTCCCTTCCTTCCTTCCTTCCTTCCTTCTCCTTCCTTCCTTTCCTTCCTTCCTTAAGCATTAAGAACCTGCAGAGGCTTTTTTTTTCCCAAACCACATGCAAGTTGGGTGGAACCGAGCATCTCCCAGACGAACCTAAGGGAGATTCAAGGGAAAAAAGCAAATTCTAAGGTTGCCTTTTTCATTGTGGGTATCCTCCATCTGTTTTTAAGCTTACAGAGGCTGATGAATCCCACTGCGTTGAAAACCCAACAGATTCTCTGAAATATGAATATTTCTCTGAATATTTCACTCAGAAATATGCCTTGATTCATACAGTTTTCCCCCATTATTTCCAGGGTCTCAGTAAGAATACCTTTCTTTCTTCTTTGCAAGGTACAGGAGAAAACAGCATAAGCAACTATTGCAAAATCTCTTTCATGTCAGTAATTTGCTAAGTGTCCAAAGCTTGTCTCGCTTCTATGTTAAGTAATTTATAAATAAAAATAAATTCACACTGACGCTAATATTTACTTGTACTTGAATTTTATTGGTAAGATGTGTGAAAATTGCCTGATGGTTGAGATCACCAGCAAAATGAAAGTTACAGGGAATAATTACAGATAGTATTACTGAACAGAAGGCTAATTTGATCTAAAAATTTGGTCTAATGGTCTCGTGAAGGGACACATTTCTATGGGAGAGGAATTTGTAAAACAAAAGAGAAAAAAATAGTATGGATGTGAGCTGGGGAAAAGTAATTATTCTCTCATATTATGGGAACACACTGTGCCTTGTTCAGGAGAGCTATGAAATACAGGAAAAAAGAACAGGCTATAAGCAGCCATTATGAATCCCAGAAGGGTTCTGGTAGGTTCTTCAAGATATGCAGGGAAGACACAGGCTTCTGAACCCAATGAGGCAAAACAGATACATGAAGGAGATTCAGCACTTTGTGGGAAGATGGTGTGTTGACATTTTAATGGTTAATACTGGGAGGTGTAGGATTTATCAAGTCTCCTTGAGCTCTCTGCCCTGCCTGCATCATTGTTCGAATGGGGACTCCCTTGTGCTGTTAGGTAAAGGCCAGGAGCCAGGCATCTGGCTTTCTGCATCCCTCAAGGCTCTCAGCTGCAGCCTTTTAAGAAGAGAAGTGCAGAGGAGCAGGATTTGCTAGCTCTGGTTTTCTGAGCACTTCTTTAGGCTGGGGAAATGCTAGCAGAGGATATGCCATGCCCCTGGGGCACTTCCACTCTTGATATTCACAGGAGATGAGGGAAGACCTCATGTTTTTTCCCACATACTGACTGTGATTCTTTCCTCTTTCTGTGAGTGTCTGTGTAGCCCCAAATTCACACCAAGCCTGTAAAGAAAGCATTTTCCATCATCTGCCCTTGTCTCAGTTTCACACCTCCCCCTCAAATGTGGGGATCTTGTGTTAACTCTTGTCCCAGAGCAGCGCATGAAAACTAACCTATACAAAGCATTTCAAAATATGAAGTGAGAAGGATTGCCTGTAAAAATTACCATTCTCTTGTCTGACCTCCATTGTTGAGGTCCCAGAGGGCTGCAACTGTCCTAATGCACATCTATGCATTAAACAGTAAGAGAAGTGCCCATTCTCCACAGGCACTCACCAAGTTAATGGCAATGCACAGTTCAGCTCGCAGCTAACAAGATTTAAACACAAGCTAATGACTGCATGTTTTCACTTTAATCAACACACAAATCGCCCTTTTATTATTATAGGCTTTTTTTTTTAACTCCAGTTTAATTTATAATTGAATTATGCTCCAGACTGTAATTGTTGATATAATCCACATCTCAAATTCCATGTTCTCTTTCTGCTTCACCCTAACCTTTCTGTCAGTGTACTGAGCAGCACAGTTAGAAAGTTAGTGCATAGTGCTGGGTTAAAATGTTGGTCTGGTCACCAGAGAGATGAATTTGATGGCCTCAAGCTGATCTGTTTCCACAGGCTCTTTCTCCATGCCCCATGCTAGAAAGTGCATGGAGGGAAGAGAAAAGCTGAGCTTTTAAGGATCTAACTCTGGAAGTTTGGCAGGCTACTAACCCCAGAACCTACACCCATTATTTTTGTTTCCCCCGTTAAAGATCACCATCCTGAGAGCAGAGATAGGGCCAGTGATAAGGCCAGCCCTCCTGACCCTATTCTGTTCAAAAGAATTTAGCTAAGCTTAAATGTCTTTTCAACACAGAGGGCAATATGTGAAAATAGGCAGATTCCTCAGACTTTGCCTCACCATGCCCTAAAGATCAGATTCTTCAGATGTTTATGGGTTTCTCACTCCTCCTGAAGTCAATGAAAGTTGTGTATCGGTGCATTGATACACTTGTGGAAGGCAATGTCTTCTTTAGTGTGCTTAAGGGCAGCAGTATTTATAAATATGTTGTTTTGTAAAGGCAGCTTAGCATTAGCCATAACTGGTTAATATGTTGGAATATCACTTTTCTATAGGAAGCATTGAGAAATACATGAACATCACATTATTGAAAATGCGTTAAATAATGAGCCAGCACTCAGTGTGCTAGTAATTAAGCATTCTTAGCAAGAAATACAGAGCCGCGTGTGGAGATCCCCAGGCTGGAAGGGCAGAGGCAAGAGGGAGAAAAGGACAGAGCTGGTGAGGGGATGCCCAGGCTGGGAAACTCCATGGGGTTGCAAGACAAGGGCAAGATGCACGGCTCTGCACAGGATCTGCATGGGCAGCCTAGGCTTGGGATAATAAAATATATGCATCTTGAATGATCAGGCTTCTCGAATAGCAGGTCATTCCAGTTTAGCACCATGGGTCCGTTTTTCCCAGATGTCAGCAAAGGCCTGGCAGAACTGGAATTGGCACATGATTCTCTTCTGAGTATACCTTGATATAATTACCAAGCAGACCCTGGTAGAAATCGACTGAAGAGTATTTATAGCATATAAATGCTCTTTAGGTAAAACTAGCAAATGTGAATACTCTTTAACTTGCTTAGTCTGTAAATTCATACAAAGAGAAATATAAAGAGCAATCAAAGAGCATCACAGACTCCCTAGGAAGTGTTCTAGCCAGGAGATCACTTCCCTTGCTCCATGCAAGCCATTGCTTCGTGGGGTACATTAAAGACTGATCAAGAGCTCTTGGCTCATGCAAACTGATGCTGGATACAAATTCTGTGCTAATGTCTGACAAGAGAAATGAACAGAAATTGCCCCAGGTATAGCCCCTGGCTGTATATGTGTGATGTTGGCTGCTAGATCCTTCCGGGGTACAAGCACAGATACAAACCTTATCTTCATTAAATTGGATGGCCAGCTGCTCTGGGGACCTTCTGAGGGATTAGAGCATATTCTGCGTTCTGAGACTGGGTAGGAAGGAAGGCTATGGCAGGGCACATCTTTCATTGGAATACCTCCATTCCCAAGAGCAGGCTGGCTTTAAACTCCTCTTTCCTCAAGGCTCCATGACCTATTTCAAGATTCAGATCCCTGGGAAAAAATGGGCCTGGCCTTGTCCATACGGAAAAATCTTCTACCATGAGAATGTGTGAAGAACTATTCCACTAGAGCTGCGTGCCCCTCAGGACCTGCCTGGACTCCCTTGGTGATGCCACTGGGGGAAGACTTAGTGGCAGATTTTCAGCTCACTGGTTACTTCCATACGCTCCTTTATGGATACTCCTAGTGCACATTAATGTGAGGTAGTTTATTCTGCTTTCAAACCTGCCTCACCTAAAGGCACTCTTGTTTTCTGGCAGAGTATCCATTAGGGAATGAATGAAGGGTAGTTAGTGTGCTATAAAAAATCACACCCTTGCTTATTGCACACTAACTTCACTTTATACGCAGAATATTCCAGAATGAAGAGTGTTTTCACTTTAATCAATGCACAAACTACCATTTTATTATTATGGTTTATTTTTTTCTGATGTAATTTATGATTGAATTATGCTCCAGACTGGAGCATAAAAAATACTTTTATTCCAGTATAACTACTCCCCTTTGGAAGCAGAGTCATTATAATGGAATAAAGTCCATTTTATTCCAGAACAATGCAGTGCGCTCTACCATCAGCAAAGGTCTGAATGTTGTAATTTATAAAGAGAGGAAAGTAAGGGTGAGAACAGGGGGGAAAATTAAACGAAGGGTAGTTAACTGATAAAGGGCTTGAGAATTTCATGCTCGTGAGGGCTGAATATTGCCCATCGTAAGGAACACTAAATATCCACAAACCAAATAAAAATAATAAAAAATGCATCCCATCTTCTCCTCGTAAGTCTTACAAAGTGGTAGAATGGGTTGCAGAGAGAGTATTGATGTCTCTTACTGGGAAGTGAATTATTCAAACTCCTGACTTCAGGGAACTCCTATATTTGTGAATCCTGGTCTTGGATGCCAAGGCTAACGTAGCTTTGGACTCCCAGAGGGAAAAGGGCAGCCCTGAGGTGATGTGCTCCCTTGCAGAGGAAGGCCATGTTCCTGTCCACCAGGTCTTGATGCAAGCCTTACTGTGTGCAGCTGACGCTACCTGAGGTCTACCTGAGGCCAGGTTGACTGTTGCTTGTATCCCTCAAGCCCTGAGATGCAAATGGCCCCACGTCTAGTCACAGATTCTGTGCTCGTCTTTGTAGGAACTGCTTTGAGCATGTGCGCCTGTAATGGCAACTTGCAGGATCTCATCCCTCTTCCAGGACTACCAAAATGCAGTCAGCTCCAATGAGCCTATTGGAGTCACTAGCAACCCCCAGTCCCAGGTTTAACACCCCCTAAAAAAAATGCTTTGAACAGCAAAGAGTCATTTTAACCAGAATGCAGCTATAGTTTGCTGAATTCCATTGCAAGAACCTTCAGCATGCTTTCCTGTTAGTAATGGGCCAAATCATTATTTCTGCCAGTTCCTTCCTATGCTTTTGCATTTCTTGGATAAGGGCTCAGTTAGATTTTAGGATGCAGCAGAGGGAAGAGAGAGGACTTTCCTCTCTCCTGCTGATAATTCCCCATGTGACAGTCAATCTGATACTGCTGAGGTCCAAGATCTGTCTCTCACAGAATTCACCTTGTGATGACAAGGAGTGAAAAACATTCTTTTTCCTTTACACCATGAGGAAAAGTATATTTATCCAACATACCTTGCCCATGCCTGCTCCCTGCCTAGCAGGGGCTGTATCCCAGCTATATAACTGCTGTGCTCTAGGGCTTGCCTGGGGAGAGGATGGAGAGATGGTGGCTGGGGAAATCTAAGTCTAAGACACAGGCTGTCATTCTGCTGCCCCATTTCTAAGCAGAGTAGCTGAGCCCTAGCTCCAGGGAGGGCTGAGTTTGAAGGAAGGAGGGAGTGGGCAGTCATGAAACTATCATGATGCTGTAGTCAGAGACTATCTGACATTTTTGTTAAGTGCTTGTGTTGTGTGTGTTTCCAGTGGCCAAACTGCTGAGGACGTGAGTGTGTCTCTTGCCACTGCTGCATACTCAGCCTGAAGAACATCCCGGTCAGGTTGCAATGCTGAGACATCCTAGCTCACAGTACCCAGAGCTGTCTGTACTCAAGTTGACCATGCAGGTCCCTTGCTGATGCTGACTCCTTGCTGATATATTCTGGAGGTGTGGATATGTTTGTCAAAATCATGCATGTCTTTTCCTGGTGGTGCTGCTAACACTGACACCAAACCACTAAGATCACTTGACAATAATGTGACTTATTTCAACTCAGCTCTTATTTCCAGGTTCAAAGATCACGTGTGCAGAGTTTTAAGAATCTTTTTAGGAACCCCAAAGAGACACAGACTGGTGTTCACTCCACAGTGGCTGTTTAACTAGAGGAGGCACCAGCGTGGCAAAAGGAATTTATAAAATATGTCAACTATATACAATATATTTCAAAATATATAGTCAGTTTTCTGAGCAGGGGTTAGCATATCTCATATAACTTTTGGCTATACATAAGGAAAATAAATATTAAAAGATTTAGATATAATTTTTGGCAAGATCAAATAAATCTTGCTTCTGCAGTGTTTGTGGAAGAAGAGTCTGTGGGATGAGCCTTCAATACTCAAGCTTTTCTCTGTACTGTGTGTGCACTGAAAATGGTGACTCCAGCTGTGATCTTGTCCCTTGACCTCTGCTAGGCTCATCTTCTGCCTGCTGAATGTGCATCACCCCCGAGATGGCAGCACTGGCCAGAGCTGCTTATGAGCTTCTTGGGGGTCCTTCATATGACCTTGCAGGCCATGCAGCTAGTGTCATGCTCAGGCCAAATCCCCTCACTGGGAATGTTTGGTGGCTTTGTAAAGTTAGTGGAGCTCCTGATTGGCTGTAGACAGTGCTTTAGCTAGCAGCTTCCAAGTAGAAAAGAACCTTCCAGTTTTCCCTGGCTTTGAGCACTCCTCTTTGGCTATATTATCTTTAAAAACATATTAGCCTTACCAGATGAAATAAACGGCTATCAGGCTGCCCTTTAGCACCTGGTGTTGACGGTTTCATGCAGAGGTCTCCCATGAGCTCTCTTTTTGCAAAAGGCAAGGAGAAAGGGATGGAGCCAGGGAACTTGAACCAGGAAGGCAGCATGAGATAGCAGAGAAGAGATAGAAGAGATAGAGGAACAGATAAGAGACAGAAGGAAAAGAAAAGCCTCATTACTAACTGCCCTTCCTCCAAGAGAGGCAGAGGTGCTGGAGAGTATGTGTACAGGGAAGGGAAACTAGAGATAAGATGAACTAAACTGGGTAAAATTGGTCAGGATTTGCTTGTTTACATAGTAATGGAAAGACCAGAGTCCCTGACTTGCCACTAGAATCAGGTTCTCTGCATGCACAGATGTTCCTCACTTTGTCACTAATATGACCTCAGAAATCCAACTAAAAAAGCAAACCAGTATAACTGTCTGTGATCGAGGAAGCTCCTAGAGAGACTGACAGAAGCATCTAAAAGCTGGTACTCCAGATCACAGGCTTTGCCTGCCTGCCAGGCAATGGACTCAACAGCTGCTGGGCTCTTTGGAGCCCTGGGACTAGTCCAAGTGCATGCAGCCTAGCCTGGCATCAGAATGGCTTTCATCATGAGCACAAATCACACAATTATCCCAGTCTCAGGCTTCTCTCTGCTTTTGCCTCTGCATTTGACGTCTCCTGGAATTAGCTGGTTCCTCCCTGCTGGGATCCTGGAAGGAGAAGCTGAGCAGCTCTCTCTCCTTACAGCTGAATAACAAAGCAAGGCCTGTCATTGCTTAGGGATGGAGATGCAGGCTTGACTGGGGGAAGGGAGAACAGGAGTGTCTGTAAGGGAAAAGTAATAATTATGCTTCAAAAAATGGAGGAAGTTGTGGCAATAACTTGCCCCATCTAAAAGAAGTAGTCCTGCAAATGTACTTATGTATTACTAGGAAAATATTAAATGGAGGTATATCATAAGTCTCTGCCAGTGCCACTTATCCTACCCTTCAGCATCCTCTCTGATGCCAGCTCTTCTTATCTTTCCCTGATAAGCATATGCATACACACACACACATTTGTGCCAATGCACACCCTAGCCTGACTCTGTTTTCTGGCAGCTAGAGCAGCTACAGGTATCCCCGATGTCTGAGCAGCCAATCATGCTGAATTGTGTTTAGTGGAGCCAGGTTATTGTGATGCTGAAAAAGGAGGACCAGATTGAGGCCATCAATCTCATTTTTATTGTTCAGTCGAACTCCAGATGTGAAAGCTAGTGAATTTGGATTGGTTGGTAGTAGCAAAGACTCATCAAAGATCCTTTTTTTCCTAATGGCAGTCAGTGCAGTTCACTGATTGATTAGAAGCTTCAGACAACTTGAATATGGACCTGTGTTTGGGCTGGATTGGGTGCACAGGAGGAAATCCAGCCTGCTGCCTTCAGGGATACTGCAACATCAGGGTAGGAAGTGCCCAGCAAAGAGGGCTGGCTTTGAATACTTGCTTTACCAACTTTTGGAGAGCATCAAAACTCAGGACTGACAGAAGTCTTTTTTGTAGGAAAAAGGCACAAAATTAATCTTCTGCAGAAGGACAGGGTAGGCTTTGAGGAGAGATCAAAGACAACAAGATACAGACAAGTGACCCTACCAAGAAGGTGGAAGAGGTTGTGAGGCATCTGGCAAACTGAGGCATCTGGAGGATACTGAGAGCTTTGCAGAGGAGTCACGGAGGTATCAGTAGAACGTGTAAGCTAGAGGGCAGTATCAACCCAGATGGAATAGTGTTGCAGTGTCACAAAGGATCTAGCTGTGACTCCAGCTGAACATTAGAATTTTTGATTATAGTTTTACAACTTTTAGTAAAAAATCTTCTCACTCCATCAGAAAGCCAAATGAGTTACAGATCTGCATGTGCCTGTCATATTGCCTTCTGCCCTGCCACCTTGTCTTCTGTTGGCATTCTTTTGGGTAGTTCCCTTCTTTGTCTGCAGCATGAGCAGTTAATCACATGAAGAACTTAATTAGGTGGTAACGAACCCAGGTGTCTTACTTTCCTCAGTGTAATAGGACATCTGCTGCTGCTCCAAGAGTACTTCACAATGACTGCCTAATCAAGGTTGTAAGGTATGGTCTTGAAGAGAGAACAACTTCCTTCAGTCCCCCAGCTAGGAGGTAGTGAGTTGGGAGTCTAAATTCCCACTTGGCTTACCCTATGCAAAAGTCTGTGAGGGCCTGGTTCCAACACAAATTAATCCTCATTCTGAAATCTGTGTGCTAGAGATATGCAAGGAACTGCTGGGAAGCACATGGACTTTTAAAGTTCAGATGACACTGAGAAATGAGGACCTGTTTCACAGTAGACTATGCTAAAACTACAACTTGGTACAACCAGATTGCCCGTCAATGAAAATTTGGTGTAGTTCAGGTGCACAAGCTTTTCTCTGCTGAATTAGAGCACATGACGCAGGTCCCCCAGAGGCTTTATGCTTTTGTGCTAACTTTATGCCAATAACCTGAGGGTAGATGATACTTATTCCATCATCAAGCTAAAGTGCTGCAGAAAGGCAGTACCTGATCTGGCGGAAAACCAAAGCACAAAATTAATTTGTCAAAATGTTTTGGACAACTTTATTCCTACAGGCTGAATTTATACCAGTTCAGCAGTTTTCTTTACATGGTTACAGAACCTGTGATTCTGCTCAGGATCAAGTTTACTACATGGTCCCACCACAGCCTGTGACTCCTAGATGCACAGAATGATTTTTTTATTTTTTCCTGCTAGGCATCCACGTGGGCTGGTGTGTCTATGACCCAATTCTGGCCTGCTATCAGTATAGGACTGCTGAATGATGGCTAGTTCTGTGCTGTGGCCCAATCCTGCTCTCCATACTATGTTCTGCATAGGCTGAGCAAATTGTTTACCGTTAATGATCTTTACTTCTGTCTGAAAAACAGATTTTCTCAAAGAGGTACCTTCAGCCTTTATCTGTAAGCACATTTGTTCTGTGGCCTGTTGCTTAAATCAAGCCACGTTCCTATGTTGTGGTTGGATGACAATCACATTAGGCTGATTCTGCTCCCACTCTCCGTCTCCCTCCCCAGTCAACTGGAGGAGCAGGAGTTAGGTTCTCAGTGTGAACACTCATAGGAAGCAAATTTACAGTCCCCTTTTGCATCAATTTTTGCACACACTAATGTAGCTTTTGTACTCCTGGTGCGCTTATGTGAGCTGAACCTTCCCTCGTGTGATCACAAGAGGCCCAGTGTCCTACCACAGCGAACAGCCAAAGCTAGTGTGTGGGAAGGAGACATCAATTCTAATTGTGTGGCATTACACCATGACAAGGTGTAGGATGTTTCTTCCTGACCCAAGCTGCTGATCAGCAAAAGCCCTGAAGCATGAGGATTAATAAGTCTACCAACATCTATCTTAACTAGCATAATTGAGAAAGCTGTTTCTATTCGTACTACTGTCTGCTTCCATCTCTTTTGGAATTTGCTGAACCATATCACTCTAACTGAACAGGATACAAATCCGTTTAGCAAATCCATAGCTCCTTTCCTAACCGCATGCAAATACTTTCTCCTTATCTTACTGAAAAAAGAGCTGTGGAAGGGGACATGCAATTGGGAGCACTTGGCGTGTGTACCTCCCTCAGGCAACAGAGGAATTTTTTAACATGCTTCAATGAGATGCTTGAAATCCCTCTTGTTTAAATTGTCCCAAATTTGTTGCTGCTTAATCAAAGTTAAGCCACATTCTAGGGTTTTCTCCTCTCTTTTCAGCAACTAAAGAAATTTCATGCTCATGAAGCTCAGTGACTAATAACAGTTAATAGTGTAGCAGCAGATGGCATACAAGCTCTGTAAGCCTCTACCCTGTCTGCGCCTGCGCCTCCCACAAAACAATCAGGCTGTCTGTCTAGAGACCTCCCACACACCTCTGCTGGTGTCCAGCAGCCCCTGGATCACCCAGCCCTCGGACCCCTTCACTGGCTTTGCCTCTGCATCCCTTCTGCCCTGCATCAACCGCTTGTTAATCTGCCTTTGCTGCCCTTAGCTCAGTTGCTGCTCGCCACCTCAGTTATGTACATTGTGATTATGCCGAAGATATCAGCAAAGAGCTCTCATCAGCTATTCTAGCTTTGTGACTACAGAAGCAGCAAATGATAAGGTCTCTCCTATTTCATAAACATAAATGTCATGGGTCTTACTCTGCAGCTGTTCTGAACTCTGCACTTACTTTGAAGCCAATGGGAGTTCTGTGCACAAAGCAGCCCCTGAATAATCAGGGTCTGTCAGCTCTATAATGTCACAAAATATTCCATGTGTGCAAATATTTGGATTATTATTTATTAGGTGTCAACAGAGTGCAAATATCAACCTGCCCCAGAGATATGTTATAACTTCCCAGGGTGGGAGGAGGGGGGAGGGCATTACACGCTCATAAAAAAGCCACACATCTGATACCAGTACTGAATGTCTGTGGTAATACTCTGATGGTCAAGTCCTTTCCTTCAAAGATTTTAAAAACCATTCATGAATTAAGGCTGATATTTTTATTTAGAGGTGGTGTGTGGATGGAGGCAGTATATCTCTAATTTGAGACACCCTGGATCTGATTTCCAGAAAAGCTGCTATCCATAATTTCCATTTGAATCATAGAACCATAGGATCTTTAAGGTTGGAAGGGACCTGTAGAGATCATCTAGTCCACACCCCCTGCACACGTAGGGTCACCTAGAGCACGTGGCACAGGGTCACGCCCACGCAGGTTTTGGAGATCTCCAGAGAAGGAGACTCCACAACCTCTCTGGGCAGTCTGTTCCAGTGCTCTGTCACCCTCACTGTCAAGAAATTTTCCCTTGAGTTTCTGTGGAAATTTTGGGGCTTCAGTTTGTGGCCATTACCTCTAGTTCTATCGGTGGCCACCAGTGAAAAGAGGCCGGCCCCATCCTCCTCACTCCCTCCTTTGAGTTATTTGTTTACACTGATCAGGTCCCCTCTCAGCCTTCTCTTCTCCAGGCTGAACAGGCCCAGCTCCCTCAGTCTTTCCTCATCGGGCAGATGTTCCAGGCCCCTGATCATCCTTGTGGCCCTGCGCTGGACTCCCTCCAGTAGATCCACATCCCTCTTGCACTGGGGGAGCCCAGAACTGGACACAATACTCCAGATGTGGCCTCACCAGGGCTGAGTAGAGGGGCAGGATCACCTCCCTCGACCTGCTGGAGACCCTCTTCTTAATGCACCCCAGGATCCCATTGGCCTTCTTGGCCACGAGGGCACACTGCTGCCTCATGGTCACCTTGTCGTCCACCATGACACTCAGGTCCTTCCCTGAAGAGCAGCTCTCCAGAAGGTCAGTACCCAGCCTGTACTGGTGTCTGCGAGACCTTGAACTTGACCTTGTTAAATTTCATAAGGTTTCTCACTGCCCGTTTGTCCAATCTGCCCAGGTCCCTCTGGATGGCAGCACGGCCCCCTGGAGTATCAGCTACTCCTTCCAATTTCGTACCGTCAGCGAACTTGCTGAGGGAGCACTCTGTGCCTTCATCCAGGTCATTGATGAATAAACTGAACAGGACTGGACCGAGGACTGATCCCTGGGAAACACCGCAAACTACAGGCCTCCAGCTACACTCCTCACCACTGCCGACCACCCTATGGGCTCTGCCATCCAGCCAGTTCTCAGTCCACCTCACCACCTACTCACCGGACCCACACTTATGGAGCTTGCCCAGGGGGATGCTCTGAGGTACAGTGTCAAAAGCCTTGGTGAAGTCCAGATAGGTGACATCCACTTCTCTCCCCTCATCTACCCAGCTGGTCATTCCATCATAGAAGGCAATCAGGTTAGTCAAGCATGATTTCCCCTTGATGAATCCATGCTGACTACTCCTGAGCACCTTCTTATCCTCCACATGTTTGGAGAAAACAGCCAGGATGAGCTGCTCCATGACTTTTCCGTAATTGGAGGTGAGGGTGTCCTCCTCCTTGCCTTTTTTGAAGACTGGCATGACATTCACTGGGTGACGGGCATCTTCCCCGTTCTCCAGGACCTTTCAAAGATGGCTTAGCAATACTGTCCACCAGCTCACGCAGCAATCTGAAAATGGAAGTCTTGGGCAGAAGCTAAGAAGACACCTCACAGCTTCTTTGGGACTTGTGCTCTGACCAATTTAATGCCTCCTCCTATGTTTCTCTGCTGTTTGCTACTAGGGCTATTTAGCTGCACCTCTCCCTAAAGGTTATAAAAGGTCTGTGAGGTTCTGTCTGTGTTTTGCTTGATGGACTTGGGTTGCCTAATTCACTGACAGGCCCCGATTCTGCTTCTTGCAACTGGTGTTTGCCTTCTGAGTTTGCTAAGCATTGCTAGCTCTTTTTCAGAGCTTGGGAACTTAGTCTATAGCTAAGGAAAGTGTTTCACAAGTTCTTGATAGATGCAGTTGGATAATCCATTTATTTTGGCTCACAGACCTGGACTCTTGTCCCAGAACTTTCTTTCATGGGGGATGACGGCTGTTGATGCACAAGACTAGTTCTTCTATTCTTATTCTTGAGGGAGGCAATTATTTGTAAATATGAAAGCAAATACTGTGCATTCAGACAAGAATTGGACTTTTCTACTCTTATCAGTTGTAAGCTGATTTTGAGAGTACTTGTGTGCTCTTTTTTTTTTTTTTTAACTGCTGGCACTTTCTGTATCCAGAAGGAAATATTTTATTAGAAAGTTTAGTGTCTTGGATGCCTTATGGCACTCTCTGGTCAGCAACAAAGCACACCAGAAATTAAAAATAGAGAGGATCCCCTCAGGTAACAAAGAAATGGAACCAGTGGGACTTTTTTTTTCTAGCTTTTTCAGGGCCTACATGCTATTTCGGTGTGTGGACTCCTACTAACTTATAGTTATATGTCTTTAGGCCCCGCTGTCTGTCATATGTAATGCACATCATACACTGTTGGATGAACAACACTCTTCAGTTAATATTAGAAGCTCCCATAGACTTTTTTGCCAAACCCACACTATTACAAGACTCAAGACTATTCGGCTGAAAGTCCAGGCTTTTCAAAAGTGAGAGGAAGAAGTCTAATGTATCTCTTCTGGAAGGTTAGAGATGTAACAGCTTCCAGCTGTTCCTCCTACTGAAGTTTGTCAGAGTTTATGCAGCTGAGTTTGTGTGCACTCCTTATCTGCTTTCCTGTAAAGTCAGGAAGCTTAAAGAAAGTTATTTCTGTGCAGGATTTGGAGAAGGAACACAGCAATGATCACTTCCCATACCCAAGCTGAAGTGCCTGTTATCTTCTACTAAAAGGAATAATATGTCTGTAGCCAATAACCTAAACCATTCCACCAGATATATGCTGAATATTGTCCTGTGTCTTCAGCTTCTGCTGCCTTCATAGCAGGTCAAAGTGAAATTGGTCATGGTTAACTCTATGGTGCTGGGTAACAAAAGAGTGGAATTAATGGAGGGATAAACTGAAAGCTTGCTATATCTTTACACACGTCCTTCATCTTGATCGTTCTGTGAATGAAGGGATGAAAAATAATTCTCTGTGGCTTGTAGTTTGCCCAGTCAAGTAGACAGTAGACTTAAGAAGCAGAAAATTGCACTATGAGATACCAAAGGAAGAGATTTCCATGACTGGCTCTATTGCCTCCCTTGCACCATGAGTCAGGGTGAGTTTATCCCACCTTGTCTCATGAAGATGGGAAAAGGATTTTTGCTCATACGCAGAAAATATGAGGTGTGACAAGTTTTGGGTTTTTGTGAAGAGTGAAAGGTATTACTATTATGTAAACAGTTGTGATTGATAATAATAACTAGTATTATTCTGAGCCAAGATTATTTTTTTCTTAGCAAAAGGCATGTCAGCCCAGCCAAATTAAATCTGTCCTGAGAAATTCCACAAAATTGCCCTAAATTCCTTCACTTCTTCTTCCGCCTTTGTATTGAATGCTGTGCAGGAAGTAGATGATAACAACATACCTGTGCTTTTAACCTATAGACTCACTATATTTACAGTGGTGACAAAACAATCTTTCCTTCATACGTTAATTCACTGCCTGGCCTCTTTCTGGACACACTATCAAGCCACTCCACTCCTTTTTTTTGCACCTCCTCTGCACATAGCTCTGTTGTGACCGCTAGATGGCTCCACTGTTTCCGTGAAAGCGCGTGTGGTGATTAGTTTTGTTAACTTGAAGCACTCTAGTGATGCCAGTCCATTGAGTAATAAAATGCCCACATGACCGTGTCTCTAGGATCTGCTGGGAATCATCTACTGTGGAATCTGTCTCCTGCTCTCATAGGCACCAGGCTATGGTGGCTGCAGATAGCTGGCTTCATGAATCTGGAATAAGTCTTTGCTGTTAATCAACCACAGCTGGCCTCAACACTGAAAATGAAGTAAACTCAAGGAGAAACCAGAGACAGGGCAAACCCAAGAATTTTAGCAGAGGTCATGGTCTGAGAGGACAGAACATTAGGCAGAGCCCTATATTTAGCTCTGTAATTGGAAAATTGTACTCTTCCTCTACCGAAAAGTTGGTCATAAAGTGATACCAATAAAAGCCCTAAGGGAGCAGCAGCGTGTGCAAATGTTGGATGTGTCTGGAAGCAGGAACCAACCCTGCAAACTGTAATGCTCTTATCCCCTTGCAATGGCACTGGGCATCTGATTTGGTCCAGGTATTTTAAAAAGTCATCAGAAAGAGTGATGCCATTATCTTTGAGCCACAACTCATTTATCAATAAAACAGAAATTGCTGAGGAAACTCCTTTTCAAGGAATAGCAATGATCTTTCTTTTAGGCACAGTTAAGGCCCTGAAATGGGACAGCTTGGAACATGTCATCTTGAGATAAAATACCTTTAAACAGAAAAAATAAAAGCAGACAAAAAGCCAGTAGTCAGTATCAGACTTTCCAGGAAGTTTATAAAAACAGAGAAACAAACAAACACATGAGTACAGAGAAATCCTTTCTTTGAGAGGTTCTCCCAGCCTTCAGAGTTTGACAGTTTATGAACTAGCTGTGTCAGGCATTGTTCTGTCCACTGAACAAATAGTCTGCATCATTTAACTCAATTTCAAGAGTTTGTCTGTTCCCTTTTATGGTGGCCTTTCCTCCTGGCATAGGGTAAGATACTTCCTCTGCAATATCACCTCTCTGAATTTGTTTGTTGTAGTTAGTTGACAGATTCCGGATCTTTTAACGGCATTGGGAAACAGGCAAATACAGAAACTATTGTTTTCCTCTAGTGAATTGTAAACCTCATTAGCAAATCCAAGTTGGGGATTTTTTGTTTTAACCCCAACCTCTGTTACACGTGCTAGGATCCCTTAAGGATATTGCTGGATAACACTCTTCTCTTTCACTGGACTATTGACTACATGCCAAATATGTTTTCTTTCCAGTTGATCACTTCTGAAGATTTAGACACTGACTCTGTCAAAGTTGGTGGTGTTTAGTAAAGCATCTTAGTTCATTTGCTACACCTTGCCTGGGCTACTAGGGAAGTTAACTGCTTGAGTCTATTAACACATCATAAAAATGCTTCTTTAGCTCTGCTCTGCTCTGAAGCATCAGCAGCACCATGATGATGAGCTGCCCGAAGGCTGCTTCTGTGAGTGCAGTGTGGTGCTGATCCTTTGCAAAAATAAACAAAGAATGACTGAAAAATGAAGTTTCAAGGCAATACCAAAAATCTCTTGTGGAGGCTTGAGAAGTGTAGTTCCCATGGCCTTGACAAACGACAGACACACTGGCTACACCTGCACTTAGAGAGAATAGCATTATAATCTCATCACCTCCTAAATTTTATGTCCTGATCTATCAAGTTTACGACAGCAAAGATGATTATTTGCATAATAATGGGGCCTGTGGAAATCAAGTAATGCTCTGTCTACTGTACGATGACATTTTTTCTCCATATAATACAATAAATGTCCACCCTTGGTTCTACAGCACAGGCTGGGTCTGTGTTACAAATCATGTAGCTCAAATGAATGCAGTGAAGTTTTGGCCATGTGGAGATCAGTTACCAAAACCATGAAGATCTGAATTGGTTTAACTGAGAATTAGATGAACGCTGTCTGCATAGAGATCTGAAAGCTGCATGGATTGCTTTGCCTGTTACCAGGCTGTTAACAGCAACAGCATATATTGCACAGCACAGTCTTCAGCAGAGGTGTCTAAGCTTCTGGGTGTTATTTTAGGGGTTTATCTCTCAGTGAGCTCCATGTTCCACTGGCTATACTGTGAGTTGAAGGTAGCCCAGGCCTGCCTGTACATGCTATTATTACACATGCAGTGATGTGGTAATGGCGTTATCACACCTAAAATGGCATGTTGTTAAGTCAATGATCCTGTGGATGGAGGTGGTTCCATCATTTCACATTTGCTGCGAGATACTCCTGTAATTAGCAATAAGGGCCAAAAACCAATGTCTCTTCAACCTGTCTCTAAGCCATGAGTTTAGGGGTCCTCATTTTGACCATTGAACAGATTATATTTTGTCCCATCCTGTAACATCTACAGAGATGGGAATTGTCATTGCTGTGTTTAGATTAACAGCATCAATTTTGAAGATGACAGCCATGTTCCTTTTGCTCTTGCCAAACTTATAAATTACTATGAAAATGTCATGTTTTTGAAGGCAGTGGAAAGCCTTTACTAGGATCCTAAGAAGACATTCTAGGCTTTGGAAGTCCTTTATCCTGAACTTGCTGGGTTCTATTATATGCTGATTATGTGGACTCACTGCTTAGAGAGGATCTTTATTCACCCCACTTGACTGGTGGGTCTGAGGTGGAACAGAGGACTCAAAAGGTGTGGGGAGAGTGAGGGAAAAAGAATAGAGAAGGCTCTTAGGCTGGCTGGTTTGACTGTCCAAAAACACTTCCTCCATTTATACCATTCATGTTGCAAATGTCCAGAAGAGAGTTATTTAGTTGTTTCTCATTGTGTGCTAGTTAACACGTGGCACTCCCTTTTTTCCTCACAGTCTAATATAAACACTGCATAGATGCTTTTTCCTGGCTCAAGTATTTGCTATTACTTGCATTTACATAATTAATCAGGTTTAAGTTCTGTCTGCACTACGGTTAGCAATCTTGTTTCTTTAATCTATGTCAATGAACACTGGTAAAAGTAGCCTCCAATACACTGAAAGCTTCTGCAAAGAGAAAGGCACTTCTTGTCTTGTCCTGATGTTAAGGACAGGAAGTAATACTTTGGTTGCAAAAAACATCCATAAGGATAGATCTCTAGAAGCAAGGCCAGAGACTTCCCTGGGTAAATCATGCGGGAAGGGAGCAGTCTCTACCACTGGTGTACTCTTAAGAACATGGTCAGGCAATATGACAGGAATGCTAAGGACAGTTGGAAAGACTATGGTCCTTTTCAGTCTCATTAGCCATGGCACTCTGCAGCATCTCAATGCACTTCTCTTTTCACTCTTTTTCTTTCCTTTTTTCTTTTTATTCTTTCCTTGCTGTTCAGTCAGAGCCTGGCCAGCCCAGAAAATCGAGTTATTTCCTAGGCTGAAGCCATCTGAACATTTAACTGCCTTTGTAATGGGAGAAAAGTGGTAGGAAGGAGCAAGAGTGAAAATGCTAGATGTTTTCTCAAGCCAGTGACATGATCCAGTATCTCCAGGCAAAGAAAGCAAACAGGCAATGTGTCCTGCCTGCAGCATCAGAGGCAGAATCTTCTGCTGTCTTTCATCCTCCTGAGCATGCTTGCCAAGTCCGTCAAAAAATTTAGCACTACTTATAACAGATACCACAGCAGAGCAGCTGTTCTGCACTGCACTAGGTCTTCCCTTGGAGTCTGGTTTGAGGGTGAGTTCTCAGCTCCACTCTGTACCAGCTCCTCCTCAAGGTACCAAGAAAAATGGAAGGGTGATTCTTTTTCTGCTTGGGGAGATGAAAACAGGCTCAATGCAATGCATAGGGACCAGCTGGCAGGAGAATTGACCCATGCAGCTCTGGTTTAAAAGAGGCTTTGGTGTCGAGGGGATGTAGTGGAAGAGAGCAAGAGAGGGAAGAACGGGAGAGGAGAGATAGTCATGTGTATATTGAAGAGAGAAAAATCAGTGCCAGACCCATCTCCTTTCTCTGAATGATTATGACAGTGAGGCACCATGCTCTTCATTGACCTAAGCTCTTATCATTCTAGGGTTGGTGTGACCTTCCTGCTTCCCTGGTTTAAAAGCTTTATATTCTATCAGCAACCTATTTTTTCTTCCCACTCCCAGTCCATTTTTACTTTTGTAACATTTTAACGAGCAGAGTGCTTATGCAAATGGGAGGTAGAAATTCTTGCTAGGAATAAGGATGGAAATTGTCAAGGTAGAGACAGATTCCAACCTCACTCCAATGAGTGTCTCTGCTTCAGCACTCCTGAAGACCCTCTTGCATTACACCACATTTAAGAATACAGTATTATTCCTGTGTCCTTTTAATATTAAACCTCATACCTGACTTTTTGGTAATACTTTTATACCACTTCATATGCCTGTAGAACTGAACAAATATTAGCACCAATTTTCATTTTCTTGCTGTACAAAGACAGCCCAAAGGGGAGCCGGATTTTATCTCTCCTTGCCTTGTTATCTCTATGTCATTTCTAATAGTTCATTTCTAATTGTTCATTTATGAAGGTAATTTTATGCTGTTTCATCAACCAATCCATTAGAATGGATGCAGTGGCACTAACAGAAAAGTGCTGGAAAGCGGTGTAGCATAGTCATACTGGACTATTCCTTGTATGCAAATAGAAACAAGTCTACCTTAAAGAGTTGCTCTGTTTCTCTGTTTTTGCAATGTTAAAGCAATGTATATGCTAGCGTGGGCAAATATTTAGAAATGTCAGAGGTGCTCTGGCTAATGTTGTTCCATTTTGATAGAAAAATTGTCTCAGCAATGTTACTGTGGAGATGGGTGTGAATTCCTTAACAAAGGTTTTCCTTTCTTCCAACACATTAACTAGTCACTGAAATTAACCCTAATTTAGTTAACACTTGCTTTTTTTTTTTTTTAAAAGGGGCAAGTACAAAAAATAAGATATCTGGATTAAGCCTAAAAGAATTAGCAGAACGCAGGAATAGGAATTAGGTAATTCACGGTGCATTTCTAGCCTTTTGATTGTGGGCTCTTCTAGCAGTAAGACATATAACATAGCTCATAGAATTGTTACACGGACAGTTCTTTCAATACAGTTCTCTCAAGCACCTCCCAGCTACAAGCTCTCACATTGACCCGCCCCATTAGTTTTATTGATACAGTTATTTGATGGGACTCCTTGATACACATCCCATAGCAGGCCTCTCACACCAGAGTATGACCAGCTTCTCTTTTACTGGAACCACTCTACCTCCATCCAGTTCTCTGGTTCCTTCGGGCCCTGGGGGTGCCCTCTGCTGTAGTGGTATAAGTGGCTGTGAGGGATACAGGAAAAGGCTGAAGCTAAGAGATAAGAATGCACTCTACTCCAGGCCAAAAGAAATCTCTGTATGATGAAGTCCTTAGTTTGGGGATCAAATTTATGTCAACATTTTCATGGCTTTTCCATCCAGTATCTTGGCAGTAATACTGGGGCAACCCAGTGCATAGTTTATATGAAGTTTTGGTTAAAATAAATAAATAAATTAATTAATTAATGGCTGTTAAATAGCTCCTGTCCCCTGCCATTCTATAGCATTCAACATACAATTATACTTGTACGCAAGTATAAAATGGCAGGAATATAGAGTTGGGGTTCATTCAGAAACCTCTCCTCAAAAAATCTTTTGTTATTGCTGTCATTTGATTTTGCTTTATTGCCTCATATAAAGATGTAATGCAGCCACTTTTTTCAGCTTGCCAGAGCAGATAAGACTGGAATGTCTAATGAAGACCTTAGTTCTGTGAACAGTAAAACCAATGAAGCTTGGTATCCTGTGGGTTTTTGTCTCAAGAGTGAGTCCCTGAGTTCTCTGTTCTCTGGTGTTTCTTATGTTATGAGCACACTGTACTGCTCCTCTGTCCATAAAGGCATTAGAAGACTTTCCTCTAGCATCTGGTTGTTTGCACAAAACTACTTGAAGCTTAATATCTTCGAGACTTCTGATCCCCTGGAAAATTGTGTCCAAATTGGCCAATAGACTCAGTCGGTATTAAGAAAAATTCACAAGCAGCCAATATGATCACATAATCCTGAGAAAATCAGTATTAAAATAAGCAAAAATACAAGTTGTTTTCAAATGACCTGGATTGTATTTCATTGATCACCTCTTGTGACGAAAATGGTCTTTGGATCTTTAGGATCCATCTTTAGGATGGCAGCCTGGGAAGGGATTGTGCTAGTAGTATAGGTAAGCACAGGTTACACTGCCGAGCTACTTTGCCGTTCCCTTGTGGGCATATCTGCATCCATGCAGTAGGTGCTCACCAATGGGCGAAGCAGATTGGACTTTGCCTGTGATTTAAGAGAGGGAGATTAATGTATGGTAGCATTATTGTGTGGTGGTTAGGGCATGATTGTTTTATCTGATTCCTCCCTATCAGGCTCTATGCAATTCATCTTCATAGAATGTTAATCTCCACATTGTCCAGCTGATTTTACATGTCTCCAGTGACAACTAGTATTTTAAATACTTCTCTTTGTCTAGCACAACAAAATTTTTGGAAAGGGTTGTTGAAGCCTCTGATAAGCCTCTTGATTTTTATTTTTATTTTTATTTTTATTTTCCACACCTCATACAAGCCAGTCCTTCAGAATTCAGTCACTAACACCTGGAAAGAGGCCACCAACGCTTGGGGGTTGACAACATTATTAATGCAAATCATTATTTGTGGGAACATTCTTTTGGCTTATACGGAGCATGTGGATCCTGCTGTCTCAAAGGAGATGGAAATACCTGTAATATGCAGATAACCCACCTGTCTCCGCCCTTTCCTAGCCAACAATATACACACCTCAACCTTGGTCCTCTCCAGGGTTTCTCTTTATGAGAATTGAGTATCTACTCAAGAGCACATTTGTAAAACTCCTGAGGTTTTACAGCACTATCAGGCTAAAAACGCGTGCTGTAATTTAGAGAGGAAAGGCACTTTCATTTTTTTTGAAAATAAAAGCAAAAAAAGGAAATTATGATTCAAGATGAAATTATTTTTTTGTTCTGCTTTTAATTATTTTATATTTTTTAAATTATCCTTCTTACAAACAGTGTGAAGGTGCCTATATTTGTGTAGGCCCATTTATAAAACCAAAGATTCATAGGATATTGGGAAAGAAAAGACAATCAAGGCAGCAAGGTAAGTAAGAAGAATACAGTCTAGGTTTGCAAATGTTGAACATTCCCACACCAACCAGATGCCTTTTGTGAGAAAGAGAACTAACTTTTGAGAGAATTTTGGACTTCAGAAAGGTGATAGCACATGGGAAATTGCTACGAAAATATGAATAAGATAAAGACTATGAATAAAATTGCAAAGGAGGAGGATGATGATGAAATTAGCTGATGAGACAACACTGAAGCACTTTCAAGACAAAAGGGAGCTGAGGTACCATGAAGGAAGCATTATGTGACCTTGAGGATAATAGAAATAGGATGAAATTAGATGCTACATAGAGAGAGAGGATAGGTTCTTGGGATTAACGTGAGCATTTCTACTCTGTGGCATAATAAATAAATTCATAAAAACATCATAAAGACATGTGATGTCACCTTGTCCTCCTGTGATCAGATAGAACAATTGTTAGAAATGTCTTGGATGCAAGTGTGAAATGAACAAATGCAGTGCTAGGATGAGAAGAATTTCACAGGCACAATAGGAATTTTTAATATCTTTGTATGAGGCTTTGGTGAGCTTTTTTGGGGGGAATTTTGTTTTCAGTACTGGTCAGCCACATGGCTAGAGCACTTCAGCAGAAACAGATGGTTATAGGGGTATCCAGTAATACAGAAAACCTGTCATATGTGAGGAGACTAAAAAGTGCTCTGCTTGTTTGACAAAACAAAGGCTGAGAAGGGATATGATTACTCTCTATAAACATGTTAGAGAGATAAATGTCAAGGAGGGAGAGGAGCCATTTGAGTTAAAATACAATGTTGGAAGAAGAACGAATTAATAGAAACTGGCCAGGAATAGAAATAGGCAGAATAAATAGAGGACAGTGTCTAACCACCAGAGGAATGAGGATCTAGAACAGCCAACTGGCACAGACCCTCCATAGATTTACGAAGGTGCAGGGAGGCATGAGGAGTGCCTGTGTTCCCCATTACTGGTGGGTGAGTGCTGCCACAGCTTGAGACTGTGCAGCTCTCCCTTATTCTCTGTCCTCCTGCTCCATTATGATAAGGGCTTGGCAGCCCTTGCTACAGTGAAGGCAAAAAATCTACCTGTGTTTATGCCCATGTTTGATCAGCTGAAGAACGTGTTTTTCAAACATCCAACAGGAGATGATTGGCTTCTGCACCTCAAGCAATATTTCGTAGTGTAATGTTCTGAAGTTTTTTCCATCTCCATGCCTCATTTTTTTTTCACTTTTAGAGCTATGCTGCAACTTAAGTAAAGCAAATATAAAACTATGAGATAAAAGTAGTTACATTTTTCAGAAACATATTTACCTCTATGCATTCTCCTTTCTCCTCAGCATATCTCTCAGTAGGATTCCAGCCCCCCCCTTCCCTGCCTCTTTTTTTTGGTAATGGGAAGAACAATTCCATCCCTAAACATATTTTTTTGAGAGAGCTGCAGCTTCTACATACACAAAGGAGGGTTGATAGACAGGAATGGTAAGAAAAAGGTTAGTTAAATGTTGGTTTTCACTTTGCACATCACTAGCCTCTGCCTTCTGCTTGTGGCGTAGTTGAATCACTGGGAAAACCATGGCAGGATTCTCTGATCTCACTCAGACTGACATTAATTAGGGAGAAAGAAGAACAGAAAAGAAATAGAGGAGGAATTTAATAGTCACAGTATGTTCTAGCTATGTTCCTTATGGTAAGAAGCCTGGGAATGGTGAGTCAGGTGGAACGTAAAGGCAGTAGTTCTGCATATACCTTCACTTCGGTTTGAGAGAGAGAGAGATGCTGGTCAATGTATTGCATGCTCATAAGCTTAACTGTTTCAACAGCTTTGACTAGTTCAGTCTCTTTCTCTCACATTTGACATTCACTAACACACATGATTTTTCAGCTTTTGCACCTCTCTCAACCATCAGTCCCATTTAAATATTGAAGGCCCTGTTTGTGAATCTGTTGTCTTTATGGTAGTGATGAACTGACAGAAGAATGGAAGCAGCACAAAAACTACTAAGACTTCAAGCTTTGAGGACAGCACTAATCAGGAGGAGAGCATGGTGAAAACTTCTAATTTGTTAGAATTACTCTAAGGCATAATTATGTACAAAAGCATGGATATATTCCATTGCCTCAAACAAGACTTCAGAATCAGACTGATATGATGAGCTTAAAAAGCTATCCCAGGGAGGATGATACTGAGAAAGTCCCAGTTCACTGCCTCCATGTCCTCCGTTTTGACCACAACAATTCATATTAAAATACAATTCAAAATATCAGTTTGGCTTACTAATATATACTAGCTCATTTAGGCCTTAAAAAGTCCTTTTGCTTATATACCTTATTTCACCTGAAGACTTGAAGAAGTGATTTGCTATAACAGCCTCCATCATCCCTTGGATGCTGAGGGTATAGCCGTTATAAACTTAGACAACACAGATGTGTTGACAAACTGATGATGGGTTGGGGGATGCCATCATAAAAAGACAACAAGGAAACTGCTATCTAAGACACATGCAAGTTGGCTGAAGCCAATCCAGAGAGTAATTCTATTCAAGTGACGGCTGTAGCTCACATGCTATTCATATGCAGAGTTCAGGCCAAACTGCAAAAGCTACCTGAAAAACTGCCCACAGTCAATTCTGGGCTGCCATCATTTTGCTACAAACAACACTGAGCTGACAGGCTTAAAACCTGCTTGGTTAAATATACCTGTGCAGAATGAGACATGCATGGAAGGGAGAAGGGTTTAGAAGTATCATCCATTTCAGTCAGTATCATCCAGTTCAGCTGCTTCTCCAGTTCAGCTTTCCTCCGTGCAGACTGTAGAAAGGAGTTCCCTCTTCTGTGTGAATGCCCTTAGAGCCTTAAGAGTACTGCCTGCCACAGGATGTTCTTGGCATCCAAACTATTTTGTACACACAGGTCAAATTGCTGTTCCTTCGTGGCTGGGGTGTTGCCTGCTGTCCCTGTGTAAGCCAAAGGCAAAACGGGTAACAAAAGTCTTCTACCGAAGTAAGTGGCAACCAGAGAATTGAACCCACAGCGCTGACTGTATCAAGTACTCAAGTGAACTTAGGCTAAAAAGGATGTGTGGCATTTTTTTGTCACCTAGTCAGGATTAGTCAGGATATATTGTGTTTTTTTTTTTTTCTAGAAGCACTCATTGCTTGCATCCTGCCTACACTTCTTTACCTACACGGTAGGCACCGATATGTAGACCGGACCCCTCAAGGACCGCTGTGGTCAATCTCATGCAGACAGCACACAAATACGCAGACTGTAGAACCTATCAACCCTAAATCTTTTAAATTTTTGTGCTGCTCTTAGAAAAATAAACAATCGCAAGACATGATAGCTGTAGATGGTGAATCCACTATACCTTCTAGGTGAAGCATTATTATAGTATGTGCAACCACTTGGCCCTGACTTTTTCTAGCTTTACTTTATGTGTCTTTCTTTAATCATGCTCTTCGTCAAACCCACAATCACCTGAGAAGAGAATATATTATGCAGGAGCAGGGTAATCAAGAAGAAGAGAGGAAGGGCTTTATAAAACTAGGAGATCTGGAACAATTAAATTCAAACAATTGACAGAGCAGGAGAGATGAGCTGACAGTAGAAAGATAACCTGCTTGTGAATGCAGACCTATTTTATCTCCCCACCAATTAAATTAAGTTCTCCTTGGCCTTCAGATAAATAAAAAAAAAAAAAGGAAAACTAAATAAACACTGTTACGCTGCATACATCTTAATACTTCTAATCTTCTGACTAGCAGAGCAAAAAATTAATATCTTCCTGCCTTGGTAAGAGGGAAAACAGATGCCACTGGGAGGAGAAATTTGGAGAAGATGCGCAAATCTAGGTTTAAGTTTGCCTGTCTAAACACACTTGCTTGCACACATCCAGGCTCAAAAATAGCTTTCTGAAAAGACTTTTAACCTCATTGGAATAATGCACATAAGCTACGACAGAAATAAAATAAATAAAATCAAGGCACTTGCATTTTACTATAGGACTCGGAAATCAGTGACAGGCAGAAATAAAAGTGTAGCTTCATCAAGCTCATCTCTTGGTGAAACTAAAGAGCCCGATGTTTGCTTGCTTTAGCATGATGATAAAGTATACATATTGGCAACCCTGGGGAAAAATCTGTGCCTTTCTTTCTTCGTGAAGATGAAGGAAAAAACAGGTGAGAAATATCTCCATTTATACCTTTGCTGCCTCCAGTCTCTGTCTGAAGAAAAGCCCAGAGTAATTCCAGCAATGCCAGCAGAGCTATCGGAGCAACACTGAATGCTTGTGTTCTGTGCCCCACCATCAGGGCAATAACAGAGCTAGCCTACCTGATGAAACTGATGCAAGGCCATGGAGGAGATGATAGGCTCCAGGAGCCTCAGTTCAGGAGGTGATAACACATTCTTCCAGTACCTTTCAAAGGTGCCCTTGAAGTTCAGGTTTTACCTAATCTCCTCAGTTTTTCCCTTGTACGTATGCTACTGAAGGAGTGTTTGGCAGGCCTTTGTGCTGGAGGAGTGTGCAATTGCGTTGCTGCTGCTGGGGCCCATGCGCATCTGCAGGCAGAAGTGGAGAGGAAGCTGATGAATATTACATGATCAGAGAGGGAGAGCTGGGCCAGGGGCTGCTCCCCTCGCATTAGAGAGGCAAACAAACAAGTGCGCCCAGGAGATGCTTTCCAAGTCAGCAAATATCTCTCCAGTCCCTTTTCTCCTCTCTCCAGCCTGCTTCCTAGCAGCATGTCTGAATGCTCTGTGGTGCTGACCGTGGTTTAGCAGACACTGCAGTGCTCGGATTTTATTTTGGGGATGTAAGGGCTGTGCTTCCTGCTTTTCCTCTCAACCTCCCTGCTCTCCTTCCTGGGCTCAAAACTATGCCAGGAGGGGTGAGATGCATTTCGTCCTTGTTCCCTCTGCCTCAGAGGCTCCCTATTCCAATTCATGGCTTGTATCACAAGGAAACATTGTCAGACAAGCTCCGTCACAGTGGCCTGTCCCTGTCCCTGCTGCGGACGCACAGCCACTGCTAATACACAGACCAGCATGCCAGCCTTGTAGGGCCTTGCATCTCAACGGGGTCTTTGCTTCGCTCTGCATCCATGCTAATGACAAGTGTGGGGGCTCAACTGTCTGCTCTACGACGGCTCCAGCTGATGCTAAGGCGGCTTCAAGAGAATTTAGGAAGAAAATTAGCCATCTCCCTTGGACTACTGCCTACCCAAAGACCAGTACGAAGTAGTGGATTGGGGGGCAGTACAGTAAGGTGCTGTTCTTTTTCTTGGGCACACACCTGAAAATGACTTTATCGCATCTCTTGCCTTTCCCTCCCCTTGCCAGGCATAGGAATGGCACAGTTAAATCCTAGCACCCTAGCACCCATCTATCCATGCAGTACTGACACTGTCCAGTGCTCTGTTCATTGCTGGGAATAGAGTAAATGTTGTGGAGCTGACCTCTAGTTTAGACTCTAGTAAGTGCACTTGGGTACCTCATCTTTTTTGGTACCTGATTTCTCAGGTGCACAATGAAGAATTCCCATCATTCATTATATACCCATATTTTACACAGTTGCATATCATACACCCTCAGCAAGCGCACAGTGTAGTTTGAAGCAATCCAGACTGCTGCATGCTGCAGTAGGGTGTTTGGCGATGCAGAATGGTAACTACAGATAATGAATGTTGTGCCATTCTCTTTGTATACAGCTGATACAGCTGTCAGATTGGAAAAAAAAAAAGTTTGCTTTACTCACTGGTGTAAGAAAGCTAAGAAAGATAACTTATAAAGCTTATGAAGGGGAAGTTTACCTGCATTCACACTAAACACTTTCTTGTTTAGTTTTTGCCTACTACGCTTCACTAGTCTGTCTTAGATCAGACTATTAATACTTGTGATTTTCACACACAGACCTATTTTTTTTTATTTATGTACCTTTGATATATTTCTTTCTACTTCGAAATATATTTTCAACATGGCCCTCAACTACAAATGTTACTTTTGTGTCCCAAATTGCTAAACACCTGAAAGGGTTTGGTACCTGCACATTCATATGTGCAGATCTTTAGAAAAGGAAAATTGCATGTGGGTTGGTGATTTTTTTGGAAGTACTTTAGATCAGCTTAATTTTTCTTTCATTGCAATTGATAATATTTCATTGATGCATTCCACTTGTTGACTTTGGGGGGGAACAGAACTGAAAGTATGTTAACTTATGCTGAAAATCACAGCAGCTATGCAAAAAATCCGTATTAGGTCACTGAGGTGAGATTCTAATTGCCCAAGGCAGACAGTTCAGAGACAAAATGGACTACTAAAATAAACCAACAAACAAAAATATATGCCAGATAATTAAAACTACCAAGCATTTTTTTAAAAAAGCTAATGTACTTTCTATCATTTCCTATCATTTTCTGTCATTTGTTTATTTGTTGTATTTCTCTTCTTTGGACAATGTAACTATACTAGCAATTTTCATTTGACTTTTACATTCTCTTTCAAGCTAAAACATTTCTATCTTACATTAAAATGGCAAAATAAAAAAAAAAGAGCAAAAGGAAGATTTTAGTTAACAAGATCAAAACATGTCACCACTGTGTCATTTTCATACCTCTGACGGTGTGACTGAGGTTTTTGCAGGCAGAGAGGGATCTCGAAACATTAAAACATACCACGGGTAAGAAATTTTTTAAAAACTAAACATATAAGCAAATATTATTTTATATTTTTCATTTTTGGACTTGGTTGAGCTAGTTTTGGAGAATGGCATTGTCAATGAATCAATGTGTGGTAAGTTAAGCCATGGATTTGTTGTGCATTAACTGCCCCATGGCAGCCTTTACCTCACTGTAAATGGGATTCTGAAACTGAGGTAAGAATGTGCCCTATCAGAGATTAGCTAGTAGAGTATAAATCCATTCCAAGCAACTAGACCAGCTAGTTACCCTACCAGCTTGGGTTTTCCCTCTTCTGTTCAGATGAACTTTTACAGTTTTAACCCATTGCTCTGCTGTTGTGCTTTGTAGGGTCTGAGTTTCAAAGTCAAAGCATTCAAGGGCCTACTGTGGAAATTAACTCATTTTCTGTGTACTGCTCTAACCATGTTGCTACAGAGGCTTGGAGGGGCTGCAGAAATTTACCTATGTGGCTATGATAGCAAAGTTATGTCCCAAATTCTTACAACAAATGCCCCTAATTTTCCTTACACTTTATGCTTTACGCATAGGTGTATGTATTCATATGTGCACGGTAATAAATTATTTCTGAGAGATGATCGCAAATTATGCTATTTAGAGAGAAATATAAAGATGTTACATACACGTGCATCTAAGGTTATAGAAAGCATTTGCATTATTTGTCAAGTAGTATGTTTTATTGCTCAGTGCTGCGTGAGCAGGCAATAAAAAATTCTTCCTTTCATGTGATTCAGGTCATTCCCTTCCTTCTGCATACATTCATCTCTTTCTTTTTGGAGGGACCCATAGCATTTATTATGGGGAGATTTTTTCGCATTCTGTCTCCTTTATTTCCATCTGAATCTGTTTATTTTTCTTTAGCAAATAGGGCTGGATTTAGCAAACTAATTTCAGAACAAATAAAAGTGAAAAAATGTAAAATAGGTACTGCCAGAATGTAAACAGGGAGAGTGGCTGCAAGGTGGAAATTGATTTTCTCCCTGCCCACCCCATGGAATATGTAGCAGGCTTACCTAAAGCAAGCAGGACACACAGTCTTAGTTCTGTCCAACTGCAGTTCAATTAAGAGCACAAAAGTGCTTTCCTGTAAGGAGAGTGTTTTAAGAGATGCTGGACAAAGAGCACACGATGGAGCAGCTAGTAAAGCCCAAAAGGACTCCTCTGAGAGTGCATTTTGAATGCTCGGGTGCTTCTTTTTTTCAATCCTGAGGGCTCCTAATAGCTTTAGAGATGTGCTTATGCTGGGGGACCTCAGTGTCCTTCACTGTAGCTGGAGAAGCGTGCCTTTCACCCTTCCTGCAAACAGCATTGAGGTGATTTCCCTTCTGGGTGTTGTGGGTAAGTGAATTACATGGAATGAGATTTCCTCTTGTCTCCAGATGAAGCTGGGTGACCGAGTGTAAAATTGAGAGAACTTTGCTTTTCCAGTCTGTCATTGCCCTCCCCTAGTGCTCTCAGTAGTGCACCTGTGGGGCCTGATGCGCTGCAGTTTAAAATGGTGTGAAAGAAAGACCGTCAACTCCTTAACTGGTGTGAACTGTCTGTTCCACTGAGATATCTGTTGTTTGTTAAAGCTGTGTCCCAAAGGGACACAGGATTTTTTATTCTTCTTATTCTTTCTATTATATCCTTGCAGCAGGCCTCATAATGTTTTCTCTAAGGGGAGAACTGAACCCATAACACACATGAACAAAGCTGCTAAGTGCCTGGCTCCTTCTGTAAGGTCTGGGTGCTCTCAATACCTACTTCACTGCAGTGTTCTCATTCTTACATTGCTAAACAGCCCATCTCCTGTTAAAGTGTTTAAGCTCCTGATTGCTGTAAACATTCCTAAGACTTGATCCTACCTGTTCTTAAAGTCTGATTTTTATTTTTCCTACATAGAGAAAGGCAACTCATGGGATGTACATCAAATTAGCAGCAAGGAATAAAAGCTGGTTATTTCTCACTCTGTTACCCAAGAAGTCATTGATCTTTCATTAGAAATGGGTGAGATAAAGCCTATAAAGAAAGTGGCTATTATTGTTGTATAGCTAGAAGCAGGGGTAAACATATAGGAGCATATAGCCTTTTGTACAGCTTGCAGAACTAAATCTCTTTTTCCATTATAAGCAAGTGGTGTTTTTTTATAACAAGTAGCTATGTTATTGAGACTTCAGTGGTAAAAAACAATCTAACCATGGTGGTCAGAAAAATGACCTCTATTACGATCTGACTCTTTGTACTTTGCGTGACCACAAACAAACAAACAAACACAACAACAACAAAACTACAAACCCCCAAACCCTCTTGAAACATATCTGATGCTCTTACTGCAGAGATCAGGCTTAGAACATAGTATGCAAGTACGTAAAATTAGCGTGACAGAGGGCACTGGTTTCTGTCTTTTTTGGCTGAAAGAGGGAAAGTGTTGGGACAGGAGCAGGCTTCCAAAACTACCCTTGCCATCTGACTAAGTAGAATACAGATGTGTAGGCTTCGAGATTCTCCTGCAGGTGTTTTCTCTGAGCTCATGGTGGAGATGATGAAACTGAAAGCTTGCGTTCCTGCTAAATAATTTGCTCTCCATATAGAGCTACTTGACTGGAAAACCTGGATGAGAAAGAGTGATTGCTTTCTAAGAAGATAATTAGATCTATGAAGTGTCTTTATAAGTAGTCCCTTTGGAATGATGAAAGGAAGGTGGATATCTTAGATGCTAGTTTATAAACATTATCCGGGTATCTGAGGCATTTTGACTGTCATTTCTGTCCCAAAATGCTCCTGTGCAGCTCCAACCTCTGTGTAACTCTACTGGTGGCATTTTCATCTCTCAGCAGCAGGAGGACTGTGATAGTTGTTTTTCTCTTCATTGCATCTTACCTGATCAAGAAGGTAGGCCATCCTCAAGGAATAGCCAAGAGACTTCCTGTCACTGCCTGATGTATCGTGGCACATTACTATTTGTCTAGGTATTAGATTGCAGATATCAGGGCCTTCTCTGCACTAGTGAGTCATGATGGCCCTGAAAGGTCTCACCTTGAACCTCTACCCATAGCGAATGGTCTACAGGCCCAGAAGCTATATTTAAGCTCAGCCCTAAGGCTTTAGTCTCTACCTGAGCTATTTTAGAGGAGTGGTCATCTCCAGCTCAGTCATAGCTAAGCCCCTGCCAGGCCATGGATGCTGTTGATCCAGACTCCAACCTATGGAGTAATTTCTTGAATTGACCTTGGACCTGTCTTGTTGCTGTGGAAGCACCTGGCAGTCACTGAACCTGGTCCTAACCTTAACCTGTGGACTGACTTTCTCACTGGACCTCAGCCCGCCTCATTTTCTATCATATTTCTTTATGATCTGGACCCTCCATTGTACCTGACTGCCATCTCAGGGTTCTGCCATGCTTGTCTTGTTCCAGTACTATGGAACTGGGTCCTGACTGACTGTGTCCCTGCTCTATGGGCTGTGTTGTTTCCTATTGGCTTTGGTCCTTGAGGGAGCAGCTGGCCCTTGCTGCTTCCCGGTATTAGGAAAGCTTCTGAAACAGGTAAAGCTTAAAGATGTTGTTAAAATATTTCCATCCACTCCTCTTTCTAAGCGGGATATAAATATTTCCCACCCCCCATGACTACTAGGCTTGTTAGTTTAAGCATCTCAAAAGTAGTGAAGACATTGGTAATGGCTGGATGACAGTGTCTGGTGATACTAGCTTAAATTGTTCATGACTGCTATCCTCTGATTGTTGAGTTGGGGGAATAAGTGACAGAGCTGTAGAGACACAGCAGCTCTCTAGACTATTCTTGCTGATACCCATTGTCTCTTCCTGGAGAGGACCTGAACCAAGGGAAGACAAAGGTCAAGACCCTTGTGGTAAACAGGAAACAAAGGTATCGAGAGTCTCCTTTGTGCATCCAGCTCTTAACCTTTTGGTAGATGGTAAGCGTTGCTTGTTTACAGCTTAACTCCAAGCTTACACAGAAGCCAAAATCCTATGAACTATGGTATGGTACTTTTGGCTGTGTCTTCTTTGCCTTGACAAGGTGATGATGAATGCTGTCATATAATGTTGCCTAGACAGCAGGACTCCTGAGAACCTCATAAGTAAATAAATAAATACATAAATAAGGAAGAGTGGTCTCAGCTGCTGCTGTTTAACTCACTATTTCTCTGAAGATAAGGAGTCTATAATCGAGAGTGAGAGGATGGAGACCAACTGTGGTCTAAAGGAGACATTCACAGGGACAGGTACCTTCTTTGGGTTTAAATGAGGGTAGGTGAGGGACATCTAGTTGATATGGTTTCATAAAAGTCTAAGAATGGCAGAGGCCTCTGAGAACTTGAAGGTAATGTTTCCATCATAGGATCCTTATGATAAACTGAAGAAGAGAGCTCCACCTTGAATACCTGTTTAATTATAGTGCCTGCTGCAGTATGTAAGAACTACCACCTTTGATGTAGGGGATAACTAGCCTCAGGTAACTAGGACCATGAGGCAAATAGGTACATTCATTCATGTGGTGAAAGTTACCATAAATTAATTTGGCTCCCCCAAAAGAACTGGAGGCTGGCTCCCTTTCCTCACATTCTTGTAAAACTCTTGTTTTCAACACACAGATACTAGTCCCTTTTAAAACTTTAGTTTCTGGACTCTGAACTGTCTAAGCAAAAGCATTCTTATTACTGTGCACTTAAATAAAGGTGCAACAATTTCTTATGCCAAATAAAGGCAATAGCAAATGTTAAACTTCCAAAATGGCACGTAGGTGTACCTGGAAACTACAGTAAAACAATTTGCAAGGATGTGATACTTCCACTAGGAATAAATTCTATATCATTTTACGTAATTAGTGATTGAACTGATTCACTAATTATGTCACAACAACTAATGTCATTCTGCTTTTGGTGCAGTTAACATCTACTCTAATACTGAATCTCTAGATTCAGTCTATCTTGAACATCTTTTATTTACAAGATGGTTAAGAATGAAAACATATCGCATGCATCCCACTCTGAACTGTCGTTATTTTGTATGCAGCAGTTTTTCCTACTTATATGTAATGAACCATAAATGTAGATAGCTGATTTAGAAGGGGGAAGGAGGAGGACAGGAGACCAGCAGTGTTCCTTAGAAATAAGGTAAGGGTCAGGTAGGACATAGAATTGTCTGGCTTGGCTTCCAACGCTCCTCTATGAGAGGAGATATGGAATATGATATGATATGATATGATATGATATGATATGATGAGAGGGAATGTGATAATCCTTTGGACTGAAGGAAAAGACGATTCTGGGGAAGTGTATTTCCATGAAAAGGCATTGAAATACTTGCTAAGCCTATCAGATGCATTTCTGAACTGTTCTGTTCAACTGGACCATCTGTAGAAAAGAAATGCTGCAAATGTTGTGAAGAACTTTTTTTTTCTTCTTGAAATAAAGAATAAGGGTGCTTCTCAGAGTGAGGCTGAGACAATCAAGGATTTGCACATCACAAGCATACTTCAGAAGGGAAGTCAAGCTGGTGGAATTTTTCTTGTTTCCTCTCTCCAGCTCTACGTGCTGCAAGGAGCAACTTTTATGCAATGCTGTTCTGCCCCTGGACAGGCTGCTTATTACCACCTCACTTGTCTCTTAGACAGATCATGAAGGGAAATGTTTCTGCCACAACTCAATGAACTTAGTTGCTCTGTGTCATTACAGTAACACAGGTGGTTTGGAATGACTTTTAGTAATCAAGAAGAACTGAATGAGCTTTGTAATTAGCTATTCCTATGGCCTTGTTGAGCATGATGCTAAGGTCTAACAGTGAGAGGTCTTCAATCTTTCAAATAGTCCTACTGACATCTCTCAATATACAGCTAGTGCCACTTTAAGTGGAACATCTGGAGGGAAAGTCACCATCCAATTTTAGCTTGTGATATAAAACCCAAATGTCATTATCTCAATGTCATTGTAATTCTGTGTCCTTCAGGATAAGATCAGCTTGTAGGTAGCTCTAGAACATCCCTAGAGGGTCCATGAATTAAACTTGTTTATACCATTTCTGTTGCACTTTGTCAATAGTTGAAAAAGAAGCAACTGATGTCTCTATGACCCTTGCGGCTGCAGCTAAGACACCATTCCTAACTCACTCTAAAAATATTTCAAGAATAACACCTAAAAGGCGTATTTTCCATGAAAACCAAATACAGCAGTCTTGTATTCTTTCCTCGTCTGCCCCAAGCAGCTTTGCAAGTAGGATCTCCTTCCCTACAAACTTCTTCATGTTGATCCGGGAAGTCCCAGGTTCAGTAACCTCCTGGGAAGAAGGAACTATTAAATGAAGTATTAAATAAACACTATCCTATCCCCACAACTTTAGTGGAATACTCTCAAGTCTCTCCAAAATGGGAAAGTAACAGGTACTCATGATTTTCACACAAACAAACAAAAACAAACAAACAAACAAAGAACCTTCCTTCTCCTTCCACCCCACAAGCCTCTACATCTCTGATTAGGTCATCTTCTCTCTGTGGCCCTTTCCAGAAAGAGCAGTTAAAAGGTTAACTGTCCAATGATCCCGAGAGTTTGGTTTATAATCACCGTTAAAGATGGTGCATTTATCCAAATAAACATGATAAAATATTTACTACTTAACAATTATTAACAGAATATAACAGCCTGATACGATTTATCTGAATGTGGAATTCGATTTCATTACTGGTGATAACCATGATATTAGGAAAAGTTTCTGCACAGAGAGAGTGGTGAAGCATAGGAACAGACTAGCCAGGCAAGTGGTGGAGTCACTGTCCCTGGCAGTGTTCAAGAAACGCGTAGATGAGACACTTAGGGACAATATTTAGCAGGGATGACGTTGAAGGGTTTGTGGTTGGACTCAATGATCTTGAAGGTCTTTTCCAACCATAATAATTCTATGATTCTATGATTCTGTGTTAAGTATCTGAGCTGAGTTCTGCTTATGAGAACCCTCTAAGAGCTCTGGGCTTACCTTTGGCACTAGGCAGTGCTGCTGTTCTGAGTGTGTTACTATTAACAGGCCTCTCTGGACTTGGTAGACCTGCCATTTAGAATTAAGGCATTCAACGAGAATGCACAAAGTACAGTCCATGGGATGTCTGTTACTCCGGTGTGATCCTGTTTCCCTTCTGTGACTTTCTGAGCCATAGAAGTATTATCTTATCAACTTCTGCATACACACAGTTTTTGGCAAAAAGCTTTCTGTTATTTTTCTGACAATTTTCCAGCCTTTTCTCTAGGATGTCATTAAGTGAGACAATTTCATCAGAACCAGCTGAAGTTACCTCACTCTTTGTTACTGCTCATTGGCAGCACCTGCAGACTTCAGGAATGATGAGCAAGACATATTCTTTAACATGTGCCAGAATTAGCAGACTTGATAGGTTGTTGGCTAAAGATGATACTTAAGCTCCTAGCCCTAGATTGCATAACTTCTACTAACAGAACATAATCTCGGTCCTGAAGAGTTGGAGGCAGTTAACATTCCTTCTCTTGAAGCTTATTATTGAAATGTGACCTGGCTTCTTTTTTGCCAATAGTAGGAAATATAGAGGTTTCCTGGAGAAAAGAGTGGATGTATAAAGCCCTGAGAAAGGGGAAAGTCAAATGTCCCTTTGCTCTCCTTCCCCTTGAAAAAAGGAACTGTGAGAACAGAAAGTTTGGCAGCTCTTAAATGACACCTCTCAGGGACGGATAGCTCTTCTTGTGACAGTCCAGCGTACATTTGATGGTCACATCTCTTTTGCTGTCTCTAGTGATGTGCCACAACAAACCTGGACTCTGTCCATCCAACCATGAGGTTCGTCCCTTTCAAATATTTATTTTAAAATTAAAAATATCATATGAGTGAAAGTACAGCAAAATCACTTTTTTTTTAAGCTGTACTACTTTTTTCATTAGATGATTATGACGGTGCACCCTCTCCTCTCCCACCTTGTATTCTGCCCATCTCACTAAACATTCAAAGATGGATGCTTATGAGGTGGCTTGAATTTACATATGGAGTCAGGACATTTTGACACTTCTATGATGCTTATTTCTGGTTCCTCCTGTGCTGGAAGCTGCAGATCACAGGCTATAAAAATCAGCTGGTGGCAGACAGGAATGTGAGAAACCCAAGAACTGGGACTGCTGCACAGAGTAGTGTTTTCAGGTAACAAGCTATTGGAAGACAGGTAGAGGAGAGGATGAATGATCCCATCCTTCTGGGATTGTGACGGATACAAGCAACTTGATAAAAGTTTTCCTCTGCAAGTTTCTTCTGATGAATATAGATCTCCAGACCTCTGTTTCAAAGACTCTATTGGTTAATGTTCCCCTCCACTACCTTCAGAAGGGGGCAGAATGAGTGAAGAGGCATCTGTGCTGCACCGAAGGGAGAGGACCTTCTCTGTGAAAACTCTTCTTAATTCACTTAGTAGCATAGAATCGTAGAATCATAGAATGCTCAAGG
>NW_010590225.1:127364-187953 GCF_000705375.1 Tinamus guttatus
ACCATGACATCCAGGTCTTTCTCCGCAGAGCTGCTCTCCAGAAGGTCGGTCCCCAGCCTGTACTGGTGTCTGGGGTTATTCCTCCCCAGGTGCAGGACCTTGCACTTGGCCTTTTTGAATTTCATGAGGTTTTTCAACGCCTAGCTGTCCAGTCTGTTCAGGTCCCTCTGGATGCCAGCGCAGCTCCCTGGGGTATCAGCTATATCCAGGTCATTGATGAATAAATTGAACAGGACTGGACCAAGGACTGACCCCTGGGGGGCACCGCTAACTACAGGCCTGGATTTCAGGAAACACTCTCTGAACTTAATCTGGCATGTAAGCAGCTTTCCAGATGAAAGATCTATTAGAAACTTCATTTAATTACTGCCTTTAGTCTTCATCCTGCATTGCTATAGCCAAATACATACTTAACAGAAAAGAGTGGATATTCAGAAGTATGAAGAAGTAGCTTTGTTATTACACTTGAGAAAGGAGGCTGTTGAAATAGCATGATAGCTGTTGCTCCTTTATAAATCTATAGCTGGTTAGCTGGAAGGCATTCCCAGGGAATAGTCTCAGAAAGCATGGAAGAAATAGTCTTGCAGTTTGTTCTGGACTTGCTAGCAAAAAAGGTGAGTAGCTACATCACAGGGAAATTTCTTTCACCAAATCTTCAAACTTTTACATTGTTTTCCTCTGCATTCATCTCTGCACTATTTCTACATCTAGTATTTTAATGTGGGTAGTTCTGGTCTCCCTCACTTACTTAAGAGGTGGCTTCACAGAGAAGAGTCTGGTTCTTACAGTGAAACAGATTAAAAGTGATTTAGAAAGCATTGTTGACAATGCAATGAACATTCTACTTGAAAAATAGACACAAAAGGCAGGTGAAGTGATCCATTTGTCTTACCAATGCTAATTATAATAATTGTGCTAAAGCAGCATCCATTTGTGCACATTAAAGGTGTGGACTAGCTGGGAGAGAAAATGAGTGGAGACCTCGAAAACAGGACTGATGAAAGACTATACAGGGCTTGTCATTTATTAAGAGACAGAGGAATAGTGAAGAAAGATATCAGCTTTGAGCTAGTGTCAAAAGGAAGAGGAATAATGGATAGGACAAGCAATATAAGTCTAAAATTGCAAAAAGAAGTTAACTGGACCAGGACTGTGTGGGGGAGAGACCCCTAATGAAAGCTCCTGTTTCATCAAAAAAATAACTGGGGGTCATTCATTTGGAAAATGCTGTGTACCAGAGACACTATGATCACTGGCTTGATTTTCTCTGTACTTCATATAACAGAATAACTCCTATCACTTCCAGACTATCTACAGAAGATACTGTGCCCCTAGTCACTTTTCTGCAGTGGAATTCCATCAGGAACCAGTGGATTCTGCCAAAATCATACTCAAAGTTAGTCTGTTTCTACACCAATGTTCAGCCACACAAGGCACTAACCTTTTGCAGCAGGCACAGTGGTCAGTTTTTCTGGATGAGTAAGTGACTGCTTACCCAGGAACTAGAAAGACTTGGAAAAAAAGGCTGCTGCTGGGATCCTTTCTCACTGCAGGCTGTTTCTGCTGCTTTTATCCAGGTCACAGCTATCAAATTCAGAGGATTCTGATGGAAATTGCTTCAAGGCTCCATTTTCTAACTCACTACTAGTGCTTAATGGTTAATATCCTGAATTTAGTGGATTCTGTCTCACATAAGGTAAGCTTCAACTAGTCAAAAACTCCTCTCTCATGACCTGTCTAGGGGCTTCAGTCCACATGATCTCTACAGATGGAAACATTGCCTTTCCCCAACCCTGAGGGAAGTGGTGCAGCTCTGGAAGCAAAAGTTTTGTGCTCTTATTTCGCCTTTATGGTATCATAGAAATGTATGGAGTTCCCGTACAGAAATTTTGTGGAACTCTTCTTGTTAAAAACAATTCAGGGTATTTCCTGATTTTTTTAAGACTATCCTTGAACTTCTGTCTATTGATCCAGACCTGACTCTTTTCACATCAGTACTTCAAATGGCTAAAACAATTCCAGGTTCTTCCCACCACACACACAGTTTTAGTTTCTCCTGAGTTTATCTGCAGAAGGTTAGGGCTCATCTGAGCTGTTGGAAAATGATGAAATAATGTACTATTTGAGTGTTAATGTGGGGCTAATAACCCATGTAGATTCACTTCAGTTCTTTCTACTTCTTTCCTCCTAGGTTTACTTTCACTGTAGTGCATCAGCCTGTGTCCCAGATGCTATGAAACCCTCCACAATTCACTGACCTCCTGAGAGGTAAAAGCTCCTTGCTCAGGAGGCAGTAAGAAAATGGAAATCACCCACACTGCTCTCTAGTGAAGGTGAGGCTTCAAAGGACTTGTTCCTTGAAGGCTAGGGTATAGCTCAGACTATGGATGTAGATAAGCCTGTGCAGGAACTCCTTAGGCCATAGACTGTCAAAAGCTGAAGAGCTTTTGAAAAGTTGTCTGATCATCTTATCCTTTTAGGGTGGATTGTCTGCATTTTCTGAAGTTTTCATAGATGAAGCCCAGATGTAGTATTATACATCTTCAGGCAGCTGCTATGTCCTTTGAGAACTGAGTGGCATTAAGACTTGCATTGATTAACCTTGCCAGTTTTCTTAGAGCTATTTTGGTAGTAGTTTGTGGGGAGAAAGCCTACTTCATGCTCTTGCAAAGGACACCGTCTGAATGTAGAAGCTTAAGTAAGTGCCTTTTTTTGAAGGGACACAGGGGTTAGAGCTAAACCAACCAAGGTCATTCAGTGCTAATATATCTTGTGCAGGGCCACACCAAACTAGGGGCCCTGTCCTGTAAGGACCCAAATAGAAATAGATTAAGCAGAAATACAGAAGAGAAAAGGGAGTTTTGTCTGGGGCTTAGAACTTAGTGAGTTGTGAGACGTAAGAGAAGGAAAAACATTCTAACATGATAAACAAAGTCTGGAAGTGGTGCTATGAAAAGTTTGGAAGAATTGCAGGGCGCATGGTATATATGAGAAAGAGGAAATATAAGCAAATCCCTTCTTTAGGAAAGACAAGGGTGCATGCTTGTGGAGAAGGCAAAATGCCTTGTATCGGACACAGATTATCTGCTATCTCTTAATAACTAGTGAAAGAAATTGGCGAGTTGATCCATTGAAAATAATGTGAGGAACCTAGCTATGACACAAGCTCCATCGTGCTGAAGCAGATCAGAGCCCTGTTCAGAAAGGTAACAAATGGCTGTAGCTGCTTGATCCCCAAATGCTGTCTTGATGGAGCATTCATGCAATGGACCTGTGAAAGCACTGATCTACAATAAAAAGTGGCAGAAGAAAGAGACTTCGGGTAGCTTGCATTAGACTAAATATGTAGGGAGGGTCCTGGGTTGACTCTTCCCTAAACCATGAAGAAGAAGAAGTTGGTAACCAGTCAGTAATAGATAGCCTTTGATGACCTGGAGCCTCCATTTTGACCTAAGCAACTGATCATGTTCTTTTCTTCTTAGGATTAGCTGTGAAGAATTTTTAATCCCCTGTATATGAGGAGATTTTGTATCCAAGTGGGTAAGGAAATAACTGGAATCATCTTTCCAATTAAAAAAAATATCTATTATTGGTAAACTTGTTTTTTAATCCTCCTCTCCATTCTTGATCTTACAGTGCAGACACATTATTCAGATCACAGGAATGCTGACTTTTCCAACATCAGGTATAGATAATGTTTTTATAGGACTGAAAAGACCTCTTTTTTCCATTTTGAATTTGAGTTCTAAATCTGCTAGAATGCTTACTTCATGTACCAGACATCTGACACTAACATCTCTACCTCTTTTCAGTTGAAGAGCAAACCAGCTGAACTACAAATATATAAGCAATGGAAAAGGCATAGGCTGACTTAAGGATCACTGTAGGCTCTTAGTTATGTAGGAGGTTAAGAGGATGATTGATTTCTCAGTTTAATGGTCATAGTGTTGCTTCTTTCCTATCCCCGTGGTCTCCTTATTGGTGTCTTCTTGCAGGAGCCCAGTAGACAAGTCATTCCTTATCCTGGGAGCAGAAGCAGGTACATTTTGTTGTACCAACATTATTGCTGTAGTTCATCACCTCAAAGAAGAGTCTGCCAAGGCTCTTGGCAGGAGAGCTTAACTATATAGTGGCTTTAGTTTACCTGTTTTTGTGGATTGGTACTCCTAACTAACTAACTTGAGGGAGAGGGATTAACTGGGCCCTTTTGTGTTCTGCCTCTGCTTCATGTCATGGCCTAAGTGCCTCTTAGAGATACTTTGCACTATCCTATCACTCAACAGTAGATCACCTACTGACAAATCTCTGCAATTTCTTGTGTTCCTACTGAAGCTGTGACAAGCTGTGGAGTTCGAAAAGGATTATAACCAGGATTAACGTTGCAAGTTCTTTATTACAAACCAGAATGGATTATCATCAAAAAAGCTCCCATTCTGTAAAATCAAGTAAATTAAGTAAAAATAAAGTCCTTCCATAGTAGAGTGTCTGCTTTGATACTGAGTTCAGATATTCACAAAGGGTTAACCTTAAGAGTTCGCAAACAATGTTCAAAATATCAGTGCCATTCTGGGAAGCTGAGGCTCCTCTGCCTCCTGTTGTAATTCTTGCCTTCATTAGAAGGCTTGAGTTACTAGCTCCCATAGTGGCTTATGGGAGCTCTAGAAGAGCTCCCATAAGAGAGCTATAGAGAGTAGCTCTAGAAGAGGTGAGCATTGTTTCCCTTTTGGCTTCTCTGAAGTGATGGTTTTGTGCCAGAATCTTTGGACCTGTGAATTTCCACAGCTCTGACAATCTTTGAATTCCTTGTAGTTGATGGCTTAAAAAACGAACAGTCACCAGAAACAGAAAAGCCTCACAAGTTTTTAAAATATCAAAAACATTTTTAAAAAAAGATTCTGTAGACAAAGTATGTTCATGTAACCTGTAAAAATATTAGAAATTCAGTGTTTTTTTCTCTTGCCTTTTTTATACGCAAGTTTTTTTTTGCCCCTGACTCTATAGCCTCTCCCTCTCTTCCTCCTTATTTCAGAAGGACTTCTCTCTTATATCCTTTAAAGTGGATTTTCATTCTACAAATGCCCTCTTCCCATTGTTTGCTCTGACAGTCTGAGATCCTTCTTGGTCATTCAGGAACATAAGTAGGAAGGGGTCCAGTCTTTCTTGCCATCAGCCTGTGCTTTGGTCAGGATCAAGGAGCAAAGTCTCAGCTGCTATGATCGTTAAGTATTTCATATAAAGCTTAAGTCCATAACAAATCAAATGCCTGTAGGGGAATGCTATCCTTCTATTTCCATCTGGAGAATTTTTAACTTCTCAGTATGAAGTCTTCTTGCATAGTTTGGATATTGGGCTGTGCTTATAAAACAGGGCACAATTTTATGAAGTGCATGTCAGGGGACTAAATCTTCTTTTGCTTTTCCACCTCTCTTATTTTTGTCCCATTTCCAATCCTAATTCTGGAGACAATATCTCAAAATGTACCCTTAAAATAACAAGCATCAAAAAATGGAAAGACTTTTTAATCTGGAGCTGGGACAAATCAAAGGCAGAATAGGAGGATAGTGTTACCTCTGTGGTTGGTGAGATGGGTGGAGCTGAAAGATGTCTTCTGTGTTACTTCCTAATGAAAAAGGCAAGGTGCAGTCATTTCTAAACTCTCTGATGGTTGTTTCTCTTCGTTAGGCTAAGGGTATGGAGTATATTATCAAACAATTACCAAAACCATGGTGGTGATCAAAGCAAGTCCCAGTGCTACTGAAAGAGAGTTTGAGATTAAGGGGACCTCATAATTCCTGGATATGAGGTGAGCAGGAGGCTTGGGGAAGAACTTCTATAGCAAGTTTTAGAGTAGCTATTCCTGGAGAAATTATGATGTTTGTTCCGAAGTTCATACAGCATCCTAGGCATTATCACTGTCTGTTCTTTGGAGGCAGATAAGTTGCATTGTTATATGAGTAGGTGGTATATGACACAACAGGAGATGCAGGTGTGGGTGCATAGACAACTCCTACAATTCCTTGTGACCTTTCGACTCTGTGTCTGCTTGAGCCTTTTTTTGGGGTTTTTTGTTGCATTGTTCTCTCACAAACTTAATTTCAGATGTGAAAGCAAAGTAATAGTAACAATCATAGATTCTTCCAATAATAGTAACAAAATGTGTTGCCATTAGCATTCAAGTGTGATTCTTGTCATAGATCAGGCCACATGTGGCTAGTTGCTGTGACACCATATGATTATTCTGAGATCCAGTGATGCTGTTACCACTGAAGTGCAACCCTTCTCCATTCCTTTCATGCTGGCTTTAGACTCTAACACTATTCTGGAAAGCTGGGACTGACTACAAGAGCTTGGGCTGATACTCTGGAGTTGATACAACTGGAGTATGACTCTCACGGCAGCAATGCTGGGGAAGACCTGTTGGATAAAAGGTCTGCGAATGGCAAGAATCTCATTCCATCTACAAAGGAAAAAAAGGGGAGGGGCAAAACAGTGCGGAGGTGAGGATTAAAATAATGTTTGTATATAGAGGAGGAGGGGCAAGGAATCTCCGGAGACTTTAGCTGGAATATTGTGCAGAGTCTTTATAACAGCTTGGACACATGGTCTCTAAAGAAAAGGAAGAATCGTGAAGACAGACCTTCTGAGGAAATTGTAAAAGTCAGAGGGGTGGGAATATAAAAGGAGGGCTTATATACTGGAAATCTGGGGAGGAAGTTGATTAATTTATCCCCAGAGTGGAGGAGGAGAATTCGAAGGAAGGACAGACAATGCAGTAGAACAGATGCCCCAGGAAGGCCACAGAATCATCTTCACTTTTTATTTTTAAGAACGTATGAGAAAAAGACCTTCAGAAATATTCTAGGTAGAGCTATCTTTGCTTTCATAAGGAGAGACAGGAGCTCTCCAGCCCTGTGTTTTTATGAACTGTCAGTGATTAGTCAGAACATGAACACTTCATCTCACTTGAGATGACATTCTTCTAAATCAAAGTCGGTATTGGAGAAGAATTGCTAGTGGCTTTCAGGCCTTCCAGTTTCAACTTCTCATTCATTCCTTTCTACTTTCAACTTGCATTTACTGGGCCACAACTTCAAGACCCTTCTGGCTATAACACACTCTGGGGCACTAGCATTGGAGGCATATTCAGAATTTATGATGCCAGCCCATCTCTTTGTCATTCTACAGGACTAGTATAACACAAATATACTTGCTTGTCTCCCACTCAGGGTCAGGGTTCAAGAGTTGTCTATGTTTTGAACCTTGCTCTGCTTTATTATTACTTTGTCTTGGAAGAGCTATTAGAAAGTGGATACTTCAGGAGGGAGCTGACAACTATAAGCTAGTAAAACAGTGTGACCTGAAAGAAAGCTAGCAACCTGGGCTGGGATATGAAAGTAGAAAATCCTGTAAACTAGAGCAGTAAATGCACTGCAGATGAAATGGCCTTCCTTGCATTGCTGCAGCAGGACTAGGGACTTTATCAAAGGTAGCTTACAGGATATGTCAATCTTCTGTACAGCTGCAGTTAAAGAAAAGACAGGCCTTAATAAATCTCATCATTGAAATATGCTTTCCTTCTCTCTCACCTCTTCTGTCAATGACTTGCTCTCTCGTTTACCTTTCTAAAAGATGTTGTATGTGCAGAAGAATCTTCAGACTATTTTTCTGCATTACTTCTTTCCTTTAGTAACTTGATCAGCTTTTCACTCTATGTCTTGACAAAGGTTATCTTCCTGCAGAAGTGGAGCAGTAGCCAAAAGGCCATAGTGGCTGGATGAAAGTGCTGAAATGAGGTGTTTGGAGTGATGCTTCAGAAATGCCCTGATTAGAAGGTATGGCACAAGCAAGAGGAGTGGCTAGTCTCACTTTTCCCAGTGATTATTTGTGAGCTCTCTTGGCTCATGACGTGTCATCCAAAGTACAGCTCTCATAGCAGATACAGGTGTTCATTGTCCCAATGAATACAGAGATAATATTGGCAGCCTTTCCCTGTGAAGGTGAAGAGAGGAAGAGAACCTTGTTAAGATGAAAAGAATTCTGCAGGGCTCACAGGAGGCAGTCCTCTCTCCTTTATAAAATGATCTTTCTGAATATCCTGGGGAATGCTTATCTGCAATATCAAATATTGACTATGACTGTTCTCAAGGTCATCTTGATCTACTGCTGTGGAAAAGGAAGTCTTAGGGATCCATGATCTGGCTGCTCCTCACATCATTTAGGGGTAGAATAGGGCACAGGGAGCATCCTGAGCTGATGAAACAGAATAAGTGAATTAATTTGCTAGCTCATAATCCTTTTGTGAAGTACTCTTGTAGTAAAAAGTAAGTGGCTTGTTTTGTTTTGTTTTGTTTTCAGAATTCTTCCATATTCAGTTTTTGTACTGTGCTGCTCATTGTAACAGCCATGTATTGTGAAAATTACTCAAGATGCTCAATAAAACATCTGTTGATACTTTCAAAATTGTGCTCCTCTTGAGTGGCTGAAGAGTATTGCCCTGCCAATTATGTGCCAGAAAATGTGTATTCTAACTGTCCAAAGATGGGGTAAGGAAAGATGGTGATGGGGTTACAATTGCTGGAAGCTTTATAAAGCCCTGGTAGTCTCTGACTAGCCACCATAGCTAAGGCTGTGACCATGGGGAATTGTCACAGAACATATTTACTGTTTTTTCTTAAATGTATAGTAATAATATACAGTTGCTGATATGACTGCCTAAGGAGATCTTGATGTTTTCTAATATAACATTAAACCTTCTCCACGTATTTTTTGCCGCATTCTAATGTGTCTCTCAAATGCTTCAGTAGGCAGAGACTACAGTGAAAAAGGTATCTCATTCTGTTAATGCTACTAGCTCAGTAACAAACTGTGTGAGATGCTTAGTCAAGCTGCAGCTGTCATGCTGAACATCTTTCCTGTGGCGGGTGTAAATTTAATGCTATGTAGATATAATAGGGGCTTCTTCTTACATGTGGAAATATACTGTTCTAGCTATGCATGTTTATGTTATTCCTTCCCACTTCAACACTTGCTTAATGAGGTACCCAAAACACTGAGATACTCTCTTATTAATGTCCTTAGACAATTCTCTTCCTTCTTGTACAATGGAGAAATAAAATGATGGATTTTAAGTGCTACTGAGTAGCTGACGGAGCACTGAGCTTTGGACTCGTCTATTTCCGCATCTGCTTTAACCACTAGCCAAGGTACATGATCTTACATTCAGTGTCCTTCTAAGAGTTTCATCATGAAATTCATTTTGTCAGTAGTAGACAAAAGAAAAAGACAGTAGATCTTTCAGATGTAGTGGAAAATATAGTGTACTGAAAAAGGAGGAAACGTAACATTTGACTAATGGGTGAGGGTTTCACATTGGTTGTCTTTTAACTAATTCTGATGCCAGATTCTTGCTTGGGACCTGAGATGCATCAAAAATCTTTACAATTTCACTGCTTGTATAACTTGCGGTAGTGACAGCAAATTTCTTCATAGACAGATCTGCAAGAACTTGGAAGACAAGCAGCTTTCATTTGGAAAGCATGTCAATTGATCAGAAGGAAAGTTCTGTGTTCACTTTCAAATACCCAAATTCAAAACATCCTCTCCTCTAGACTCTGAGGGTTCAAGTTAGGCTTTTGATACTGGACCACTTTAAAAGACTTCAAAATGGCTGCTAAGATGAGAGTGCAACAAGGTGAAAGCCTTATAACTACAACTGATGTAATGAAAACCCTTTAATCCCATTAGTAAGCAAAGTATTATGAGAGCCTGTTCTGTCGGCCCTGTGCTTCAGACATGCTGTGGCCTCAGGCTATGTTTGAAATTGAATTTTGGTTTCCTGAATCCCAACATGATCAGCAATTTAAATGTCATCATTAGAGTGGCAATTTTGAACCTCCTTCTGTTTGTGCATATTTCAAATGTGCCAGTTTCAGTGGTGACATAGATTCCTGTGCAGTGAAGTGACCACCACTGGCAATAAAGTCACTTCTCTGAGTACTTTTCTCAGATCCTTCAGAAATAGATAAGCTGATGTATCCAATGATCAGGCTGAAAAATATTGTGTTAGAACACAGGTGAAGTAATCTGTGGTTCATTCACTCTATCATTCCCACCATGTCTTTAAGCTCTAACAGAAGAATCCATTCACTTTGATGTGGATCACTTTGTTTGAATGTGTTGTAGTGCTGGGCTTATCTCTCTTTCAGGCAGAAAAGTGGCCCTCTGTTTATTGACCGATCAAAAGTCCAGCTGCACCTCCCAACCACTAAACTTGTCTCTTAACTGAGAATGTGTCGGGGCCATGTATGGACATGCTGCTCTATATCCATGCAGTGCCATGTTTAGTAGCAAGAGTTTATGCTACAGTTTAGTGAATGCCCATCCAGCTATTTGTGTGAGGGTGACATCCTTTAGTTTGGTATTCACAGATGTGCTCCAGCCAGTCCTCTTTGGAGGAAGACACTAGTTTAGCTCTTTAGCTCTGGTGTTCTTAAGCATGAAACAACAATGTGCGAAAGTGCCTTCAGGCTCTGACGTGTTACAAATATTAATCTTGGGAGAGAGATTCTTAGATAGCTATTTCTTTCCCCTCTGTCTAAGGAACTATTCCCCACAGTTTTATGAGATGGATCTTTCCAATTTATCCCTGACTCTGACTTGCCTTGTATCCCAGATTGTACTATGGGATTTGGAGAACACTTAAAAGCTGTGTGTTTACATGTGTTAGAATGAGAGGAGGATGGTCCAGTGGTTTGGAGAGGTGCATTAGAAGCATTGTAACTGAAACAACTTAAAAAGAAAAGATGGGACCTGAAGGGAGTTGCAAAGAACTAATGGATATGCCAAGGTATGAATGAAAAAGGAATTGGGAAGGTCAGATCATGGAAGGACCAAAAGGACCATCAGAAGTAGAGCTATAGGAATGTTATGTGTTGATGGCACAAGCACAGCTCCTTCCAATTTCTCGGGGTATCTAGGCCAGAGAGTGGGGAGAAGGAGGAAAGCAGGACTGACTAAAATAAGGGACAGCCTATACCTGCACTGAAAAAAAAAAAAAAAGACAGTCTATAATTTCAGGTTGTCGAGAGATGGTGGCAGGAAAATGAAGAACACAACTGGAGCTTTAAGACATCCTGCTAAGTAGACAAAAGACAGCAAATAAATACTAATAAGCTGAAGGAGTGGGAGAGAAGACAGAAGATCATAATTGCTCTCAAAGGATATAAAAGGGGTCAGCTCTTAAAGGGTATAAATGGTATATGACAAACCAGCATGTGCTCGCTAACCTTAGGAAAACCTGAACTATTGCTATTGCAATTACAGCCAAACTTTCTCATATGTCTTGGTGCCTGAATGCTGGACAGACCACTTGACCTCATGTATCTTGGTGCTTTGTGAATATGTGGGAATGACTGTGCAAGTGAAATTGTTTTCCCTTTAACACACAGCTACCCTGTTCTCCTACGAGAGCTCAGACTGTCACTACAATGCTCCACATCATTTGCTCTAAGACTGGAGCAGCCTTACACAGTGCAAGTGTACATATCCTCAGGGCTTTCTCTAGGTAAACTGCTTCATTCTCCACCTATCTTTCCAACAATGATGTTTTTCCTAATCTCTTTTCCTATATTTTTAATCCTGTAGGTTCTTACTCAGTCTAGAACAGATAAGATGTTTAGTGATTTCATTTTTTTAATGACATTTTATTTGTCAACTTGACTTTCATGTGTCTTTTCTTTTCTTTGACTGAGCAAACCCATTTCTTGATATTTCTTCACCTTTCTTTTGAGGTCTATTTGTAGACCTCAAAAAGTGCCTGCTGCTCTCCACTGGAATAGTTGCCATTGATGTATATCTATCTGTCTTGATGCAGGGTATCCTCAGACTAGATGTGGTCCCTTCAAATGACAATCTGACAGCACTAGATAGAGTGGAATAGTTTGCATATGTTCCTAAAGAGGAGCCAGATCATTACAAAACACAGATACAGGTGAGGTGACATTTAATTGGAAAATGCAAGCCACTGTTATTAATGAAGCCTGAATACAGAACTAGGATTGTGCTTAAAAAAAATGTGATTTTTCTCTTTTTAAAGCAATTCATGTGTTTTTGAGAGAAGTTGAAACTTCAGTTCTGTGAGAGAGCACATTTTAGGTGCTAAATCAAATGCTTTGCTTTGGCACTCCTGAGCTTCCAAAGGAAAGCTAAGTAGAATTCTAAGTAAAATGCTTCAAAGCATTTATTTTTCTGTTTTTAATATGTTGAAGTGAGATGTTGTGGTGAAATATGAGAATATTTTTTAACCAGTATAGCTAGGTAAAGTGGACAAGAATTCTGGAAATGCTCTGCTCCAAATCACTTCCCTTCAAAGACAGGAAAATTAAAAAATAAAATAAAATAATATTCCATCCAAAATGTGCATGCACATTGTGAGAAGCAAAAATGCAGCAGCTGGTGACTCTGAAAACAGCTAAGGGTGTTGCTAAGCAGATACTGGAGCAAAACTAAGAGTGCTCCAGTTTAGAGCTTCATGTATGAAGGGCCAGGGAGGAACATTCCCTGTATACAGTTCTAGTACAAGCACTTACAACAGGCAGCATGACATTTTGGATACCTCATTTCCAAAATAGCTGGAAGGTTGATTGTAGTGCAGAGCAAGAACATAAGCAACATAAGCAGGAGTTGATGCGGCTTTTTTTCTTTTTCCAAAGACATTTAAATAGGTACATCTTGTATAAGTTATGAAGAGGGTGACTGCAACTAGATATTCTGGATATGATTGAAGAGCTGTAATGCCTAGAAAGCACAAGAAGAAAGACTAAGGCATCTTAACTGCCTAAACTAAAAAGAGGAGTTTTAGGACAGCTGGCAGAAGGTTCCACGATGGAGAGATCTTAACATGAGAATGGGTCTTCTGGGTGAGACAAAAGGAATCCTGTGACATGGGACTTTTATAATGAGTCTGAAAAAGAGCAACTGTAAATGTGGGGACATGTCCCTCCTTGGGGAAATTATCCCCCACTACTGAAGGCTTGTAGTCCACTAGAGCTCTCAGGTCAGGTCCTTTTATAGCAAAGCTGATTTCTAGACAGCCTCCAGCATGTACATTGGGTTATTCCTTTGCAGGCACACAACTTTGGATTTCCCTTTGTTGAACTTCTTGAGATTCACATCAGGCCACTTCTCCAGCTGCTTGATGTCCTTCAAGAAGGTCATCCCAACCATCTGTTGCATTAGCCACTCCAGTTTTATATAAACTGCAAATTTGCACGGTGTCATTGTTTAGATAATGAAGCTGGTCTAAAGTATTGGCCTCAGTGCCAGACCCTGGAATTCATCACTGGTGTCTGGTTTACAGTGGACTTTGGGCTGCTGATCACAGTCCTTTGAGCCTGGCAGTTCAGCCAGTTTTCAGTCCATCTCAATGTCTACTAGTCCATACTTCACCAGTTTGCCTACGAGGATGTTATGGAAGAAGTTGTAAAAAGCCTTTCTAAATTCAAGATAAAGAATATTCACTGCTCTCCCTACATCAAATAAATTCACAGTTTCATTGTAGAAGGCTATCAGGTTGGTTAGGTATGATTTCCCCCTCATAAATCTTTGATGAATACCCCATCACTTTCCTGTCCTTAATATGTTCGAAAAGCAGCAGAAGCATTTGTTCCATCACCTTCCCAGAGAACAAGATAAGTCTGAAAGGCCTGTGGATCCTCAGATCCTTCTCCTTTTGCTTTTTTAAGATATGAGTGACATTTGCTGATCCATAAATTATCAGTAGAGACTAGATGCAAAAGGGAAGGACCACTTCCCTTTTTTGTTCCTTGGTTCTGGACAATTTGGGTCACATTAAGAAGTTTTAAATTTGTTTCGTGAGTTGGAAGAAACATTTCCATAGAGAAGCCTAGGCAAGTGTAAGGAAGTTGGAGAGTAGAGTCACACACTGCAAGCTGTAGTTGGGAGCAGATAACACTTGCACTCCTGAGTCTGATGCCCCTGAAACAGAAGGGATGGTTCATTTTTCCCTCCCATCCTCCCTCCCTCCTTCCCTCTCACTAAATACAAATATCATTGACTGGCCACCACAGCTGTCCCATGCATCTTCAGGGCACAGTCTCAGACTGACACTGAAGGACTCCCTGCTTCAAACTGCTGGGCAGAAGCAGGGCTGCAGAACTGGCCTCTTGTCTTCTTGCTCTTCCTGCTGCTTTGTTCCCCACCTTAATTCCCTTTTGAAGGGCTAATATTTTATTCAGCAGCCCCTGCTGTGCCGGAGCTCATGACAGAAGTTTCTCAAAAGCACTCTATCGACAAAATGGTAACAGCTGGTCTTTGAAACTCTGGGAGCGCTAGTCAGAGAGGATGGTGGTAGGGAATAGTGAGAAGGGAGAGATAGGAAAGGGGGGCAGAAGAGGAAATGCACTATTTGTTAGAAATAATGAGGCAAAAATATGACAGAGGTTTTTATTACAAATAATAGAGAGTGAACTTCAAACAAGAGAAGAGAGTCATTAAAAAAAAAACAACAGAGTTAAATAAATGCCTAATTAGCAAGCGCCATGAAGGTGGAATTTACTGCTCCAGAGATTCTTAAGGGAGAGTCAATAAATTCACAGCTAGATTTTTTTTCCCCTTGGGCACATACATAAGAAAATGTGAATGAGCCCAAGGCTGTCCTAAAGGTTTTGGCGGGATTTCTCTCCTTGTTGGCATAAAACAGCCTGTGTCTCAGCAGAGATATATGTGTTCTCCCAAGAAAGCCAGGATAGTTTGTGAACAGCAGGATTGAAGGTGATGTATATTTTGGATTAAATCCATGAGAAGCTGTGTCTGGTCCTATGACAATTCCTAGAAAACAAAGGAAAATATGTTGCATCCTGTATGCATCTTAGTGAGTACATGGATAAACCCATATGTGTGTAGGCATGTGTGTATATATCTCTGTATATGCATATATATGTGTGTGAGTATTTGTGAATAATATCAGGATGTGTTATTCCCACTTTTTACTTTTGCATATATGTCTGTGAATGATGTGGGTTTCTCAGTGGTGTCTGTCTGAGCTATTGCAATGTGAGCTCTGCTGTATGTGCGTCTGTAGAAGCATGCATTTGTGTGGGGATCCCTCCACATGAAGTGACATATGGGTCTATTTTACCACATAAGGGTACAGGGTGGGGGGATTTTTAGAAGGTAACAAACTTTATGTTCTCTATGTTATATCTGCATAAGAAATACCTCCTGCTCCTTTTCTGTCCCTCAGTGCCATCTGTAGTAGACCTGTGTGGAAACATTCTTTAGGAGTGCTTTTATTTTTCCAGCAGAAAATGCAGTTTTTGTTCTGAACTGATTCCAAATTATATTTCCCAGTGGTGCATTGCTTTCGCACATAACATTCCCAACTCCTGTGTTCTCTTTTCTGAGCTCGGTACAACTAAAGATCTCCCTCCCCATGAGGCAATGCAGTGAGTTTTGTCTGGTCAATCGAGGCAGTGCACTGCAGGAATCCTGTGTCCCTGAGAGGGTTACTGCAATTGTAACCTGGCCAGGAAGCCAGGCTCACAGGCAACTCTTGTCAGCAGCTGTGATAAAGGGACATGTCTATTATTAAAACAACTTAGAACTTTTCATGTTACTTCAGTAAAACCAATGCTTTGATTTGGGGAATATCAAAAATCCTTGTTTTCATCAAAAATGTCAATGTTCTGAATCAGAATTTCTATTCCCTGGGAAAGAAAAGAAATTTCAAGTCTTTATCATCAGTTTATGATAAAAAACCCCTCAAATTTCCCAAGAGACGAAAAATGTAAATTTTACTTCTTTTTTTTTTCTTTCTGTTATACAGTGAATTCCATAAAATTAGCTGCTGAACACAATCATTTTCTTTCCCCTCTTCTAATCAAAATGCGGAAAAGACCATTATACTTTATGCCATTTGATCCAAAGCTGAAAAGTATGCTGTAAAGCCTCATAGATTCAAAACCCAAACCCAAATGAAAGCATAATCTGTTCTCTAGAGCTCTGCCCACACACCTACCCCTGTTTTGGAACGCTGGAGCAGATATCCGTTGTTTGGGGGTAAGGGTGCTTGTAATTCTGCCGGAATCAAATGTACCATTTAAAGTCCAATTGACTTAGACTAACAGGCAGCTGAAGTAAGAAATGGTCATCCCAATTTTTTTTTTGTGGCCAACCAGATTTTTTGCCACACAGTAAAAGCATAGATCATAATGCTGGGCTGAACACCAAGAGCTGAAGCATAGTAATATGAGAGAGGAGACGGCTCTAAAAGAGAGAGAAGGGACTGTAACTTGAGACACTTCCTGTTTCCATGGCTAAAAGACAAATGACTTCAAGAGACAGCTTTTTTTCCTCAGATTATCTGCCATGATAAACACTTTTCAACAAAAAGTAATGAGAAAAAGCAGTGCCTAACCCCAAGGGAAAGAAGAGGGACAGCAGCGATTGCATCACGCTATGAGCATGCCACCAAATCAGGAATTGATGCTAATGACAAATGGACATAAGAGATAAAATCTCCATTGCACTTTGAAGCCTTGCTCTGAGAAGCCTGTATCTATCTCTGACAGAGACCTGAAGCTCTGCTTCCCCTTTACACAGTAGCAACATATGTACAGCTTATCTCTCCCAATAAAATGCTACTGAGCAGAACTGTGTGTGAGCACTGTGTGGGTTGTTTGAGCAGGTCTGTGTGTGGGAGAATATTTGTGTGTTTGCCTGTGAGAGTATGAGAGCCTTGTGTGCATCTCTCCACCTGTGGGAGGGCTGGGTGTATCAACCCTCTCGCACCTGCTGCTAGGAGTTAATAGGATTAGCGTGAGATTTTAGAAGAGCTGCTGTTTAAGGTTGGTGTATGTGTGTGTGTTAGCTGAACATGTGAGTTACACACAGCACCTTCATCTGTAGGAGGGTTGTGGAAGAAATCAGAACTACTGCATGTACTTAGGAGCTGCTACAGGGTATTATTTTCACCACGGATGGTATTATTCCTGCAAGTGAAGCAACCAAAGGGAATAGGAAATGGATATTGAGGTCACAGAGGGAAACAGCATGAGGCGACCACTTACATGCTGGGAGCAAATATTAAGGGATACTAGGGTCTGACTTGGGAGGTTTTAAAGTATTGCTCTGAAACCACTACACATCATCTCTGCCTGGGGACAGAGGGGGGGCGGGTTGTAGGAATTAGGGGACAATCATACACGCATTCTGCCTGTCACCCTGTAAGTCAAAGTTTTTAGAAGAATTATCAGAGGCCGCAATAACTGGAGCTCATAGGCTGATATTGTACAGGGAACGGGGCAGAAACACAGTTGCCTGCAGGTAAGGACAGCATGCCAAATAGATGCAACCAGTAGTTTCTCTTGGGATGCACCCTGTGTGAGGCACATTCTGCTGCAAGGCTTGAATATCCTGAGGAATGTTCCTCTTGTAGGAGGCATCATTGCACTTATCAGGGTACCAGAGAGGCAGTGATGCTGGGAAAGTGGCAAGAATGAGCTCACTAGGCTCTTTCATCCAAGAAAAAGGTGGGGAGAGTAGTGGCTGACATGAGTTGGCAAACCAACCTCTTCAAGCACATGTCAAGGCCACAGTCCTGCAGTGTCTTCCTGGCATTTTCCCCATTGGGTCTGTAGGCTGCCTGTACATGGTACTGTGGTATCTCATCTTCCCCCCGGGTCCCTCCCATTTTATGCCTGGAAAATTGCTTCTGCCATGTTAGGTCCATACAGTCTGCTGCAACCCAGCTTGAGCTGTAGCCCATGGTCTGTGTGTGTATATGTCCTGTGCTAATACAGAGACTGAATCTCTGTTTCTGCTGGCTAGCAAATCATTCACTGTGGGTGGAGAAGGGTTGCTGCAGAGGACACCAGGAAAATGAAATAAGGCTTTCTTTTACACCTTCTTCTGGATCAGAAACATTCAGGAAGATTTGAAACAACCTTCTTCTTGGAGAAACTGTGAATCTCCAAACCAAGATAGCACTGATTGAGTATAAGGCTCTGACTCCTTCGGAACTAAAGATGATTGAGTATAAGGCCATAAATCAGGCTCTGACTCCTTCGGAACTAAAGATGTTTTTTTCATCTCTAAATTCCCATTTCATGACAGAATCTAGGACAGTTCTGCATGGTGAGTGTTCATAATGCTGTGGAAAGCCAAGATATGCTCAAAATCACACTCTAGAAGAGTGCCTTGGAAATGTTCTAAGGCAGCCGTGCAGAACCAGCTCAAGGTTTGTTCAACAGCCTCAGCGATGTGGGGTAGGTTGTGGGACACAGTCACCCTAGAGCAGTCATGTTCTGTTTTCTCCTTTCCTACTTCTGCCTTGCCGACTCCATTTGGTCCCTGCTCAGGCTGTAAACTGCCTTGAGCTATACCCACCTCACTCTGTTCTGTGCTCTCTGTCCTTGTGGTGAAGCTACTTGTAGTCATAGGCAAATGAGAAAATAAAGAAAAGGTGTGCCTTCCTAAGGCTGCTTTTCTGTTCTCGCATGTGTTTCTCATAGCCTTGCCTCGGTGTGAGGATTTTAAACAATGTCTAAGCTGTTTTAAGCAATTCTTGCTTGATGTGCTGCCACTTTTGCTATGCTGGCACTGAGGTTAGTGGGATCATGTGAAGGAAACTTCTATCAAAAGTTAGCTTGCATTGTTCAACCTGTATAAAGAAACCTATATAAACCTATATAAAGAAACCTATATAAAGAAATATGCACATTTTGGGGAGGGGATTTTTTAAAACTTGACTACCTAGAAAGGGAAGAAATCCCTTTTATCTCCTTGCTTTACCCACTGCATTTTTATATATCACTGCTCAGGGCAATTGTGTAGGCTGAGGAATGCTTCCTGTGCATAGCTCAGGGAGCTCCGCTCCACCACTCCAAAACACACTTGCCGCACAGAAGAATTCAGCCTTTGCGAGTTTCTTCTGAACCTGCAAACATCACACTGGTGCAAATGCTGAGAGTTTGCCAGCAAGCTGTTGTGAATTTGCAGTGAGTAGTAGCCTTTTCTTAACAAAGAAAAGCAGAAGAAAATAGACATGCATGAAAATAGAGATATATTGTGTTCATATAGAGATATGAATATGAACACATGGTCCTAGGCACAAAAAAGTTTTCAAAGGGGCTTCACTGACACAGCTGGTGTGGCTTAGATCTGTAATTGCACTGGTTCTCAGGATACTTTCTCTTTCCAAAAGCTTTCTGGCAGAGGGAACTTATCTGGCCTGAACAGCAGTGTGAAATGAAGATAAATGAAGGAAATGGGCTAATGAATCCTAAGGAACACCCTGGATTGGTCTTTTTCAGAAGAGGGCTTAAAGATACTGTTTTGTACTGTTTTCGTCACCGTAATAGCAGCAACAAAAGTAACATCTCAAGTAACCAGGTAAAAAAAAAAAAAAAGAAAAAAAAAGAAAGAAAGAGCAGCAGGCCTGTGTACATTGGTCTAGAGCTTATGAGAGCTCAGTTCATGGTCTGTTTCTCTAGTAAACCTACATATAGGCTTGAAAAAGAACAAACATCTTCACTTCAAAGTCTAGACTTCAGCATGTTCTAACCCGTGGCTCTGCATGTGTATGCAATTCCACCCGATAATAAAGTAGCTTCTCTACCTGTTCTTGTCTCTGTAATTACACAGGTGGCTACACTAATTCAGGCTTTCGGTGAGCTTACCACTTCTGCAGGGCAAAGTCCAGAGCATATTTAGGGGCACTGTGAAGAGACTTTTGTGTGGGAGGTGGGCTAAGTAGAGGTTAGCTGAATAATTAAAAAGTGCTTAATTATATAAATGGTAGTTGTTTTTCAGGAGACAGATCTGAATACTTGCTCTCATTCTTTTGACTGTCATTTTTAGAATGATTGCAATGAAGTGGTGTGTGAGCTTCCCCCATGCAACCTGTAGTGCATGCAGAAAGCTGGAGTAGGCTGGAAGTGTGCCTACAGCTGACTTCCAGTGTCAGGATTCATGGCATCCAAGGGCCCCTTCAAACCATTATAAACAAAGAATGAGAATCCATAAAGCAGTGCGCTTCCTTCCCTCTCCCCTGCTCCCTGTGATCTGTATGCAAAAATGTAAAGCACCTATTTTGCAAGGACAGGGTTTGATTGTGCAAGGCATTTTAATTCCAGCATGGGTCAATTGGCTTCTAATCATCTCTAATTAGTACTCCCACAAGCTGTGGCATTCTGTACCTGCATCCAAGTGGACTTTACATAGGATATATCAAATTCTTCCCTACCTTTGGAAAACAGCAAAAGAAATCACCTCTAATCTGATCTAGCTGATGGCTAACTAATCAGCAGGGCAAAGACATCTGCCCACACACAGAGACTGTTTCTTTGGGAAGTCAGGTTTGATCTCTAGAGTCAAATGATCCCTTCAAGGGAAGTTCAGTAAAATAGAATTCTGCTGCATTATCAAGCTATAAGTCACAGTGAGAGAAAAGACAAGTAAAGATGAATCACAGGTCACTGATTCTCTGTTTTCCTGAACAAGGTTCTCTGAATGTATAAGAAAGAAATTTTTAAGAGCCTCAAACTTTTGCAAAAATCTTCTTGTTCTTTTAATTATCTTTAATTTTTAGTTTTCTGCTCTGTGGTGGGTGTACTGCACTTTATATGCTGGATAAAGATGCGCAAAGCAACCCTGATGCCTATTGACTCCTGTCAGATTAGTTTTCCTTCAAGAGCTGATTGGAAAACAGGGGTCTTTTGCTGGTGACAGAAAGCACAGCTTTTTGAAGGAGGAAAATGAATCATTTGGGCTGAAAAACAAGATTGTTTGATGCCACAGTGCTGATGCAGTGTCAAGGAAGTTGTGGTTTGGGTGTCATTGTAGGAGGGTTGGTAAAATGAACTCTGTCCCTGAGTTCATATTTTCTTGTAAGCTCATGGGAGACAGAGGCTGGTCTTAATTTGCCCAGACTTTAAACATCTGCAGATTGGATGACTAGGTCTGAGCTTATCTTCCTAGCCTCCCTTTGCGGTCTGTGGAGAGTTGCTGTGATTCTCATTACTAGGGGGCAGCTCTTCTCAGGCAGGCTGTCTGATGAAAGAAGCCAGGAGACTTTCTGTTCGCATGTCCCCATCTTAGACGAAAAGGGTAATAAAAGCTCCTTTAGCCTTGGAAGGAGAAGTCTTTTTTTCAGAGAACAGGGGAGTCAGCAGTACGATGGGTGAAGGGAGCAAATGATTACTTCAACACATATTGTGATATCCATCAAAATAGTTACTTGGTGTTTCTATGTTGTTTTTCAAATCAGGATATATTTTGCTGAATTTTATTATTTAAGGGAATGACTTCTATACTAGCCTCTTTGAAAGCTGCAAGAAAGCAGATTTTGAAGCAGGATTTGGAGGAATAAGATCAAGGAGCCCCAAAGGAAAAGGTTCCTGGGGCCAAAACTGTAAAGGAGATTGGGTGGGTTGTTGAAAATATATTATTTTTGCTAATACCTATGCATTTCTAGTCCTCCTGCTTAGAAGGGAAATTCAAGCTCATACAAATCAGCCTGGGTGCTTAGGGGGTCCACTTGAGTCTGGAGACAGCCCAGAACACCTCTCAGAGGTTTGTAGAAGCCTATTAATCCCTGTAGATTTTTTTTTCTTTTGTTCTGAAATTTGATTGTTAATTTTTGTAGAAGCATCCCTCTAGCATACTTATTTCTCTTCTCCTCCACTCACCAAAAAATACCTTCCTCCCTGCCTTGAGATGTGATAACCACATCTTTGCTTCCCCTGATGTCAGCTTTCTCCAGGAGGCACATTACTTTGTTTTTTTTTTTCACAATGCAGATTTCCTCTCCTTTCGATATAGTGAATCTCATGCTGGATTGGCAGTCCTGCAGAGCAATGTTTTTCTGTCTGATAAATAACATAAGATCTCCATGTACTGATTCAAATGGAGCTGGGATTTCCAAGGAGCAGGTTTGTTGTAGTGGTTTAGATTTGTTGAGTAGTTTGTTGAGTGGTTTGGGTTTAACATGCCCTGAAATATTGTTGGTATTACAATTGCTAAGTGTGGCACACACAAACCACTTTGCATAGCTACTGTGGTGCACTGAGATTGTGCTGGAGGAAATGTTGTCTCTATCACCTCTCAACCTGAATGTTTCAGCTTTCTTTGAACACTCTTTAGAGAAAAATCCAATGGTCAAAATAGTGGCAGCTCTGTTCAAATTTGTCAATGTTCAGGTCTATTTTGGCGGATATTATCTTTTATCTCTAGAGTCCAAGAAATCACATGGTGATATGCATGCAGATGGGCAGGATACCTAATACTTTTCACCTTTGGCTTTTGACTCTGCCTGACATTGTTACTGCATGAAGATCATTTTGTTTTGATGGCTGGTTAGTTGCTTATCAGATGAGCAGGTGAGATACAGCAGAACTCTTCATCCACCTGTTCAAAAAAAAAAAATCCCTCTGACATAAAATAGCCTCACTGTGGGGACTCTAGGCAGAAAGGGCAGTAATAGAACTGGTCTCAAAGTTAACAGTTTGGCCTCCTTCTAAGAATTCTGTTTTAGTTTTAATTCCTTTTTTTTTTAGAGTAGGAATGGAGTGTCATAAAGAGAGCTGGACCACTGCAAAGGGAAGCCAGTGCTGACATTGTTTGTGGATCAACACATGCAGGATCCCTCTACTCTTGAGACTTGGCAGTCTGGTACCTTATGCCGCTACAAAATTTAATTAATACATCCATATAGATTTTGAAGGAAAAAAGATAATCAGAGAAAGATAGAACAGACAGCAGAACAAAACTGTAAGACCTATCTAATCAGGTACTCTCAGATTCCGGTATATAATTTTATGAGTTTTGCTCAATGCTCATTATAAAACTAAGCTGATGACTTTGACTTATTTTTTAGCGCTTTTTTTTAATAGATGTAGTACCAGCACTTAATAATTTTCATGTGCAAGATTCAAAGCAGCTTAGAAAGTGAGGGAAATTGCAGTAATCCTGTTTCACAGATGGGCTCACTAAGAGAAATGATTTAACAAAGGGAACATCCATTAACAGCCAGGAAGCTTCACCCATTCTGTTTAAGTGCCAAGTTAGCATGTTCTCCAGACTCTACTTACTCTAGTCAAAGTTATCAAGGAGCTGAATGAAATTGGCTTTGTTAGTAATCTATTTTCCCTTACAGCTTGCTGATGCAGTATCCCCTACCTGTGATCCCATGATGTACTTGCTTTTCCGGGGCTCTTCAGGGCATGCTAGGTTACGCAGTCTGCATTCATCTGATGGCCTTGTTGATGGTGCATGAGTAATCCCCTAGTTAATCGGTGGTCTCAAAAGAGTGAACGTGCAAAGTAGCATGACATGCAAACCTGGATCTGCCTCCCAGTTTGGCCCATTATAGGAATGGCAACTGCTGAAAAGTTCAGTTATGGCACTGCACGACAGTATCACCAGGGCTGACGGTATGTGAGGTGCTCAGTTCAGTTTTGAGCCTAGAATGTGTCTGCTGGTGAGGTTGATTACCCATCCAGTGCGACTCCTCTGGGAAACTTGTCTTTTAATTTCTAGGCTGAGATGCGTAGTCACCTGAAGCCATCACACATATGAGATTTAAACCAGCAGAGATCAGAGAAGCATTTCAAAGGCTTTTGAGATTCCCTATTGCAACTTGTTCCCTCTTTTCTGGAGCTTCTTCCTGACTGAAATGCCACAAAGAAACATTCTCTGAAAACTCTGATCACAAGTTTTGTTTCTCCCTGTGGTGCCTACTAAAGAAATCTTCTCTCTCAATATAACTTCGAAAGCAAAAGTGAGAAAGAAAATAACAGTTGCTTTAAATAATGAACAAAAATACCAGGAGATTTATTTTTTTTGCCCATCCCTCCCTTTCCCCATGCAGATATTCTCTTCTTTCAGAACAGTTTTCTAAAGTGAGTTTCATTCTGGATTGACAGCCCTGCAAAGCAGCATCCTCTATTTGCGTACCAACTGGGAATAACCGATGTGTGGGAGTGCAGACTTCCACTCAGCACTGCCAGTGTGTCTTACACAGAATATAGCTGGAAGGTTGTGTCTATATGGAGGACTAGAACTATCTCCCTTGGCCACTGAGTGACAAAGTTTTGTGCTATTCTAAATAGCCAAGATGAGAACAGAGGTGGTGACTTCCTCATTGATTTCTAAGGGGGCAATGAACGATCAATAAATGATTTCAGTAAATAGAAAGTTTACATGATAAAATGTGTCATGTTGCTTCTGTCTGTGGTTGGCCTGGAACACGTGTCCTCAAGGTAGAAAGCTGTAGATGCTATCACAAATCTTCTTGAGCCTGTTTTGCTTCTAAAATGGGATGATTGGAATTGATTACAAACCTGGCATAGTTCAATTCTTTTTCTGTGTGCTTAGGGAAGTGGAATGCTGCTGCTTTGTCTTTTTTTTTTTTCTTCCTCATAGCTCCCCATAGCTTCCCCTATCCTTCCCCATAGCAATTTATTCCATTCAAGCTGCATTTGGGATTGGTCAGATAACTTAAAATATTGTTTCTTTCCTAATGGCAGCGAGTATACAGGAGCTTTGTGTTTGCTTATGAAACATTAAAAATAATTTTTGAAGATTTTGTGCAAGTAAAAAAAAATCATTTGATAATTAATCATGTAAAAGCGGATAGGAGTCTATCTGAAATGCATTCGTGTAGCAGTACAAGCAATTTTTCAAGCATGTTCTTTGTGTTATTTTCTTGGGAGTCTTATACCTGTAAAATATTGTTAGGAATATTTTTAGGATGAGAAGCTTTATCAACTAGAATACAAATCAAATCTGAACTTTCTCCAAATCTCAAGCTGAATAGGTTTTGAGGTTCAGAAATTTTCAATTAACTTTTTCATCTTTTTTTCTTTTCATTATCATTACACTTCCAAATGTCCAGGTGCCAGCAGATAGCAGATTCGGAGAGCACTGATATGCTCTGATAGGATTTATTCTTATGTTATTTCTAAACTATCAAAAGCAGGAAGAATTTGAAGTCTTCTCTTGAAAAATTTTGCTCTGATGAGAAATCTGTCCTCATTTTCTAGAAGACTGAATATTTCGAATGAGGTCAGGAACAGATCAAGCATCCTAACTGGCAATAAGTATGAACAAACTCCAGAGCTCCAGAGATAGACGTTTAAGTATCTCTGTTTGCACTTATTTATTTATTTATTTATTTATTTATTTATTTTCGGCTTACCCACCAAGCATATAATGTAATTCCAAGCAGAGAAGCAAGTGAATCTTTATTCTAAATTGAGATGCCTACAAACTTTGGAATATGTCTCAAAACTCTGTGTTGAGAAAAACACTTCAGTATCAAGAAGACTTTAAGTGACAAGCAAATTCCAACATTTCTTGGAAAATGTGGACACCTTGGTCTTTCTGTGACAAAGGTACAGCCAAGGATGTGACAACCCTAATAGTGTTGATGGATAGAGGAGATAAGTCTGAGCCAAAGATCGACTATTTTCCCAAGCATGTTACAAGACTTGCCTGTTTGTCAGAGCCTGCTTGCAATAACCGAAGACAAGAAATCATAAACCCATATACAAACAAAACCACACAGTTTAGCAAACAAAGCTGCTGAAAGCCAAGAGAAATGAGCAGGAGACCCACTCTGAAAGCTGCTAGGGAATCTTGATTGCTGTATGGTACTCTGGGACTGTGGAGATGGATGGATGCCTTAAACAGATGAGTGGGTGGACTGAAAGCATGAAAGGTGTATTGAGACCCTCAGTGTGCAGGCACTGTAGAAGTCAGTAGAGTCAGCTTAATATTTTTGATGTCTTTTACTGGGGCTGTGGAAAGTCAGAGCTGTTTACTTTAGCAGTCTAGGAGATATTTCCTTGCTAATGTGCATGATTTGGCAATCCATTTTCCAGGTGTTTTTTTGCATGCCTCAAATGAAAAATCACGTGCGAAGTTTAAAAGCAAAAGGGTAATAGTAGCAGGAAATATCTCCAACTTCTCTTTGGCTCATGGGCACATCAGAATAAGTGGAAGTAGAGGCAGAATTTACAACTGGAATATTGGAAGAGAAGTCAGTCATTCTCCAACAGGAGTAAGGGATGTGCTGGAATTTTCCCCTGAAATCAGAAATGTCTACTTTCCAGAGGACACAGACCCCTATGTGGATTGCCTTTCCTTCAGCTCTAGGAGCCTGGATGCTTGTCAAATCCCCAGCATTCAGCTGCCTGCATCTAGCACTTCATTATTATTGCTGATGCTAATCTCTGACCGCTGAACACGGGTCAGAACCAGGAGATAATTGCAGCTCCGATCCGCTAGGCACAGTCTTTTGTGAGGAGTTAATGAGTGTTCAGGAAAATAAAGCATAAAGAAGAAAAGAGGGATTGTGGTTTGCATACAGTGAGATAGAGAGTGAATAGGAGATGGAAGGAGGGGACAATTCACTGGTGGGGAAAAGAGAAAGAATTAGGAAAAAAAGAAATCATTTGCGCTAAAACTACTACTGCCTTATTCTTGTTTCATCCAGGCAGATGTTGTTAATGCCTGTAAGAAGGGGACTAAGTGAGCTGAATACAGTGACACCGGGGTTCTGTTTGCAATGCTTTTGTTCTGCAGGCCGTGAACCAGATATGGGGTCACTGCCTTCCCTGCCAATGAGTAGGTTAAAATCGGGGGACAAATATGCTGTGCTCCTTACTCTTGAGTTACTTCCTCTCCTTTGTCCTGCATCACCACTGCCTGTGTCTATGAAGGTGCCCTCTAGAGATTGGCTATCTACTCCTAAAATTGACTTTAGCTCTCCCTTATTTTGAGTGGCAGTGACCTACATCAGTGTAGCAGAATTACTGAACTTACCCAGCTCTGTAGTAGATGATTTTTGGTGTTTGAAGGAAAAAGAGACTTTTTTTTTTTCAAATCTTTGCCAGGTCCTTATTCCATACAAATGCTTTACAAAAGCCATATATAGCTGCCTGCCTTCCTGTGTTCATTTCGTGTGGCATGACTCCACATTAACGACACAGAAAGGATGCATCTTCTGTCTTACAAAGGAGATGGCTCTGCCTGTTCTTGTGATGTTTGTGTGCATGAGCACACGATGCAATGCATGTGGTGGCACAACAGCGTGGTACGACAGCCTAGGCATGTCTGGGTCAGTGGAAACCAAAAACCATCTCAGCGGAAGGGAAGGAAATTGCTTCCTGCTCATGAATTAGAGTCTTTGGGGATGGAGTTTGAGGGGGAAATAAATGATTGCTGTACGTGTTTGTGTCCATATGAGTCCCCTCTCCCTAACGACCATGTTAATGTGCTCATAAAAAGATATGGCGCAAGGGGGACGTGACTGTTAAGGCTGATTAGAATTTTATGGCAGAATTAAGCTCCATGACAAACGACTGGCTGGGTGGGTTGTTTTTACAACCCAGAAAACTCCATTTAAAGATGGTGGAATATTAGTTCCTTTTCATTATTGTGAGTGCAATTGTCATAATAATTATAATTATTGACCATAAAGAGTCTGAGGGGTCCTGCCACTTCTGTGAAAACAGTGCAGGAGTTGTTGGGTGATTGACATGAGTGCATGGAAGGCATTTCTTCCAGCTGACAGATACAGTGTGTCATGGGGTCTCTTGTATTTACTTACCAGAAAAGTAGAGTTTTAATCTTAATGTCTTGGCCTAATGTCTGTAGCTTGCTGTTCTCTTCTAGTGAAATATTAATTCTGTTTTGTTTCAGGTACACAACTCTTGTGCATCGTGACTCTAGATTGTGTTGTAGTCTAGAGGAAATTGTTTTTTTTTTTTTTCCTGTTGTGGTGAATGGTGGTGAATGTTCTTTGTTCTTTTTACTTTGAAAGAAATGTGGTTTTCTTGAGGCTGAGATATGCCATGGATGCATTCCCGTGTTCAGAACAGTTTGTGGAGTCTTTCTTTAGCCCCAGTGGTTGCTGGGCCAGGTTTACGTTCAACAGTAATGACGGAAAGACAGGATATATATTAAAATAATGAGACAGAAGAAAAGAAAGGAATGAACATTGGTATCCTCAACAGGTATTCTGTATGCATCTTTGAACAGGAACATCTTGCAAGAATTTCGTGTTTGATTCTTTTGAAGAAAGACTTTTTTTTTTCCTCTATTTAGTGAAGCTGTTCACTTGTACAGCTGCTCTGGAAAGCACTAGTTAGAAACAGAACCAGAGCAAAGCCATTTACATAGATGCTGTTAAGATGAAGTGTGTCTAGCTGTGTTCTCTACTTGGGAATATTGGAGAGAGAGGAAGCAAATCCAGTTGTGTATCCCCACACAAGGAATTACTACAAAAAGAAAAGAGATATCAATCCAGCTATGTATTGTCACAGAGTGTTAAAAATCTACTCCCTTTCCCTGGAGATAGTTACAGAAAAAAGTAGTTAATTACCAGTCTAACTGCCTGAGAGCAGCAATGGCAAAAAAGATGGACCAGAAAACGAGTCACCACAAGAACATATGTCCTGAGCTGAACTCAGAAGCAGAGAGTGTGAACCTGGCTGTGAAAATGCCCTTGAGAGCACCAGCCTTTCCAATGCTGAGACTATCACAGATGTCCGAGTGGAGAGTCTGTTCCTCAGAGCTGTGGGGCAGGTTTCAAATGCCAGGGCTTTGCAAGGCAAGGAACAGCTCCGTCTGCTAGGCAGTGCGCAATGGAACTGTGCGGCGGGGAGCATTTATCCCTTGTGTTCTGTGTTGTCTCAAGTGATAGAAGTGCTCCATCTGGTTAGAAGTTGCAGTATATAACTGCTTATCATATAATGTCACTCGGAAGTCAATTTTTTTTGAGGGGAAGAAGTGACAGGTATTGAATAGTCTAATGCCAAGAGAATAACAGGTTTTATGCCAGGAGATTTAGACATATAAGAGAAGTGGTTTTCAGGGAAGATCAATTCTGTGAGTAAATGTGGTGTGTTGTCCTAGGGAAGGAATGCAAGCCCAGCTGCATGTAGCAGAATAAGCAAAGCAGATTCATGTCTCCTACATGTATGTGCGTATATATAGCACATTCATCCATTTGTAATGAAGGCCTCAGTTCAACAATCTGCCTTTATTAAAGAAGTGCATTAACATCTTCCTCCTTCTGCCTGGGATGAACATTCTTTGTTATCATAGGACTTTCAGGAAAAGCTGGAATTAGCTTTCTAGGAAGTAGGAATAATTTTAAGGATTACTGAATAGAGGACAAAAACCATGTGAGAAATTTGCACAGAAAACTGAAAGCAGGTAAAACTTACTGCATTTCCTGTCTTGCTGCTGACTCCACTCTGGATCTTGGCAAGGCATTAAAAATATTCTGTTTTGTAGTTAAACAGCATATTTAGAACCAAAAGGAAATGAAAATGGAAATGTTCTCACAAACTTCATCCATTAGCCGCAAAATCCACACTGACGTGTTGAGATGGAATTCATGCTGTGGTTCTTGATACGGTGTTTTTGCTTTCTCTTTTTATCTACCATCAGTGAAATAGTTAACAATAGTAGCCTTTCTATTGTTGCTGAGTCTCTGCAGCCCTTGAAAGGGACAAGAGAGTTCTCCTCTCTCAGAGCTACAGTTTTGAGGTATATTTTTGCTATGCATTTCAAATGAGCAGTGCAAAATCTCACTCATATGTTTCTCCCTCATTCAGATTGTCACAGCTCCACAGCCCTGTAGTTATGGTCCTGTGAAACTCTGAAACAATTGCCCAGGGGGCAGCCACTAATGTTCTCGTGTATTGTAATGGACGCCAAAACCTTGGCAAAGCTGAATCCAGCCTTCACTCACTGGCTTGCAAATGACTGGTCTTCCATCATTTTTGTTGATGGGCTGTCTAAGGGTGTTAGTAAACACACATGAGCCCAGACTGAAGTTCAAGACAGCAGGAAACGTCCTTGCACGGACATGTTTGCCATTAACCAGCAGAAATGCTCCTGATTGAAAATTCTAGCACCGCAGAGCGACACATGCAAAATGAGCCAACAGACTGCACAGGCTGCATATGGTGTCTGGAGGCGGGGTAAATTTGATCAGAAATTGGGAAACTGTGGTAATAAAGAATAACAGCAGCTCCTTCAATAACAGGATTGTTATGTCCTGAACACAGCCATGTTTTCCATGAATGCTGCATGAATGGTGGGAAATTTTTGCTTGCCATATCTATGGTCTTGTTCATCTCTTGTGAGCACATGTGTGTAGCATTAAGTGTGCATCAGCACTCTGAGTCTGGGGAGGGGAAGGAATTTCAGTTCCAAAGCAGAAGGGATGAATCATGTCTGTGGAAAAGGAGTCCCATACAGAAATGAAAATGGTGACATCCTTCTTGGTGGAGTTTGACTAAAGTTTGTGGCTGTAACTAACGCTTTTCCTTCTGGGCAAAAAGGAACCATCTTCTGCCTTAAGTTATGAGGGCCAAGAGGTTTCCCAGATAATAGCAGCAAAAGCAAGGGTGAACTGGGTATGGGAGAGAATATTGTGTAGGTGTGGATGATAGAGGGAGGCAGCAGTTGTGAATGTGGTGCTGAAAGAATACTGAATGGGTATGTTAGACACAGAACTAACTGAAAAAGCTAACCTGAAAATAATGAGAAAACTGCTCTTCATTGTGCTTTCTACTACCCTCAGGGAAATAAGACTTGACACTGGCATCCTGTGCAAATAATATAAGATTATAACGGTGAGCTGTCCCAGTCCAACTCCAGGTTTGGAGCTCACCATCTGTGAATGCTGCTTAATTGGACAGTGCAATGGAACAGCAGTACTAAGGCCGTCACCCAGGTCTCAACTCATCTTGATTTCTGTTCTCTTGACAGAGGCTCATGGGAATAAAACAGCTGTGGGTGAATTTTTGGTATGAACTGTATTCTGCTTTTTACATGCATTAGAAGAGCATACACCATACCAGGGTGCCAAGCATGCTAGAAGGGGGCGCAGTCAGCTAGTTTTTTCTTCTTGCTGTCTGGCTTTTTCTTTCCCTCAATATAGATCTCGCTTTTTTCTTCATTAATGGTGTCTCTTACTGCATGCTGTAACATCCTGAGAAAGGGTTGTTCCAAAGCTCCCTGCTGAGGGACCTGGAGGGTGGATTCTGAGGATGAATCAGAGCAGTAGAGTACAGCCTCTCATATGGGGTGAGATATGTGCACTTAAGGGAATTCCCTGTGCTTCTTTGTTGCTTTCACAAATTCTTCCCAGGAGCCATGAAGGTGAAAGGTCTAAATCTCTCTAGTGAAGAAGTACTTCACGAACACTTTGATACTGTGGATTAGTCAAGACAAGCTGTTTCTTGAACATTGACCAGACTTACCTTTCCAGACCTTTTGCCTTCTCTGATAGTACTCAGTTTGGTACTGCATCAGGAGTTACCTAGTGTCCATATTAACCAGGACACTTATGTAGAACTGTATATATATGGCCTGGACTTGAAAGGTCCATTTCTGTGAATCATTCTAAGAGTGCAGTGTCTACAGAGGCATGGCCATGAATGTAGATGAAGGACTGCCTGAACTGGGACAAAATGTGTAGCATGACATTGTGCAAGACAGGAAATTTCACACTCCAGATTGGCACAGAGTCCTGATGCAAAAGCAAAATGAGATCCCCTGACGAGGTGATATTTGCCCAGCCCTTATATCACCTTTATAATCTCTTGCTTGCTTCTGATGACCAAGAAGCCTTGGTGAACGGCACTGAATGTGTGCCTTATATAAAGCCTAATGGCTAGGGGAAGTTTGGTATAGCAGTAATGCTGAAGGGTCTTTCCTGGCAAGAAATCACTTGCCACAAGATTGATGCATGGGAAGAGCCAAGCCCAAGGATGGATTCCCAAACCTCGTGACACCCAGACAAATCTGGATGCAGACAAATCTGAACCAAAGTTCAGATTTAAGCCTGTCCCACCGCCTTTCTAGTTTACAGTACTCTGTGCATGGAGCAGAATTAACAGGCTACATGTAAGGAAGCTGGAACACTGGGCCAGAAATCGGAAGTAAGAGGTTTATTACTGTACAGCCAATAGAAGAGATGATATCTTAAATCCACTAACTCTAGCCTAGTCTGAACTAGATTCTTTACTAACCTAAATGATCACATCCTCCTAGCCTTTGATACCAGAAAGAAACAGAGTCTGTCTCTTTAAATAGAGGAGAAAATGATAGGGGTGAGGTGATCTGATTAGGCTGTAAGACGAGCGGAAATTAGTTATTTTCATCCTTAATCACCCACGGGATGGGCCCATTATTGAGCTGTTAGAGACCTATTAGATGGCTGGGAACTCACCCTTCTTCACCTCCCTCCCATAACCCGGCATGAAATTATTGAAGTCACTCAATTTCACTCTCATTGAAATCCATGAAGGCAGATCTCACAGTTGAGCATGGGGTGGCTGCAGAGGCCTTTTTCTAATTACTAGTTGTACTCCAGCTTCCAGAAATTGGTTTATTGATCTCACCCAAACCGCCTCCCTGAAAACGCAACCTTCAGGTTTGCAGAAACAATTCTATCTATCTGTCTGTCAGCCTATCTGCCTGTCTATCTATCCTCTTGTTTGACTAAGCCATGAGAGATGAACAAACTTTTAACAGAAGACTGTCTAATCAATGCAGCTTGTTTATCTCTCTCAACAATGTTTAATTTTTACACATGTATTTGCTAGTATATTGAATGAGTGCTGCTTATGAACAAATTGTTACGTGAGAATTGCCCACTAACTGGATATCCTATGTGTATTTGTTATTTGATAATATCATGATCAGCTCCATTCACACAGCACTGGCCTCGCCCTTCCCTGTCTTTGGTTGTGTAGGTTTAATTAATAGTAAGGGGAAGGCATAGTTAAATCATTGTGCTTTGGGAAAGGAAATGGATGATTTGGAAAGTAGAGTGAAACAGGGTTGAATTTTATGTCTTAGGAATTGGATTAAGACCTAAGGTCATATTACTAGAAAAAGTTATGTCACACACTGGAGTAAAATTTGAAATAATTTTCTCCCATTGCACTCACAGCAAGTCAATGTCAAAGTTGATTGCACAACAGTGGCAGCAAATTCGTGGTTCTGTCATTGCTTTGTTTGCCTGGCTGACTCTGTCCTTGCCTGATTCTTCTAGGTGCCAGGGTTTCACAATCAAAGCACAGCTCTGTGCAGCCCTGGCTCCTGAGGGTGTAGCTGTGTGTTCTTATCTGTTCTTAGTGCATTTGTACCAGGCCTCTGTCTGGGGTTTGTAAAGTCTTCTCCCACTTGGAGCTCTGTGTGAGGAGTTAGATTTTTGAAAGTCACCTAAGGTGTCTAACAGTATAGTTGAAAGTACCTTGGCATTGATTTTGGTAGTTAGAATCCTGAATGCCTTAGAGATACTGATAACTAAAGACTTTTAAAAATACCAGTATGTGTCTATCTGTACCTTTTGGCCTTTTGATGAAGGCCCAAATTCCTCAGGTGTCCACACTGTATCGCGTATCAGTGTTTTCAAATTGATTTGTTAAACGTGGCATAGACTCTTTTCCCTCTCATCATCACTTGTCACAAAACAATTAGGAATTGTCTAGGCTAATATTCTGATTCAGTTGCATAAACTCTGTGTCTGCTGCCACTGAAGATGCCCTAGAGTTAGGGTATCTGAAACATCCATATGAGGCTGGTGAACTACACAAGATTACACAAATGTCCTTCCAGAACAGTAGTTGAGGTTAAGTGAATGTTGTCCCATGGCTCTAGATGACTATGTTTAAGCAACTGAATCAGTCCCCTATAAACTTTGTAGGAAAAGACAGCATGGGATGTATATTTCAGCACTGTGGCAAGTAATCTGGAGACCTTTCCTGCAAGCCTGCCCATTTGTTGTAGGAATGTGTCACCATTCCTCTGAAAATTGGCAGCAGCATATCCAGGGAGACAGAAAAGTAGCTATAAAAATGAAGGGATTAAGCCAAAAGGACACTTTTGGTTCTTCTGCAGAAATAAGAAGATTAGTCCTAGTCTGATTCAGAGCAGATGCCCTTTCTGGATCCAGCTGGAGCAATGGAAGAGGTTGCCTACCCTTTATAGCCAGCTATGCCATGCAGATGTTATTGTGAGCAGTTTGCCTAAACTGTGTCAATCAAAATGATCCTAGTTATATCTAACTTGCTTTTTTTTCAATGCCATGGGTTAGGCAGTGATCACACAAGCATCTGGTAGGTGTGAGGAAGTGGCAGTTTGCACTGTGAGTTTGGTAACAGGCAGTTCTCTTCCTTAAGTATCTCAACTCTCAAAGAATTATTACAGCAACTGCAGACCTATGGCCTCAGGTAGAGAAAGGATGCAGAATTACCTATGTCTTCCTGTAGCAAATCTGCCTTCTGCAGTAATGCTGCAGTAATGGGCCCTGCAGACAATAACCTCTTTCAGTTACTCCACTCTGTGCAGAGATCTTGTCTGTCTCACACCTTCAGATCCCAGATCATAGTTCACTGAGTCACAAACCTTCCAACCATGCCAAAGAAAGGCTTTAGCTTCTCTTTTGTAGACCTTGGGGTAAATGCTCACGCTAAATCAAAACAAAATGAAATCAAGATCTTTACTCAGTCAGGGTTGATAATTCAGCCCTTTAGTTGAATGGGCAAAAAATTCTGGACAGATTCTGGGAAGTACTTGTGCAATTTATGTGCTTAGTTTAGTGCTCCATATTAAAGCTACTGCAAGGGGCAGATTTGCTTCAGGAAACATCCTGGATGTTTAAAAAAAGAAGTTAGTTATCCTCTTAGTTGCCTTTGGGTAGTCCATGTGCAATTCTGAAAGACTGTGAACTACCTTCAGTGCAGTGTCTGTGTGACTGAGATGATAATTCGCATTCTTTCCCAGAGAAATCTTGGCAATCCCAGCTATTTTCATCTCCTTAGTCTACACTTTTGTTAATTTGCACCCTCTGTTCATTTGCAAAACAAGTTCTGTTCTGAATTTGCAAGACTCGTGCATGACAGCAGATGTTTATGGACACAATAGGGAAGGTTATACTTGTTTGACCCAATCTGCTGTTGTGTGTCCTGTTTTCTAGCAGCTTCACACATCTCAGCCTTTTCTCTATGCATTTACACAGTGAAATAGGAATATATTGTGGATAATAGTACATTAGGCAAGCAAATGTGGGGTTAACTTGGTCTCCCATCATCTGGAGGAACCACTTGAGTACTATGATTTGGGTCAAGCAGCAAGCACCTAGATAATTACTGTTACTGTGTGCTCAAAGTGGTTTAATTGAACTGACTAATGCCCTTACAGTCAGTACCTGAGATGTTTGTTATTTCTTATTTCCCTGTAGCACAGCCCTGGTCTGCCCTTGGCAGCATCTCCCTACTCCTCCTCACTCCCATTCTCGTTATCTGTGCAGGGAAGCCATGGTCCTGGGAGCCCCATCACCATGTTTCTTTCTCTTGGCAGTTCCTCCTTCTCCTCCTCCGGTGTACAACATGAAAAATGCAGTCCCTTTTAACTACCTGCTGCTGGCTCTAGTCCCACCCTACTTTCCTCACTCAGGACTACCCTGATCAGAGAGCAGCATATCCCTGACCTACATGAAACAGATGACATCTCTCTGGAATAGTGAGGTATGGATTTCCCACACAGGCTGAAGGAGAGGCTCAGACAGGTCTGTCTCCCCTCATTAACTCTGCCCAACATCATACAGTAGGGCATGGGGCACAGGAATGGGGCATGGCTGTGCCCCTGTCCACTTCATGCCTGGATGTGGCCCTGGTGATGCCCTAGGTTCCATTTGTCTGTCCTTGTATACAGATCCCACATGGCTGGGCCTTCTAAGATCCACAATTTAATCACAGAGAGCTGACACGATGCTGAAAGTGATTTGTTGTGTCCATGCTGGCAGTTAAGTCATTGCCAGCAATTGCATCCAAACACAATAAATTGCTGGAGCAGGGACTGCTGATGGGAAAGTATCATGGCTGTCATTTTAGCACAAGCACTGACTGAATAGCTTCTCATCCCAGCCAGGATTTTGAGCAGGGTATCTAATGGGCTTAAAATCCTGCATGATAAAATCCTTTGCTGGTATCACTTCACTAGGTTATGCCTCAGGAAAATTTTGTCTCCTGTTCTTTATTAGAAAACAGCCTTAAAAGGAAAATTATTGAGGTGGGGGGGGTAGAATTGTGATTCTGATTATAAAAAGCAGATGATGTGTGTCTTTCGAAGTAATTCAGCATTGCAGGAAAGAAAAATCAGAACAAAGGAAATTCCCTTTCTGCTTCCTTGCCACAAAAGGGATGAGAAGGAAATGTTCATAACTCCGAGCTTGTGCTTGTTTAAAAGTAGTCTGGGATTTACCTAACTTATTAAAGCTTTAGTGCACAGCAGCAGTATCAGCAGCAGGAAGGGCATGAAAAATATTAGATCCTGGCAAATAGAATATGTCAATCTAAAGTGGTAACAACTGTAAACCTTATTTATTTTTTTTAAGCCAGCAGGGATAATCACATGTATTTTTGGCACAACCTCAACTTCCTCCCCAGTAAAATGTGGCTTTGGACAGTGCATGTCACAGTGCCTTTGACAAATAGAAATATAGGTAGATAAATTCATTTTCATACAAGGTATGGCTTTCAGATATATCCCATTCTGTGATCCTGCATATTCAGACCTTGTTTGAATGTCCATTACTGAGGACCTTGCGATTTGGGTCCCTCAGACAGGGATCAAGCATTTTTGTGATCAGTTATTCAGACTTTATTACAGCAATGGTTTTCCTTGGGAAAGATCTGCAGCACCAGAGCTGTTTCTTCTAAAATAATTAGCAGAAAAAATGTTCTGCGTGAAGAAACTTTTCCATAGACTGTTATGGAAGATGATATTCTCTGAAGGAAGACAGAAAAAAAGTGTTTTAGGATGCTTGGCTGAACATCACTGAGATTTTTCAACTATTCAAGGTTTCTTGTGAATTTAGCGTTATAGAAGGGGCCCAATTGAGGTTTGTAAAGACTAATAGCAGCTCATGTTACAACATAACCGGTTTCATATAAACAATTTTTCCTTATCTAGACCTAGCCCTACCAATAGACCAATAGTCTCTCTTTTTTTTTTTTTTTCCCTCCCATCCTGGCTTTTGGGTTAAGGAAAGGTTTCTGTTCTGATAATTCCTTCCAAATCCACAAAATGTGAAACAGTGTAACACCGTGGGCTTCAAGAGAATTGCTCCTGCCTGGTGTTTGGACTTAGTGAGAGATGATACAGTTCTTGAGGCTCTGTGGTTCGCTTGTTTTCTGCTCCATTCTGTGCTCCTGTGAGCAGCACAGGAGATCAAATGTCAGCAGACTTGGGTTGGATCCCTGATTTCATCACTGATCCACAACATGACCTTGGAGAAGGCCTGCGTCATCTATGTGATTTACTTCCTACATCTGCAGCTAATGGTCCTTACCCATGTCTGAATAGCCCTGAAAGTGCTGTGTACTGTCAGTGTATTCAATATTATTTATTAAACACCAAAGGGTAACTAAGTTTGTGGTGATATTTTATTAGTTGTGGAAGAAGTTCTTAATCCATTGTATCTGTCTCTGTGACTCTCCTGTGCTGCCCAGTTTCCGGACACTCAGTTTCCATCTTGGTGTCCACAAAGAAGAAGCCAGTACCCCCATTGCTTTCCACCTCCGGGGAGGGCAGCCCTTGCTACCCTGGGAAGCCTCTATGAGTGTACAACTCTGTGGCTTCCCAGGGCCAAAGGAGAATCACTGTTGTCTTTCCCCAAATGCTTCAGCATCTTCTGATGTTCTCCACAACCCTCAACTTTTTATTTTTATAGTGTCTCCTGTTTTTCCCCTCTAACCACAACATTAAAAGCAAAATAAAAAAAGAAATGAAAATGTTCTGGGGACAGAAATAAGTCAACCATAATTGTCTACACCAGCATGGTGGTTCTCTCTGGGTACTGGTCCATCTGGGTGGTTTGCAGAGGCCTCTCCAGTGACCCAGATCTTATAACGTGGTTCTCTCTCTACCACCTAGTGCAAACCAATCCCATGCAAACCAATCCCCTGATCAATGGGAGAGGATGGGGCAGATATTGTAGCTGGACCTACCTGAGAGCTGGACATGTAAGGGCCTTTGCCTCTCATGTTGTCGGGAATTCTGCTTGGAAAAGATGACTGAGGAGCAATGGCAGAAAGAGTGGAGAGTCTAGGGCAAAGTGGCCTGTAGCCATGACAAACCTACTCTGAGGCTGCAGAAGGTCACAGAGAGGAAGATCTCTGTACTGTTGGCTCTCTTGCTTTAAAGAGTGGCCTAGGCTGAGACAGGCAACCTAATGCCTACTGCTTGTTTCTTAAACAATATTCACTACTTCAGCCAATTACCCTAACTAGCCTTCTCCCTGCACTTCTCCTCCTCTTCCTTCCCAGACAAAAGCCTTAATCCATATACATTTTTGCCTTGTGGGGAAGCTCTCCAACCTCAAATGCTTTTAACATGTTTAAGCTCTCTATGGTAAGTCCTTTACCTATTCATCCCAGCTTGATCTCTACCCTGTTAAAATCTCACATACCAAGCTGTCATTTTTTATCACGAAGAGCCCAGCCTCTTCCCCTTTAGATTCTTTCTGCCATCTGCCCATGTAGAATTTCTTTATTTTACAAAAACCACATTTCTGATACTGGACACCTGAGGCCCCAGTTTCTGCCTTCCATAGATGCTGCAGTTTTGGCTATTATACTTCTGACAGAACTCCAACATAGTATTGAGAATTATACTTATGATCATGAAACAGAATAGCATTCTCAATCTCAAACTTCAATCTAGGAGATGAGTCTACAAGGGCAAACCACATGTTCAGACCATTGGCAGTATCCCCAGGGAAACTGGATCCTTAGCCTTACATAGATATCAATAGAAAGAAGGATGATAATTTCCCCTTGTAGGTATGGTAAGAATAGGTGTGGGGCAGCAAGTCAGGGGAAGGGCTGAGCAGAGGTTTAAAAAATAAATAGTTTTTATTTATTCTTCAGCCAGAGATAACAACCCTTTCTATTACATCTCACTCACATGAATAATGAATTTCTCACCAAAATGACAGAAGTGGAAGCAAACAGCAAGACTTCAGTAAAAAAAAATATAGATCATGGCAGGGTAGGGTGGCAGTATGGTTTTACAGCTGGGCTAGGTTTCTGTTCCACCAGCAGCCTATCTGCTCTGGGCTATCCCTGTCCCCCTCCATTTCCCACAGGTTCCTTTTTGGGCACCTCTTCTCTTACCAGAGGTTTCTCTCTATTGTGTTCAGTGAACTGCCAGTACATCCGTAATATATCCAAGCGGGGCAAAAGTCTCTGATGGTGGTAGTGCGACCTTTTCAAATGTTAAAAGAATGCTTAACTGGTTCTCACCTAACAGCTCGATTTAGTAAGGCCCATCCTTGATTTAATAAAGCCTGGGATGGCTCCATCCCATCCAGCACATCAATGTAGGTGAGGACTGGAGGTTATTTTCAGTCTTGGAGTTTTGACCATTCCCTGTGTCCTGTCAGATGTCCTCCCCAGACTTTCTGGGGACCATGGAGAAGAGTAAGTTGTTGTTCTGTGTGTTTTGACAGTTCAGACTCCCATCCTGCTGAGATGGAGTATACAATTTGCTCAGCAGCAGAATATACAACGCAGGGTTTTTTTGAAGAGTCTCTGTGCAATTAGTATGGCAAATTGGAGCTTCCCAGGAGGATACAGAGCATCAGGCAAACTAGCAACAAGATCTCAGCTCTACCTCACTACAGAAAGAACCTCATTTAATGTATTAAATATTTAACTAATGAACTGAAGCTTTAATGAGCTGGTGATGAAGATGCCAAACAAGTTATCAACACCCCAGAGATAACACATAGTTAGTTATACACTGTTCTCCCAATATTTTTTTTTCTCAGCAACTCTACTGTCTGGGAAGCTCACAGCACCTTTAGGTCTCATCCTACCTAGTTGAAGGGAATAGCAGAGGTAGCTAGATGTGGAGTGAAAAGTTCCTTTATTTTGTCTTTTTTTTTTTTTTTTTGAGATGGAATGTATGAATAAGTTATCTCTGGGAATAATAAGAGGGCTATATCCTCTCCTAGCAGGTGGCGGTGTAAGTATTGCTGCTACAGAGATAAGCAGGGAACTAGCATGGAAGAGATGGACTTCTCAGAGGAGGAAAGGCAGGAGGGAGGTGCAGGATTGAAGAAGGCCCCCATTATTTTCCTTGCATTAGACTCATCCCGTGCCACTGATGCTAGGTTTGGTACAAGTACATATATCACATATGCCAGTAGTCTGGACCTGGCTTCTTCCTGGAGCTGATGAGTGGCACCTCTCATGTTTAGAGATACTCTGTGTGAGAGTGTTCATTTCTTTTTCTTCACAGGGACAGTGTCAGGTCATGCATGAGTACTTGCCCTGCAGAGGGTCAGGCACTCCTAGCTGGAGGAGTGAAGGTCAAGGGGCTAAGAGGCATGTAGAACCTACAGTCTTTTCCGAGCAGGAGGCGCTCTAAGAAGAAGCTGTAAGGAGTTCTTGTGACATGACACATGGATGAGAGAGCCAAAATAACTCTTAACGTTGCCTCTCTGTGCAAGAATTGCTTTAGCTGATCAGCACCTGTTATGAGAACCTTGGGATTTGAAAAGGAATAATAAAAGATTAATCGAGAAACTCCTGAATGAATTCAATAAAAATGACATATGGAGCGTGCACCGTGATGTTTTTATGATTAGGCTGGCAGATAATTGGAATGAGCAGATTCTGCCCCACGCTTGGTCAGGCCTGGTGTCTTAGAGTTCCTTCAGCTTGGAGTGTTTCCTTGCAAAGAGAAAAAGGAGAGGGAAAGGGAAATAATAAAAATGGAGGAGGGAGGCCAAATGCATCTCTCCGCAGGTCAGAAAACAGTTCTGAGACAGTTGCTATTTAAAGTGCATTTCAAATTGCAGAATTCAGGCCTCTGTGCCTCATATTTTGAACTTTTTATTTCTTTTTCTTTTTGTGCATGTTATTCAGAGGCAGAAAGAAAATAACATGGGATGAACGCCTTTATATAAAAATGTGCCCTCTCCGTCCTTAACCTGCAGCCAATGCACTATTCCCATCTTGGTATCTTTTCTCCTTTTGCAGCATATATTGTGAATGATCTCCATTCCCTTTTCCTCTTTCTTTCCTGTGCCTCTTAGCTTGTATTGTGGTGCTGGTCCTCCATGAGTCTCTTCTGGTCTGATTCCAACTCTGTCTCTTTCAATTTTGGGCTCAGAGCGCCCATGTTCACCCAGTATCTGTGTTGCCCTCACTTATGCTTGTGCTCCAGCTGTGTATTTTTCTACCTACAGCAAGCTCTGACAGTGAACGTTACATCTGCCCTGTTTTCACCTTACTTTCTCTGCCAATTGCTTCTCATTCTTGCATAGTGTATCTGTGCTTCAACATTGAAACGTAAAAATGTCCTGGTGGAGAAGCTACAGCTTTCTCACACAGCTAGATTGTCTCCCTCAGAAAAGTCATGCCTGATTTCCATTTATTTCGAGTGTCACTCCAGCACTTCTGCACTTTGTTCTCCTGAGGTAATAAGGGGACATTACTACCCTGCACAAAGTGCAGCTGGGGAGGGGATTTTTTCTGGAGTTTTTCTGAATCTTAAGCTCCTAAAATTGTAGTGTCTCTCTTTTCCCAGCTCTGATGGGAAGAGCATCAGTGCTGTACCTGCGTAGTGCTCACTGCAAGCTAAGGTCCACTGAGTCAGCTACCAGTTTCTCTGACCTCCTTTGCTTACCAAAGAAGCTGTTTCTTGCTGTCTGCATACCAGACCTGGTTGTAACTGCAGGGCACCTGCTGTCCAGCCTCACTGTGCTCCTAATATCGAGCTCTGAGCAAACACTTGTGAAACCTGGGCCTGGACAGGGATCAAGGCATTGGTTCAGATCAGTAGTAAGTTGTGGAAAATAAATAATCCCTCAGAGGAAAAAAAAAATAGATGCTGCTTTGAATGTTCAACCTTCCTTCCCCCTTTCCAACCTGTATTTGGGAATAGTCACTCTCAGCACAAAGGCTGAAGGGCAAAATTTTAATCCTCTTCCCACAGTTTTGAAAATTGAAGATCATGTCTGGAGAGCAGCATCTCTAAGCCAGGGTCTCACCCCAGAGCTAAGCCTTTCCCTTAAAATTTTGCTCTGCAGAATGGCTTTGTAAGGTCTACCATCTGTCCTTTTGCTTTGACTGTGTCAGTGTTCTCTCCAACTTTTCCTCATCTCCTTTCCATTGTAATCACCCTGTTTTTGTTTTCAAGGGCTGGTACATCCTCTCTGCCCAGTCGTGGCAGGTGAGCTACCTTTCCTAGTTGCTTCTCAGTGCTGGCACCAGTCACCCACTTGTCAGGTTTGCAAAGAACATCTTTCTTCTCTGCTCCCTGCCAGCATCTGCAAAGACACTTCTACGTTCAAACCTTTAAAACTAGATTTTTTGAAATTCATTTTCTGTCCAAAAAAAAAGAAAAAAAAAAGAAAAAAAGGAACAAAATTAATAGAAAAAATATTTTTTTAAAAAAAGAAAGTCCCAAACCCAAAGCAAAATGGCTGCTAGGCAGCCAGCGTACAGAGGTCTGCCTGTTATGGTGACATGTGTGGTCTTACTGCTTGCTTCTTCTTCAACTCACCGAATCACATAGAATTGCAGAACGGTTGAGGTTCAAAGGGACTTTTGGAGATTATCTAACCCAACCCCTCCATTCAGGAAGGTTTTCATGAGCAGGACCTCATCCAGACATCTTCTGAATATCTCCTGTGCTGGAGATGGCACAACCTCTCTGGACAACCTGTTCCAGTGCTCAGTCACCCTCACAGCAACAACTGTTTCCTTCTCTCTTTAGCCACTCACCCTTTTGTCTTATATTTAGATTCCCCTTGGGGCAAAGATGATGTTTCTGTTCCATGCTTGTGCAGCATAGAAATGCATTGGGACCTTGTTCCATATTTGATAGATTAGTGTTGCAGTTTTGGCAGTAATAAGTGATAATAAAGAGCATTGATTGGACGCAGCATGAAACCGTGATGCTGTGCTGGAAAGAACAGTTACATTACACCTTTTTAATCATAGAAAGATAAAAAGAGAGGGGGAGAGATGCAAAAACATGTGGATTTAGTTTTTTCCCCTTTATTTTTCTATGAGATGGATAGGGCTCTTCAAGTATTTTAGGGAGGCCAAAGGATTCATATTATCTTTTCACCCTATTTTAGTACCATGCCAGCTTGTTTTAAGGCTATACATGGAGTATCTATTCTCAGGAAAAATTCTGTAGAAAATCTCATTTCACCTACTTAAGATGTTCCTAGATCATGTGCCTAGTTCTTTGTCAGATACAGGTTTTACCCAAGAATGACATGTCTGTGTTGCAGATTTCAGGATGCTTAAAAATGACCACCCTAGCCAAATTAAAGTCAGTAGTGATGAACTTCATAAATGTCAACCTGGGATAGTAGTTTACTTACATTTTCAGCTTCTCAGATGGACTTATACCAGACTCTTGTAACTTTATTAGTAAGTATCTCAAAATCATGTAACGTCAAGGTAGATCATGTATGCACATGCTTCCAGCAATTTACCCCTCCAGCTGCAGTGAAGATGCACCCTATGTCAAAAAGAAGAGCCTTTATCAAGACACTTAGCTGCCAGAATTTCCCCAGGCATGAAATTTCCCATGGAAATGATTCTCCAGGGGAGAACACCATTTTCTTTACCATGATCACAGAAAAGTTGGGGTTGGAAGGGACCTCTAGAGATCATCTAGTCCAATCCCCCTGCTCCAGCAGGGACACCTAGAGCACGTGGCACAGGGTGGCATCCAGGCAGGTTTTGAAGATCTCCAGAGAAGGAGACTCCACAACCTCTCTGGGCAGCCTGTTCCAGGGCTCTGTCAACCTCACAGTAAAGTTCTTCCTCACATGGAGATAGAACTTTTTTTAATGTGTGTTTTAATTTGTACCCATCACTCCTTGTCCTGTCACTGGCCACCACCAAGAAGAGTTTGGCCTCATCTTCTTTACATTCTCCCATACATTCTCTCACAATTTTACATTCTCTCATAATTTTACGTTATTTTTGAATAATACACAGCAGCGTTTTACAGCTTGAAATGTTAGAATCTGAACAGAATATTTTGACTTGGATTGGTTCAAACATTTTCACTTGCTGAAATGAGTCAAAGCATTTTGCTATATATTTCTTTGACACAAATGGCACCTGCGTAAGGGGCTGCGGTGTCTCATAGGAGCTGTAATTTGGATCCCTGGTTGCGCATAGCTCTCTCCCATGGGTTAGTCTGCTCCTCTGAAATATACAGTACGCTCTGGATTCTCTCCAAAGTGAAGCTGAATTGTGCATGGTCAAAATCAGACATTATGGAAGACAAACTCTGGTATAGATAAAAATAGGGCTAAAAAGTCTATTATAACATCCTATATTTCAATGTTTGGTTTCAAGGAATATCAAAAGACGCAGTTTCAATTGGAAAAGTGGAAAAATGACAATTTCCAGCTGAGGTTTTCAAAAAAAAAAAACGTTCCTTTGCAAAAACAAGTATTAATTTGGCTTTTTGTTCTGATCAATAGCAGTGTTTTTCATGGGTGGGCCACACAGTCCTATTCCCAGATAGCATAAGAGTCCAACTTCTCAGTAGATGTAGTAGGATTGATTCAGTCTCAGCCACCCTGGGGTGATTCAATTAATGAATTTTACCCAAGTTGCCTGAAAAAATATGTTTCATTCTCTGTTCTTTTTTTTGCCCCACCTTCTGAAAAGTAACTTTTTTTCCCACTAGAATTGGAAATCAGTCTTGATGGAACAGCAAACAGACCTACTTGCCTTACAGTCAGTGGAATCCCAGACTTCTCATATGTTTCATATTAATGGACTTATAAAAAGCAAAGCATATTCATTTCTGTGAAATGTCTTGGGAAAAGAAATCTTCTTGTTCGTTGCCTGAAATGCGGCCACGTCTAGATTGCAGCATCTTCTGCTAAACAACACGGCACAGCAACATGTTAGTAGAGCAATGAAAACTAATATCTTGTCTATTTGAAACTGCATGAGGGGCTTGGATAGAAAGAAATTACTACCCATGGAATCTGCCTTGCATGTACAGGCTAAAACTTGGGGGTGGAAAGCAAGTCAGGAGATCTTATATGACCACAGGTGGATAGGACTTGAATTATGTTCTTGCTTGAGCAGAGGGGTTGGACTAGATGATCTCTAGACATCCCTTCCAACCTCAACCATTCTGTGATTCTGTGATTCTATGTGTTTCCTCTGAAGTAAGGTACTTTTCCAAGAATCCCGGAAAGATCTGGTTGCATGTCAGGACAACTCTGTGCATACTGAAAGGGACTGCACTGAGCCTGTGATTAGAATGCACCTGTTTAATCCTCTGAAGCTGGTGGATTAGAGTACAGCTCTCTGATTTATTTTGTCTGTTTGGGCTGTGTACACATTGTGTAGAGGAATTTGGATCTAATCTTTGCCATCATTATAATTAATTAGATGCTATTCTTCAGCATGTAATGCTGGTGATAGAGCTCTTACATAGATCTGCGTGTTCCTCTCATATTCTGTCACAAGAAGAGATCTGCTGGGGAGATAGTTGTTAATTAATTGTTTAGTTTGTCAAAATAGCATGTTGGGCTAAGTTCAGTCCTGGTGTTATGCTGTTGATTTCTACTGCCTAGCACTCAATAAGAGATTTGCCCCTAAAGTTTTTCTCCCTTTTATTTCTTTTTTAATGTTTTTTCAGTTTGTGCTGCAACTGGCAACCAGATATGATTTTTTTGTGTGTGTGTGTGTGTGTGTGTGTGTGGTAGGTGGTAGGAGTGAATAGAAGGGCATCAGACAGCTATCTGCTAAGGTACTGCTACGGCAGTATTATTCTGCTCCACAGAGTTTCCAAGGGAGAGAGGGAAGGAGGAAAAGAGTGTGTACAAAATTGATGGGTATTTCTCTACAGCCAGTTACTGCTGGATTTTGCTCCGGCCATGTAAACCTTTGTGTTAGACGGGCAGAAAATAACAGACTACATATCAACAGATGGATTTGCCTCACCTGGGTTCAACAACTGATTGTGGCATCAGTGGATCCAGGGCACCAACTCCCAAAGGAATTCAAATGCACGCCTCTGGCTATTTCATATCTGTATGGCTATGAAGCGTTTGAATAGAGAAAATAACTTGTGTAGCTACTGCCCATTTGTGTTAGGGCAAATGTATTAGATTTCAATGGATTTATGCTAGTGTTGAGCCCAGCCCATGGATCTTTTCCACCTCTGGTCCAGGACATCCTTTAGAAGCAGTTTTTTTTTCATAACAGCTCCCACACAGCAGTATTCTTCATTCAGATTTCCTGTCAGGCCAGTAGCAGCACTGTTGGCACTTCTATTATGAAGCTCTAACTGAGAGAGAACTACATCTTTCCAAGAAACAGCAGCACAATTACCTGTTCCTGTAGAGAAAGCTGAGAGATGGAACAGAAAGGAAAAAGGGAAGGGGAAAAGGAAAGGGGGAGGGGAAAGGAAAGGAGAAGGGAAGACAGAGAAAACTAATTCCTTAGTACCCTACTTTTATAGTTTTCTTTGCAAAGGTCAAAGAGTTGCCCCGAGAAATGAAAAATTCTTTGAATCCTTTAAACATTGGTCTCTTTTCTTCTTAACATGGCCAGATTCCAGGGAGCTCAGGTTCTAACAAGGGATTTATCTCGCTCGCTCTCTCATATACATACACACACTACATACACACACAGAGAGAGAGAGAGCAGCTTTGATGGCACTCAGATTGCTCATTTGTATTTTCTTTTGTGAGACAAAACACTTCAGTTTCTCTGAGCATTTCCAGCTGTCATACATGTTCTCTTCTCTGCCTGTGTAGAAAACAACATTCCTAGAGAGGCAGCTGTCAGGAGACCTCCTCATTTTAACAAAAGAGGTCAAGAAAATATACTGAGTTAAATTCTGCATGAACATCCTTGAGCAGTGAAGATCTGCTGTCTGAGGGTGCCACATGAGATGCTCCAGCCCTTCTCCCAATAGCAAGAACTCTCTTAGTTGGAAGGGCTTTTTTTGGACTTCAGTATGGACAGCTAGTTTTCTTCTTCCTGTCAAGAATAGGCATTACTCCAGTAAAGATGCTCAGTTTAGTAGGACTCATTGCTGCCTTTCTGTTGATCATTTGCCTCCATATAAATAACATGCTTGCTCTCCTGTAGTCATAGCAAAACTGGAAACATGCTTTCAATGACGCTAGGTAACACTGAGATATCTGTGTCCTTGGGATTCTTCCCAAGTGCTCGGGAAGAGACAGAGTGATGCATGCTTTTCTTTTATATTTTCATGGGATCAGGCTCCAGAGCCATGAAAATGTTTAACCTTGCAAATAGACCTCGGTGAAAACCTTTAACAAAGAGTAAAAATATGTGAAGCAGGATCCAGAGAGAAGTGGGGTCTCCAACTCTGGATATGTTTGGGAAAAATCTGAAAAGAGATTTATTTAAACAAAAAAAAAAGAAGAAAAGAAAAGTAGAGTAAGAAGGGAGAACTATTGTAAATGTTAAACATTTAGTTTTGGAATGTAGTAGTTCAGAAATGAAACACTGAAATGTTTAATTTTGACATTCATAATTTTGACACAGAAATAGCTTTGCTTTTTCAAATGGCATTAACGCTGATCTAAATTAAAAAGAAAAGATTAGACAGCAGCTTGAATAATCCAGAAAAGAAATAAAGCATTGTATTTGGATTGGCCTAATTTGGGGTTGGCCCGTGATGAAATATTTTTTGTGTGTGTGTATTTATTTTGCTGGAAAGCTTTGCAAAGTTTCATTTCTGTTTGAATGGACCTAATGTCTTTCTCACTGGATTTGTCAGTGAGATACTGAAACACAGAAATAAAAACCTTCTTTGCTCCATTTGAAACTTGTATACTCCTGCTCTCCTTTTTTCAAGCAGAAAAAGTAAACTATCTCAAAAGCAGCGAACTCAAGAAGTACCAGATTCCAGGTCCAAAATTTCTTGTCTCATTCCTGATGTATGTACATCCCTGAGGATATAGGATCTATCAAGAAAAGACAGTATCCTCAAGATATCCTTACCTTAAGTGACACAGTCTCCACTATTTTTATAGGATGGCACTAATTTTTCATAGTGAGCAAAGTAAGCTCCAGCCCTTTAATAGACTTGTCAAGTTTTATGTATTCGAATGAAATGAGCTCGTTCGGGTCTTGTCTCTCACTATCCGTTTGTGGTGCTGCTAAGATGCACAGTGCCACGACCCTCTGCTGCTCCAGAAGGACATGCCCAAATGGAGCATGCAGTCTGGTGCTGCCAGGAAGCCAAGGAGCATATGTGGTTGCCACAGTCTTGCAAGTAACCACTCCATGCTCTAACTGCTGCTTTATGACTTGACGCTCAGGCATTCATGTGCCTCCCAGCGCCCTTAGCATATTACTCATGTCTGAGGGAGCCCTATGTGCTGGCCTCCTGTAACCTCAGACTTTCTCCACTTTGGTCAGTATGATACGGGGTCCCTTGCTCTTGTTCTTTCCTGTGGCTGTGGATGGTGGCTGGAGAGAGTGCTGCTCACCACCACCTCTCCTTGATTCAGGATCTTCCTGGCACAATCCGATAGGGCAGCTCCAGCTGAAGGTTTATGATGAGCACTTTGGGTGACGCTGCAAATCTCTCACAGCTTACACACTTTTGTTTGGGTGGACTTGCCCCTACCGACAAGCCAGACAGCCTTTAGTGGCAGCATTTAGTGAGGCTTAACCAACCTAGAGGTTGGAACATAACAGGAGGCAGACTGCTAGAAGGCAAAAGTAAAGGTAGTAGCAGCCAGAAGGGATGTTTTGTAGACCTTGAAGCATTACCACACCGATTAGCTGTGGGTAACAGTGCTATGGTTGAGAAAAATTTCTGTTCTCTTAATGCTGAGAGGCTTATTGTGATCAAATCATGCAGCTTCTGGAAGAAAAAGTTCTAAAAAAACAGACTCATCTCAGACTGACATTCCCTAGCGCAGTTCATGACTGTGCCATTATCATTAGCTATTCATACCAGCAATGCTCCTGAGACATTCAAACCCAAAAAGATGCTAGGTGGGCAAGGTAAGCTGGTTCTTCATCCTAGTTCTTCCAGGATTTATTATGTGTAACTTAGGTCACTTCACCTCTGGAAAGTCTGAAGGATTAGTAAGAGACACTCATCTAACACTGTAGTATGTTCTGAGATCAAGGAAGAAAGGAGGCCCAAAGGAAGAAGAGAGGATAAAAATGGCTTTGTTAAGGGCTTGGTCCTGCTAAATCTCACTCCTGTTCTGCTCTCCCTTGTGTGTTCATCAACAGCCCACTGCCACCTATTCCTGCTTCTTCTTAGCATCCCCTGCGTTTGGCACAAGTACATACCCTGCTTGCAAAAGGACAGAACACTGCAGTGCACGTCAGCATGTGTACGTGTTGCCACCATATGTGTGCAATGAGGGAGCATGTGTGCAACGGTGACTGTGCTGTGGGCACCCCTGCACCCAGTCTTGGGTGAATGCCAGTCAAAAAGTGTGCCAGTCTCTGTCTAACATCTGGCACAGCCAAAGAGCTTGCCTGCCTTATTAACACTCCACTTATCTGGAATCTGCTCGCTGAGCAGAAACTGCTTCATAAATCCTCCTGCAATTTGCATTCCTCTTTGCTGTTGTTCATTACCACTGACCTCACTTCTTCTGCTGGAGCTGATCAGCCTCCCACCGTCCTGCCTGCTCTCCATTACCACAGCCTATTAGCAGTGGCAGCAGCAGTGCCTCTGCGAATGAACACATAACTGCTGAGTCAGGACACTTTCTCAACTCAACTGCTCTTTCATTGCTTCCCCTCCCCTCCAGGCCCCAGGGAGGGAAGAAGTGACAGCAAGTGCAGCTCAGTTGCTCTCCTTGCTTCTTTCAAGGCAAGGTTCTGCAAGCTGGGCAGCTCAGTGGGGTCATTACTGGACTTTTACTCTTGGAGGCACAAGTGGGAAATGAGGTGGAGCAGTTGGAAGTATCTGAAACCAGAAGTGCTTGCTAATCAACCCTGGATGTTCTCAATTAGCAGCTCACCTGCTCAGTGAATATGCATCCAAGTTTCTAGTTTAATAACTAACTCCTCCCTTTATGGGAAGGATGGTTTTCGTTTTGCTTCTCTCCTCAGCAGCAGAGTAGCAGCAAGCACTTGCACATGCAACATGCCCTAGTCTCAAGCTGAGAGGGTGAATAAAGCAGTTAAACCTGCTTTAGTGAGTTCATTCATCTTAGACCTAACTGACCAGCAGTGCTAGGTGCTTTCAATGTGCAGGCCAGGGACAAAATAAATAAATAAACAAAGGTTCTCATTCCTACCTGTGCATGACAGCAGCTGAAATTATGGTGGGTCACATGGTCTCCATTTTACTTCCGAAGACATAACACCAGCAGTTGGGTGCTAGAATCCCAGGCAGAAGAGGCAAAGGCATGACTATGCTCCAGTTCTTTGGTCCAAGTTAATGCTGCACTGAAGGCCTGCAAAGGAAATTTTTGCTATAGTCATATACTAAATCCATTACACTGTCCCTTCTGTATCATACAGGAGCTCCCATACCAAAGTGCCTTAGTAAACATTTTGCAGAACCTTGAAACAGTCATCCAATTCTTTACTTCCATTTTCCTGTCAAGGCTGAAATTGTAAGTAGAAAGAGTCTTTGGAGATACGCCCCGAGTCTTGAGCTTTGGTTCAGAGCATGCGGAAGAAGAACAGCTAGCTGTTTTGTTTAAATCTATCTATCTGTGATTTCCTAAGTTTTTGAAACTAAAACATGGCTTTTAATTGAATCCCTTCACCTCCAATTTTCTCTAAAGGTCCAAATGCATGGTTGGTTGGAGAGAAACAGCTTATATTGGCTTTACGCTGTGACTAAGCATTTATTGTATAATGAAGGGATGAGTTTGCTTTTAGAGGGAGTGAAGGAGGAGTTGGGAGCAAAGAAAAAGGCTCATAGTATTTCCTAAGCTTTGTTCCCTTTGGCCCAGTCAGGTAATGTCTTTCTTTGCAGGAGCAGGAACATGTTTGCTTAGTACAGCAGAGGGACCAGGATGCAGCCTCATTAAAACACAGCTCACATATAGTGGGGGGTTTCATATATAGCTTTTTTCTTTTTTTCTTTTTTTTAACCTTCCCTGTCTTGATGGAAACAAAAGGAGGAGAAAGGAGAGAAAAAAAAAAAAAAAGAAAGAAAGAAAAGGAAGAAAGTGAATTGCTTAATGGAGGTGCTCTGCCTGCATATTTAAAACACTGATTTTATTGAATAGAAGGTGAAAAAGTGCGTCTTGTTTGTTGCTTGCCTGTCAACCCATGGCAAGAAGGCATCCTTTCCCCTGGCTGGTGCCTTTTATTAGTCAATAGTTTCCAGAGTGTAATTATATCGTAGATCTGAGATGCCTTATACACACAATTACAGTTCTCCAGCCAAGCCTGTTATTTATTAACTGGAGGAAATATTTAGTCAATTGTTTTGGAGGGCTAAGGCTTTCTTTTGTTTCTTTCTCTTTCTTCAGTTTTTTCTCCATCTCTTTCAACTGAAACACATATCCTTGCAAAAGGTCTCTCCTTTGTGACTCAGTGGGAGCAGGGTGAATGGCCCATTCTGTGCTAGCCCACCATGCCATGGAAAAACTTTGGCAAGAGGAGCTGCAGCATGGGGAGCATTTGCAGGGAAAAATCAGAAAGCATTCAGAGCTTGTACAGAAACTTTTCTGTGCTGGTTTCTTGCTTTGTTTTCATGCAACTGTGAGAACACCTAGCTAGAAGTGACCTCTTGGCTTTATAGAGCCCCCGCGGGGGAATGTTAATGACTAAAAGGCTGCAACAGCCTTGCTAAAACTATCCACTCCTGTCCATTTGTGCAACAGAGAATCCTGTCTTTATATTTAACTCAGCCTTGCCACATCTGGATACTCATCCAGATGCTTGTTTCAACTTCCTATGCATTGAGACTATTTGAGAGCATCTGTGAATAAATTGCACTAGAAACTAGACCTTGGCCTAGCAGTCGAAGTCTGGATTTTAGGAGTTCTTTAGGGCAAAGCAACATCTCTTTGCAAATGTGGTGAGCCACATCAGACATGCAAAAAGAACACATCGGCTCACATTAACAGCTTCTGTTCCTTATCTCAGTTAAGTATCTAATGTGCAAAGGGAATGACAACAAAATATAAAGACAAAATTGCCGGTTTTAGCCAAGCATTTAGGAACAAAGAGCATAGCATAATTGGCCACCAGGTGGTCAGAGCAAGGGTCCATCTCGCCTCAGCCTATCCTGTCTCTGACAGTAGCCGGTAGCAGCAGAATGGGAAAAGCTTTGCAGCCATTCTCCCCTCAGAAATATATTTCCTGAAATGTAGTGAGTCTGTAAAAAATGTATCCCATCCATCTATCATCCTGGGTGCTGTCCTGCTGGGATTTTTCCATTTCCACAATATCGTCGCTTTAATAAGGTGACCAGAACAGGGCGAGAATCATTTCCTTGTTATTAATTATTACCATGTCTGCTGTACAGTGGTGTGCTCAAGGGTGTAGAGCTATAATTCCCAAGAACCTCCTCCTGAAGGGCATTTTGTCTTCCCACACATTCCTCACTGCTGGCACATCAGACCTGCTCTTCGGCTTTCCTCTCAAGCTGTGCTTCGGCCCTTTCCCCCTTGCTCCTGGCAGCTGTTTCCCCAGCTCTACCTCGCATCTATTTTATGCCTTCTTTAGAGTCTGTATGGGGACAATCTTCTGCCATGGCTGCAAAGACAAATTTAAACTGATAGGGTTTACAGGTATAATCCTTGCTCAGGATGCACTCTTTTGGCTATTAGAGAGCCTTTTTCAGGTTAGCTGATGTCACTTGGGAAAGTGTCTATAATAACCCAGCTCCTCTGTCCCTAACTTTCTCATTTAAGGATAAGAGTACTTACACTGGGATTCATTTTGCTAAAATTGTGCATCTGTATCCCCACCAGCATAACTGCTAGAGCTTCCCTTTGCCAGCAAGATTGGGGATTGGGGATTGGGGATTGAGTCACTTGGGATTCCAGTTTCAGTGTGGCTAAATTCTGCTGTTCAATATTTAGGAGATGTTATTGTCAACTGTGGCCATCTCCTGTTGCCTGTCCCACTCTTCTGCTGGATGTATTTGCCCCAGGAACCAAAAGAGCAGAGAAGTGGTACATCTGGTCTCTCGTCACTGCCATTGGAGGTCCAGGATTCCAGCAGAAACAGCTAGTGACCATAGGCTTGGGCAGCTAAAGTGCATTGAAATGGCTAAGGCATAGGTAAGTCCCACTGTCGGCAGTGGTGGGACTACTGCCTAATGGGAAGAGGTAGCTGGAGGAGATGACTTTGGAGACCGTGACAGCTGTTTGTTTACGTTTGCCCAAGTCAGATTCCCACAGCACTTTTTGCCAGTGTGTGTGAGCTGAGAGACATCCTGGCAGCATTTTTTTCTGGCAGCATTTTCTCCCGGTAAGGAAAGACAGTAGCTAACCTGAGAGAAAATCTTTGGAGAAACAGAGCAGGTGTTGTTTTCATATGAGTAAGGAGCCAGTATCCAGTAATAGTTTGCCCTTTCTGAAAATGGCTCAATTTTTGCAAGCATTTGACACCTATGCAATTATCATGATTATCATTATCATTTTTTTTTTCCTCCCTACAAACACAAGGTCCACCTGGGGTTAGGTTTTGGTTGTTTCCATTTACACTGACAACACACTTGAATGAGAAGCGAGTGGAGACCCTGCCATTTGGAAACAATATCTTTATTTTACTCCCTTTCAGTAAGTGAAAGGCTATGTCCATAAACAATATTGTGCACAAAGGTCTCTCTCATACCTTTATGCATAGCAGTTGATGACAGTTCTCACATCTGTTTGTTTTCTCTGCCAAGCTAAATGCAATTGCAAAAAAAAATGATAGAAATAACTTTCAAAGGTCTTCGTTTCAAGTCTCAATACCTGCCCTATGTCTGAAAGACTGTAAAGATGAGATACTAGGTTAAATGTGATGTGTGGGCAGAATATATGATTTAAGATAGTGAAATGCAAAGAAATATGAGAAAAACAGGCCTGAATTTCAATGGGCATCTTAAATGTCTGCTTTGTAAGAGTTTCTAAATCTTTGACTGAAGCAATTATTTAATAAATCCTCTTGTCCCTTGTGCCAAATTTGAAAAGTGAATTCAATAATTATGTGTCAGTCAGTGGAAATCTCAATTCATAACCTTAACTGTGGAGTGGTACTGACACCTATGTACTGTATCCCTCAAAACTTCAGTAAATGGAATTAAGACTGCTAGTCAGTAGTTTCCACCAGACTTAAAGTACAGAGAAGAAATGATTAAATTACTAAGTACTTAGGTTTTAATTTTCTCTTGCCAGTCTCTGTCACTTTCTGTCATAGATGGAATTCATATCTTAGATGAACACACAAATAGTCAAAGTTAATTTCTGATATATTTATTTGTTAGCCATCCATTTGTTTGTTTGCATGAGTTGTATGACTTTCTCCATCAATTACACTGTACAAGGTCATTATGTGAGATCATATTGTAGTAGCATAAGACAGTCAACTATGGTGTGACTCCCTAGTACTGGCTGGGGGAAATGTTGCCACTGTTATTCAGGGAAAGTAATGGGACAGGGGAAATCTGCACTGTTGCTGTTTTTGTAATTGTTGTTGTTGTTTACATGTGGAAACTGCAAAAGTAATGCAATGTTATAGGGCTGGAATCTGAGCTGTGGAATCAGCACCTCTTCGAGTGTAACACAGACTTCTTCCAAGAACAGAGTAGCCCTGATTTTCATGGAAGATGCTTTGCTCTCATTATAAAAATACTGCTTTTCCTTTTGAAGGCTTGATATTAGAATGACTCCCTGAATAACAATTTAAGAGACCTGGAAAAATGAATAATTTTTGAGTCAATGCAGCCACTTCACTGGTTTTAAATGTTCTTGTAGAAATACCAGTATCATCTACTGCATATACAGTGATTAATTAGTCTGTGACCAAATCAGTAACACTGTTCTTGGACACAGATATCTTAGGAAATGAAAAGTATTGATTAATTAGCTTTAGGAACATGATCAAGGGTTTAAACCTTGTAGTATCTTAGATCAAAGATGATATGGGTTGGTGTTCTCAACCTGGGTCCCCGTGGCTGTGTTACAAAGCTACACTAAAATCTGGCATCATGCAACATGATTAGCTGATTCTGGACATTTTAAGTAATGTTCACAATTGCATTGAATCTAGTTGCTTCTTTATTTCAGGGGGAAAAAAAAGTGGCAAGCAATATCTAATAAAAATCAAAATCTATTATTTACATGCTGTGTTCATGCTCCCCCTGGCGTTTTGTATCAGGTGTGGGGATTTTTGTCATCCAGCACTGTTTTTGTGCCTCAGACCAGCACTTTGTCCAATCTGGCATCTTGCCTTGTGACAACGATCAATATCAGACGCCTGAGGAGGTACATGAAACACCACACAACCCAAATTTGACTATCTAAATTCAGTCTGACTTTCTCCACTGACTTTTAACAGATTCCAAGGGAATGACTCAAACACCCACAAGCAGTTCCCCAGGGCATCTCAGCTGCCACTTTGGAAGGACAGGCCTCTCCCAGGGGTTCTGTGTCACATCCATCACTCCTATACAGACATCTCGTCAGTCTGGGGTATCTCAAATGGTACTAGACCCTGTTCCTGACAGACTTGACATTATTCCCCAAAAGTTAGCAGGGTTCATTCATGTTCTTCCAGGTCCAGAAAATACCTAGTGTCCCTACTGCTCTGCTCCAGTTCTTAGCTTGCCTTGGCTTCAATGGGAAATTAAGGTCCTCATGGCTTTGTAAGATGGAAGCCATAAGTAACTGTCCTCTGAGTGAAATTTCATCACAGGACTGCTTTGTAGTGGATTGTTTTCCTGTACCATTGCGTTGCACTGTGAACCATGAGTCACTGTCACAGTGCACTTGAGAGGGTAAAACTGTTCAGGCATGGATTGCCATCTGCCTGTGTAGTCTTGAAGTTCCTACCTATGAAGAACCTATGGTTCTGAAGAGTTTCTTCACTTCTTAGGAAAAAAATCTATTTTGGTCAGTCAGTAGGAATCTTCTTAAGAACTTACTAAAGACTGAAGGACAGATCTTGCTGTTCAGAGATTCTGCTTTACTTGCAAGAAAAGCTGGGGTCTGACTTTGGGAAGGTGGGGTTTTGTGGTCCTTTACCTTTATGGCATTACCTCCATGTGGCTTGTTGAGATAGGCTAAAGCAGCAGTCTAAGATGTTCCTGAAAATTTTCTGTCAGTATAACAATTTTCAAGGTCCTTGCTTTGATTTCACATTGGAAGACTAACCTGAGTTAGATATTTTATTGTAAAACATACTTATTTTTACAATATAGGTCTAGTCATGTCATTCTAAGTAGCACTTTGCAGCTTTCTCTGCTGAGTTCAATGTTCTTACATAAAGCCGAGTAAAGCCTTGCTCAATAAGTGTGCTTTTTGGAAGCAGCTTAACCGAACCAGAAGAGTAAGAGCAAATCTAATGGAAATTGAAGGTGGGGGAAAGGCTGGCATTCCTAAGTCACTTAGACTCTCTTGAATCACAGAATCACAGAAGGGTTGCAGTTAAAAGAGATCTCTAGAGATCATCCACTCCAAACACCCTTCTCAAGCAGGGACACATAGAGCACATGGCACAGGTCACATCCAGATGGCTTTTGAAGATCTCCAGAGAAGGAGACTCCACGACCCCTCTGGGCAGCCTGTTCCAGGGCTCTGGCACCCTCACAGTAAAGAAGTTCTTCCTCACATGGAGATGGAACTTCCTGTGTTATAATTTATACCCATTACCCTTTGTCCTGTCACTGGCCACCACCAAGAAGAGTTTGGCCCCATCCTCTTTACATTCTCCCCTCAGGGATTTATGCATACTTATAAGATCCCCTCTCAATCTTCTCTAGGCTAAACAGGCCCAGCTCACTTAGTTTTTCCTCATACAATAGATGCTCCAGTCTCTAAATCATCTTTGTCACTCTATGCTGGACCCTCTCTAGAATTTCCAGGTCCCTCTTGTCCTGGGGAGCCCAGACCTGCACACAGTATTCCACATGCCGCCACAACAGAGCTGAATAGAGCAGCAGGATCACCTCCCTCCAGATTCTGGCAATGCTCCTCCTGATGCAGGCCAGGATCCCATTGGCCTTCTTGGCCACAAGGGCACACTGTTGCCGGATGGTTAACTTGTTGTCAAACAGAATTCCCAAATCCCTCTCCACGCAGCTGCTTTCCAGCAGGTCAACCCCTGATCTGTACTGATGCCAGGAGTTATTCCTCCCCAGGTGCAGGACCCTGCACTTGTCCTTGCTGAACCTCATGAGGTTCCTCTCTGCCCAACTCTCCAACCGAACTAGATTCGTCTGAATGGCAGCACAGTGCACTGGAGGGTTGGTCATTCCACCCAGTATCATTTGCAAATTTGCTGAGGGTGTACTCTGACCCCTCATCCAAGTCATTGATGAACCAGTTGAACACCACTGGTCCCACTACTGATCCCTGTGGGATACCACTGGCCACGGGCCTCCAACTAGACTCTGCCCGATTTATCACCACCCTTTGAGTTCTGCCATTCAGCCAGTTCTCAATCCACCTCACTGTCCACTCAGCAAACCCACACTTCTCGCACTTCCCCATGAGGATATTACGGGAGATGGTGTCGAAAGCCTTGCTGAAGTCAAGGCAGACAACATCCACTGGTCTCCTCTCATCCATCCACCAGTCATCCCATCATAGAAGGCCGTCAAGTTGGTCAAACACAACTTCACCTTGGTGAATCTGTGCTGACTACTCCTGAACATCTTCTTTTCTTTCACATGCAAGATGTGAAGAGATGGTCTCTAGGATGAGCTGCTCCATCACCTTTCCAGGGGCAGAGGTGAGGCTGACCGGCCTGTAGTTTCCCAAGTTCTCTCTCTTCCCCTGTTTGAAGACTGGAGTGACATTGGCTTTCTTTCAGGCCCCCGGCACCTACCCCATCCTCCATGACCTCTTGAAGATGATGGAGAGCGGCTGAGCAATGTCCCCTGCCAGGTCCCTCAGCACTCTTGGGGGCATCCCATCCAGCCCCATAGATCTACGGGTGTCCAGTTTGCCTAAATAATCTCTAACCCAGTCCTCCTCAACCAGCAGAGTTTTCCTCTCTCCCAGTTTTCTCTCTTGTGTCTGGTCTCTGTAGTTCATGGGGACTTGCCTTAGCAATAAGGACTGAAGCAAAGAAGGGATTTAATAACTCTGCCTTCTCTGTGTCCTGCATCCACCATGTTCAGCAGTGGGCCTGTTTTCCCAAGTCTTCCTCTTGCTGCTGATGTATTTGTAGAAGCCCTTCCTGTTGTCCCTGACATCTCTTGCTAACTCTAATTCCAAACAGGCCTTGGCCTTCCTCGTTAAAGTTCCCATCTCACCTGAATAATGATGGGATGATCCCTGAGTAAGCATGCCAGTTCATATATGTTCTTCCAACAGCATTCAGGTTTCACTGTCAACATTTTAGAATATACCTGCAAACACTTATTTGTGCATTTGCACATGCATGAGGACACAAAGCACAGAAATTCACTATTAAAGCATTGGTATAGGGAATAATCATCCTTAAGATCCTGGCAATAGAAATGGCGTAGGTCAGAACAGCTGTTTTCTAGCCCTGGCTGCAATGATCCTACATAGCTGGCAGTACCATTTGTGATGGCTCTGGTATCGCTTGACTGGCTTCAGGGAGCAGAGGGTATGACTGCATCGACCTTAGCTGATTTCTGAATAAAAGCACTTAGGAGAGGTACAAAGAAAAAGCTCACTTTTAGAGAATGTTTTTCTTTCTATACATTGAAGGCTAGATACTCTGTAGATGAAGGCAGCTTTACTGGAAATGGTCTGCATCATGGACTGTCACTGTCACTGTGCTTAGGACCTTGGTCTGTGCAGTAGGCAGTTGCAGAAGTAGAAGCCCGAGGGCAGCAGTTTGTGACTTAGAGCACAAGTGGTCTGTGGAACCGAACAAACAGATTTGTGGATGACCTGAGCCCTTGCTGTCCCATTTATTTAGATTCTCCTTCCTGCCCAGGTAATATATTATTCTGTACCTTCTCCTATACTCTCAATGCAGGAATTTGTGTGAGACATTGCAGGGGGCCAAGACGCTTTAAAAAGAGCTGCCTGAACTCCGGCTTCTCTACCCTAGAAGGAGCACAGTGGGGAAAGTGGGGAGTCGGTGTAGACTGGCAGCAATCCTCACCAAGAGATGGGAAGCCTGGAAGTGTCCCATAACCAGTGACTGTAGGTCTATGCTGAGAAGGGGGCCTGAGAGAGAATTGCTGTTCAAAAGCAATTTGGTAGGTAAGGCAGCCAGAACACCTGTCATTATGTAGAACACCAGAGGAGAAATGGAGAAGTGACAAAGGACTATAAGACAGCTGCTTAGAGGTCTCTGAAGCAAGTAGAAAGCCCAACACCTAAGCAGAAAGCTCAGCTTCTGACCACCTCTTCTAGGCTGGACTTTTTCTTATTTATTCAGTTATACAGAGGAAGAAAGAGAGATAGTGTTTCTTGCTGGGAATTGTTTGCTACAGCTACTTTTGATTGAGCATTGCATTATATTGAAATGAGAACATTATAATTCACAAAAAGGCATCCTAGAAAGCTTCAAAGCAGGATGGAAAAAACTTCAGGTTTTAATACTAATTAGAAGAGCTTGTCTCCCAGGTGTGAGGTGTTTATCTGTGAAAAGCAGGAGATAGTATAGCAAAGAAGAAATGCACACTGGAGAATTGAAGATCCAATACATAGTTGAATGGATTAAAAATAAAAAAGGAGGAGGAAGAAAGAAAACCATCAACAAAACTACAGATAATAAAATGTTTGCACTGAATATGAAGGGCTTGCAAAACAGTTCAGAGTTTATTTCAAAACATGCAGGGGAAAAAAAAAAGACCTGAATATAATCAGTTGGTCCCCCAGGGGTCAGTCCTTGGTCCAGTCCTGTTCAATTTATTCATCAATGACCTGGATGAAGGCACAGAGTGCTCCCTCAGCAAGTTTGCTGATGACACGAAACTGGGAGGAGTAGCCGATACCGGCTTGCAAATAGAAGGGATAGTTTATGGAAGGCAGACCTTGTCAGACAGAGCTGATTTGCAGAGAAAGACCTGGGTGTCATGGTGGACGACAAGTTGACCATGAGGCAGCAGTGTGCCCTCGTGGCCAAGAAGGCCAACGGGATCCTGGAGTGCATTAAGAAGAGAATCTCCAGCAGGTCGAGGGAGGTGATCCTGCCCCTCTACTCAGCCCTGGTGAGGCCGCATCTGGAGTATTGTGTCCAGTTCTGGGCCCCACAGTACAAGAGGGATGTGATGCTGCTGGAGAGAGTCCAGCGCAGGGCCACAAGGATGATCAGGGGCCTGGAACATCTGCCCTATGAGGAGAGGCTGAGGGAGCTGGGCCTGTTCAGCCTGGAGAAGAGAAGGCTGAGAGGGGATCTAATCAGTGTCTATA
>NW_010590226.1:1450-71678 GCF_000705375.1 Tinamus guttatus
TGCACAACTGTGAACTAATTCCAACAACTATGGCATGGTAGTTTGGCTTTCACTCCTATTTCACTACCCGCAAGGCTAAGCGATGGACAAAACTCGAAGTCCTTGTGTGAGGAAGAGCCACAGATGGATAAAAATATTGCTTTAAAAAAATAAAATATAGGAAAAGGGAGAAACCAGACATTCGTGGGATTCCCTGACAGCTCCGTGCAAAAGGAAGGGCTGGGCTGGAAAAAACAGGGCCTCAGGTTCCTGCCAAGCTGTCTGAGGCCCGTCCTTTCCAAATAGCTCAAAGAAACAGCCAAGGCTCCCGTGTAACCCTTTCAGAACCGCAAAAAAAAAAAGGCTGCTGTGGGTATTAACCCACAGAGCACTTGCTTTTCTGGGCTCCCCTCATTCCTAGAAATCAACGAGTAGCAAAGTTGACATCCCCCAGGAGGGCTACTGAAGTAGGACTATGGATGCATTAACCCTCCAAACACCACTGTGGAAAAGAAGTATTTTAACACTGATTAGGAGGCTTAAATAAATGCAGGGGAGAAAAAAAAAAGGGGGGGGGGAGATTTGCTGGTCACTTTACAATTTGAAGCATCTAGAACCTACACAGGATATTTCAAAAAAGTCTAAGATCAGAGATGGCTGGGTTGGAAGGTTATGAGTAAAACAGCACAGAACACTAGAAGATGGCAACTTGTTCTTTATTGAATTAGATTCTTATTAGAACAGAAAACAGCATGTGACTTCAGTCACAGCCAGCAAAATCCAGAGCTGGCGTCTGAAAGCCAGAAAGGAGAGTTCACTGGTAAGGAAGAAAAGAAAGTAATTATAACAGCACCAATTGCCATGCATGCTGCTGAGTTTTACATTAACTTGAATAACCCAAGAAAAAATAACTCTTAATCAATGAAAACCTTGGTGTTTAGCATGGTCAGAAAATAGCTAGGTATTAGGATATGAAAGTTATGAGTTAGAAAAGGTTGCTAAAATAATATAGCGTCCTTTATGTAAAATCAATGACTCGTATTTGGACTCCTGCTTTTGTTTTTTGTCATCTCTAAAAAGACTGCCAGAGAATTTTTATAAGACTGGGAAGATTTCTGCATAGAACTTGAAAAGAATGGGAATGTTTAGTTTAGGAGAGGCATGTAAGAAGGGAGATTATAAATCCACACATAATTAATAGTGTAGAAAGCAATAAATTGAGTATTTCTATTTGACCTCATATAATAATGGAACAGAAACTTTTGGTGAATTTGAAAAACAAGCAATTAATAAAAGGAAACTTTGGCACAATACATAATTTACCTGTGGAACTCACTGCTGCAGCTCACAAAATAGACTACAATGTCTCCAGAAAGTAAAAATATTTATATGAGTAGTGATAGCATGCCCAGCTACGTTACGAAGAGCAGAAAGCAGGGTGAGAAGAAGTCAGCTGTTAAGAGCTGAAGCTTCCCCTGCACGCAGGGAATGGTCCTGCTGTCCATCAAAGAGTTTGCTGCACTTTCATTGAAGATATTGGCAGCGGTTACTACAAAGCACAGTATAGAAGATTCAACTGGATCAGCAGGATAGCAAATCCTATGTTTAGACGAGGGGGAAGGTCGGTGTGCGGAAGCAGATGAAACGCCACAACCCAAACCCATTATCAGTACTCGTTTCAGGGAACATATGACACCCCTGTAACTGCCCTCTTCCTACCACTATGGGCTACTTGCTGGGATACTGGGAAAGATTGGCACATCCTCTCTGACAGGAAGTCGTGCAGCCAGAGCCAGGTGCTGGAAGAGAAACCTGTCCCCATCCAATTCCAAAGCTATTCCAAAAATCCTACCCGTCCAAGCTCGGCAGACAGGCAGACGGGGAAAAGCCGCGCAGAGGCTGTGCCCACTCCGACAAGGAGGCCGGAGCTGCAGCACAAGGCCCCGCAGAGCGGCGGGGCGGGGAGGCTGCGCGCGTGGGCCGCTCTGTGCCCCGCTCTGCCCTGCCGCGAGGCCCCAGCTCTCGCCTCCAGCTCGCAGCCCCACACTGGCTCCTGCACTCTGCCTGCGCTCGGCCCAAACCCCCTTCGCCTCTGGAAAGGGTCCTGCGATTAATCTCACTTATTACCTCGGAAAAGTAACAGCGCGGCGGCTGCCAGCCAAGGCCGACTCAACAGCGTCTGGGGAGCCGAGGCTGCGGGGCCAGGCCTCAGACTGTCTGGGCAAGTCACGAGCTTTCCGCCTTTCCTCTCCCGGAGGCTCCAGACAGACAGCGCCAAGGCCTAGCTGTGGGAAGCAGGGATCCTTCAAGACTGTGCCAACCCATGGTGCTGAGGCTCAGGGTGATTTCCGAGCAGGATGGAGAGTAATTGGACCTGCCATCACAAGATTTTTTTTTTTTTAATGCAACCAAAATATATTAAAAAAAAAAAAAAAAACAGGGCAAGCCACTTTGGTAAGATTCAAGGGAATCGCTTTGCTTTCACAGTTAATGAGTTGTCACCAGTGACCCTGGGAGACATATTAAAGAAAAAAATAATAATAGGTTGGCCGGGGGTAGCGGGGGGAAGCTGTTATGTGCACAAGTAGAGGAACAGCATGCACAAACTAGAGAAGGGATGAGCTGCAAGAACATACAGCAACCCAGGTAGCACTTCCTTTTCTTGCCCTCCTCCCCTCAAATCTCCTTATAATGGAAGGATCTCCATAGACCAGATCAAGCCCCAAATTGAGGGCACCCAGAAGTTGGCAAGGGATGAGTGACAGAAAACCTCTGTACCCAACCTGACTTACAACCCTAGTTCAAATAAAGACATTGAATTAATTTAGGCCTTACCAGAACAGAGGCCTACACCTGGAACACAACCCAGGGCACAGGAGTTTGACCTCATGCATCTGCCCTGATAGAAATATCTATTCTATCTCCAAAGGGACTTTTTTGAACAAGTCTTCCTTATGCAGCACTGGTCACTGTAAGCAGCAGAACAAAAAAAGTAGACAGCAAGCAGGGGTCTTTCCCAGTTGTGAAACAACTGGGGAAAAAAAAAAAATACAAAGGCAGCAGCATCAGAATGAGCTATGGATGCTTTGCCTCTGGATCAAGCCTCTTCTTTTCCAAACAAAAAGTGAAGACAGCACAGTCTGCTACTGCTAGATACTAGAAACAACACATTCAGATCAGAGAGAATAGACCTGAGGAAAGAGAAAAAGGTCTGTGTGGCAACCATGAAGCCTTCAGAAAACACAGTACAGCACACACAGACTGAGCTGAAAATCCAACTTGCCCTCTAAAAGCAAACAGGAAAGGAGCAGGCAGCGCGGGGCAGCAGGAGCAGACGCGTGGCTGTGCTAACATGGGCTGGACTCGGTGCCCTTGCTTTGCTGCTTCTCTGGCACTTGTGTGCTGCCCGGGCTGGGAGGTTAAGGTCAACGCTGAGTTTGCTCCCAGCCAACTGAAGGCGCATTGTGCAACGCCGATGCCTGCTGCTCGCTCCGTCCACTGCCGCCACAGGCATCAGCGCGGCGCGTGCTCTCCGGCCTCCACGTTGGCCGGCGCCCGGCTGCTGTGCAAACAAATAGGCTTGGGCCACTTGGCAGGCAGGGCACAGGGCAGCAGAGGGGCAGCCTCTGCATCATGAGAAACTGCAAGGAGCTTGAAAAAGTCTGGAAAAGCTTATAGTCGTTATTAATCCTTAGGACACAGAACAAGGCAACACTTATCACATAAAAAACATATTTATTCTTTTAAAAAATTGTCTTTAGCTGCCAAGATGACTAGGAATTCTCTCCTTACTCCTAATTGCAAGCCCATCTGCAGTTAGCTCTTTCCCACAGGCCCTGCTGCAACCTTCAGGCTTGGCTTCAATGCCCTCATATGCAGAAATGAGACATCCTACCAATTGCTCCCTCTTTTATCATTGTGAGAATCACCCTGCGTGTAGCATATCTCTTAGCTATGCTAGCATTATTCTTCTCACAAGCCTTCAGAATTTGTCCAGTCAGGGTCTAAGCATTTTGCTGGCTTCCTATTTTAAATTCCACATCCCTAAAATTTAAAATAATAATAATGAAAAAAAAAAAACAAGGAAACTGTGAGAGGTCACCTTCCTTTACGTCAGAAGTAACGAGCTGTTCCTTCGACACAAAACAGTCAAGATTGGGGAATCAAAATGAGCCTGGGATAGTTGTTTGGGAAGACTTTTTGGCAAGACTGAATTTCAGTGGAAATAGTGGAGAAGCCGCTTAGACCAGCCGAGAATATGCACTTAGAGTTCAAACTTTCACATCTCAAGCCCAAAGGACATATGCAATATAATTAGAGCAGAGGTTCTCAAGCTGCAGTATATGCAGCCCTAACAGTAAATGAAACTTCAGCAACCGTACTAACAGCAGCTCCAAAATCTGTCTTTCAGAGTAGTGGAAAGTAAGGTCCTCTGTATAGTAATTATTTGTCCAGAATGTGGGATTGCTGAATAAAGCAGCAGGTTCCATCCTCTGCTGCAGCAAGGGACCAGAGGTCCTGTACAAGGTCAAGTATGAAAGAGAATGAAACAGCTTTTGCACAGAGAGAAGGTATAAGGTGTGCAGAAGTCAGAGAGCCTGGTAAAATCCTAGTTTGCAGGTAGAAGGTAGGCATGAAGCAGTGATAGGCACTTGTTGGAGAAGGAGGCTATAGAGTAATGTACTGACTAAGGAAGGCCAGTGATTAACAAGGGGCTCCTGGATTGGGAGAAGGCAAAAGCAGCATGAGACTGTCAGGGAATGTAACCCTACAGTCTTAGTTTGCAAGGTAGGGTATGCATGCAAGTGCGGTAAAATAATGCAAATAAATATGTATTTGCTATTAGAACATGCACAAGAAGCTAATGTTTTGGGAGGTGTTGGATTTGCAAATGAACTGGACACATATGGGCAGTATGCGAGCAATAAATACACACAGTGCAGCCCTGAGGCATCCACTGTGCAAATGCTGTAATTGCAGTGAATGGGCACGAAGTTGGATAACTTCAGCAAGCAGCAGACTGAGCAACACACTTGAGCAATACAGTTTGGCGTTCCTGAAAACCTGAGATGACAAACATCCTAGCTGCATCTACTACTTTCCCACCCCACTCAAGTTTTTCAGGCAAAAAAAGATAAAAATGAAAACCAGTAATGAGAACCTGTTTGGAAACTTAGACATATGGTAACTATGTGCATACAAACCCATGAGGTCAAGAGTAGTTGCTGCTGCTACCACCCAAAGCAACACTGGATGAAATTAAACTTAGAAACCTCAAATCAGAAAATTCTAAAATTCTTTTTATGCAACACAGATTAGACAGCCTGCCAACAGAACATCATTTTTTGATGACTCTGAGCACCTTGACTTAAATTCTGAGTTAAGAAATATTTTGCACGTGTGAAGGAGTGAGAAAGGGAGAATCCCTTGCTTCTGACTGCAGTAGCCCTCCTCCCAAGTTGCCCAGTGTAACTTGGGTTGTTATTTTACCTCTTGACTGATGACAGGGAAGCTTGCTTGCCTGCCTCCCCCCACAAAGTTAAATAAATCCGTCAGAACAGATGAGGAAAAATTATGTCGAGTCCTCTGGAAGAGCTATGATGGTCTGGTCTTTATGTTAGAGAACGATGTCGTAAATAAAACAAGAAACTAATAAAATGGAGGTCTTGGAAAATCCCTATCATTTCACTGTTGAATTTTTGCCAACATACTGCCCATAAGAGTTCTAAAAGATGAACCTGTTGTTGAATCCAAGATATCCTCTGTAAACACAGAAATCTGTACTGAGCAGAAAGATTTCTTTCTCACTAGCTTTGGTGAGGCAGAACTGGAGTTAGAAGGACAGAGCAAGTTTGATATAGTGGCAATGGGCTAAGAAATGCAATGAAGGCAGGAAAAAAATCTTGACAGTGAGGGTGACAGAGCGCTGGAACAGGCTGCCCAGAGAGGTTGTGGAGTCTCCTTCTCTGGAGATCTTCAAAACCCGCTTGGATGCAGTCCTGTGCCACGTGCTCTAGGTGACCCTGCGTGTGCAGGGGGGTTGGACTAGATGATCTCTAGAGGTCCCTTCCAACCTTAACCATTCTCTGATTCTATGATTTTAAGGCAGGGCTGCGGCAAGGGTGGCAGCTGTGTTGCTGTAATTAAAAGTGAGCCTATACACAACTTGGAACACCCTGCCTCCTGCACAGCACTGCAGGCTCCTCATTTGGGGCACAGTGAAAGCCTATACTGCTATGTGGGTGGGAACTAGATAAGAGTTTAAAGAAAATGGCTAAGAAAAACAAACAAACAAAAAAAATCAAAAGAAACAGCACCACAGACTTATAAAATAGCATCTTAACATACCCAGAACTGTTCTCTATTATAAACTCAAGATATCCTTTTCCATTTCCCCATATTTATGTGGCACATCTCCTCATATAGCCAAAGCAATCCAACAAAAGAAGGGTGAGCAAACAACTGCTCAGGAACATTTAGATAAACAAGTACTGAGAGTGGAAATTAAAGAGGCAGAAGATTTGTCAGTAAGAACTGTAAAGTTTAGAAGCACCAAAACAAAATGAAGCCTTTTGTCTTTTCAGACAAACCTGAGCAGCACTAAAATGTCTTAAATTTACTACAGAGACATACAAAAGCTGTAAGGACTGAATGTCAAAGGCAGATATTTGAACAGGATCCAAGGATTATTATTTATTTTAATCAGTGAAAGCCAGATAAGAGAATCATTGAGAAAACATTGCAATTTGTGCTGAAATCTACAAATGCTGGACCAAACCTCACTGGAAAGAAATAGGAAGTTTTTCTTCAAAGTCATTGAACAGTGGGCTGACACCCATCAGATGACCCTCTATGAACTGCTGACCTCCAAAGTAACAAGCCACATAGAAAACAAGGCATTCTCAATGTAAGACAGATAGCTCCACATATTATGACCTTGATATTCCTTTTTGAATTCTCTTTAAATGTAAGATTCAAGTCTTTCTTCAGAGAAATGCATAAGACTGTTCCACAGCCTGAGTTATCAAGCACTGACTCAATAATTCCAAATGAAAAAAAGGAGTTAACTCCCAATATTCTGATATAAGCAGCCATGAAGACAACACAGACAATGTCCCAAGACAATTCTTTCTGTATCTTGCTCTGAAAATAAAAACAGAGCAACTCAAGCACTACCAGCCATTGCAAGCTTTTGGTCCTCTAACATGCAGGGTACATATTCTGAGTGTTGTGTTGAGAGACCAAGTGCTTCATGATAGGTTTGAAGACTGAAACCTACACTAGATGTGCCTTGATGCTTCTGATGTACTTTTGGATTTCTACATGAACTAAGTAGAATTTCTACAGACATTAAATTATGTATCTAGTGCTAGATGAGAGACAGCCCTGGAGTGGTTCAGAGTGGAGTTCCTGAAGCACTGAAGGGTGGGTTACAGATCTACAGGTAACATACAATGGAAACTGCTTCAAAGCAACATAACTACAATGCCTTCTGCACAGATCTGCAATAGAAGATTCTGACTGCTAAGTGTGTGAATCCACCCAGGGGTGCAAGCAAAGCTGAGAAAGGAACAGAAGCTCTAGGAGAGCCTGCACTCCACTGCACACTGAGGCTGCCTAGGAGAGGAAGGCAGCTTACACCTGCTGGATTTTTTTTTTTTTGGATTAGGTAATAGCTCCTCTGGCCGGGCTCCAAGGGCAGAATCACCATCTCAATAACTCGAAGCCCCAGAGGCGAACATTGTGCTGGAACAGAAACAGGCCAGGAATTCATTTCTCACATTCCTTTTCTTCAGGCAAGAGGAAAAACAGTGACTGATGAAAGAAGAACGATTTTACTTGAGCTTTCCAAATCCTTCTCCGATCCTCCTATTGAAGGACCCCTGTGGGAAAGGGTGACCACACAGCTCACATGCCTTCTGCATTGGGTCTGCCCCTCTCACCTCCTTCTATTCAGGCATCAATGATAAGAATCAGTATTTTCATTTATACAGTCCTGTCTAGCCCAAACCCACATATTGGAGGCCTGCCTCATTATTTCCATTTTCAAAGGCAAAAATGAAGTCTCAGGCAAAAAAAAGTTATTTTTTTTACTCAAGCAACACAGGAAAAAGTCAGATATCAAGCACTTCTGGGCCTGTGTTCAGCCTAGTCTATTGCCCCCATCTCACCTAACTTGTAGCTTCCAAGATCCACAGTCCTCGGGGCAAATCTTGCTGATTTTTCAGTCCCAGGAAGAATGGTTTTATTGCAGAATCACAGTCCCCTATTCAGAGTCCCATGAGTATATCACTCAAACATAAATTCCTATGTCCTAGTTATTTTCAAAAATCAATAAATAGCATAAGGCATTCAAAAGGAAAATTTTTAGAAAAACTGCAGTAGGTTACTCTATATTTGAGCATTTAAATTTAATGTCCAAGGCAAAAAGCATAAAAATTAGGCTCTGGCTGAGATTTTTGCAATATTACGTACGGGCTTACACTCTGTATAAGTATCTTGGCACCAGAAAGAACTCAGACTTATAGATACAGGATAAGATGTAATCAGAAAAGTAAAAAAGACATCTTTTCATTCAACACACCCATCCATTTCCTTATTTCACCTAGATCCTTCCAGCTCTAGAAATACAGCTCTGTTTCACAGGATTAGTGTCTAGCATAGTCCAGGGAAGAACTGATATCTAGCATTTAGACACAATCTTCTGAGCAAGAAGCAAAGCACAAATTATGAGTTGTGAGTGCCACGAATTGCTGTCTTTACCTTCAAAAAGCTGCAGCAGCAATTTTCGCTTACCTGACTGTTGAAGACACAGACCGCCGGTCAGCTACGTGGGTGTCTGAGTGACCAGGCCACAGTGTTCCTCTTCTGCCCAGTGTGGACTGGTAGCCTGGGGCAGAGGCTGTGCTCACCTTGCTGACAGCTCCGCTTGCCAGGCTCAGGCTTGTCAACTGCAGTGACAAAGAAAAAGACATCAGAAAATTAGAAGCTAAAAGTACAAGGCACACTGGATAGAGTGCAAAATACCAGTTTAACAGTCTAGAGAATGGACATCTCAAGATGTAGAAAAAACTACCTACATCACACAGTGGGAGAGATCACACCAAGCTGCTATGCTTGAGATGAATTCAAGATACCAACATTAAATTATGGTCTTTGCACACAGGGAAGGAAAGATGAAAATGTGGCAGAAAACCTAAAGCAAAAAAGTAACATCACGTTCTTTTCATAGGGATAATAAGGATACAGTTAAAGAAAAAAAAAAAAAAAAAAGCTCTTAGATGTACTGATCAAGCAAAATTTCCTACTATTCTCTCCAAACAGAGGTCAGACACATTAAGCTGCCTTCCAGCCACCCTATGTTGTGCCACTGAACCAGAACACACATTTATGCGTCTTTTCTCCCCTTCACTCTATGCACATGTACATACACAACCCATCAGCACAGGTATCTGGAGAGAAAATTCCAAACCAAACTCTACCACACAGAAAAGGAACTTCTCACCTAAACCGCTCTGAAACTGTTCACACAGGTAACTACGCTAGTTGGCTAATGATGGCCTAAGAATCATGTTAGGTGTCTGCTCATTACATCAAGCTGTAATGTTTTTAAGCATATAAAAAGGATATCCCTTTGTTTCCTTCTCTGGGTATTCTTCTTGTGTCAATTATTTTAGAAGATCAGTCTCTGCAAGCAGAGACTGCTTGGTTGGTTTACTGAATGCAGCCTAAACATACAAGGTAACGGCATCTTCTGCAGCAGTATTAGATTATATTTTAAAAGTTATTTTTAAAAAAGGTTACAAAACAAAGGTTGCAAAGTTAAAATTCCGAGTCAGGCATTGCCAGAAGTAAGTGTACAACTGTCTTTAATTATGTGATCACATACACTGTTTTAGAAGCACAGAACAGACCTGGTTCTGTTTCAAGATTAATATCATACAGCAAATGACTTGTCTGTATTGCCCTGGCTGATTTCTGTGGAATAGAAAGCAAATAGTCAAGGACACACAGGGCACAAGCAGGAGGGAAAGTCTAACCTGAGCACTGCATTTGTTCCAGAACTCCAAACTGATGCTTATTAGGTCACTTAAACATGACTTAACTCATTTTAATTACTTAAACATGATTTGTGAATTCCCAACTTTGCCATCCTAACAATATTCTTTTATAATAATTTGTTTGCAATTACTCAAACGAAGACAAGCATGTGCCAGCACCATTGCATAGTAGCCCACTCCTACATACAGCGGTCCTATACAGGGCTGCAAACTTCATATCCTCTGACTGAAGCCTGACAGTGTGAATGTCAGTGTAGGAAATTGTCATCCCTTCTGTGGTTTAGAAATAGAAGGCATCTAAGCAACAGATGAAGTTCTGAAATCTTGACATTCTTCAAATTCCTGGCAGGAATAAACAACAGTGACTACTCACTGCTTTTCTGCCCACTTTTCCTGGTGTAGCCCATTCTGACTCACCCCTTTCCAGTTTCATCCTTTCCCATTCCTACTCTGTGCTTGTGTGGTGCCCATTCCATCTAGTCAGTCCCAGATGCCACTTTTCCCCTTATTTGGCATGTTCTGCTTTCATTTCTGCAGGTTTCCAGCACTCACTTCCTCACTACTTCAAGCCCCTGACCCGCACTCTCTCAGGCTCCAGAACTTTTCATGGGAGTAGATTATTTGAGCTGTCTCTCCCCACTCAACTTCAGTTCCTCTTCCAATTGCTCACCTGCCCCCTTCCAAGTGGTTCTAGTTTTATCCTCCCTACTCCTGCTCTTTTTGCCAGTCCCGTTCACCCAGTCCCAGAATCTGGGCTCCTCATTAAGCCATATTTACTACCCGATGATTCCTTCCATTTATATCCTTTAGCCTTAACGTGCCTCTTCCAAATTACATCCACACACCGATTTTCCATCACTCCTTGCCCTAGCTGTTCTTCACACCTTGGCAGAATTCAGGTTAACTTATTTCAGAACATTTACAGGAATTTTAAGAAAAGTCTTACAGTGGAATATATTGGGTGAGCTTAGCAATGGAAAGTGCTACCCAACTTATATGGAAACCAACTTTAAAAGTCATTTTGATGTCTTTGCCTCACCCTATTGTCTTCAATAGATTTTATTATTTTAGAGTGTTTCTATTACAGTAACAGAAAACCTCTATACAAATACCTAACAATAAGAATTTCTGGCTAGAAAGAGTTTAAATTCTGAAAAACTAATACTGCATCACTGTTTGTTTGAAAGCTGTCTTTCTAAGAGAAGCAGGTGAGCAAATAGCTCAGCATGGCTAGCAGGGATATTTCACACATTCCAGAGAGACAGGTGTTTAAATTACAGCGGGATTAAGCACAGGCAGTGGATTCAAGGAGAGGGAGGGAACACCAGCAAGAGTGCCCGCTGAGCTGCAGCCAGCCCACCCAGCTGGGTGTCACTGCTCTCACTGCGCCGGGCTCCGAGACCGCTCTGCTGCCCGGCTGCCACGCTGGATTCCCAGGGCATTCCCAGCACATCCGGGCTCAGTGGAGTGGCTTCGTTTTCTAATTGTTAGGACATGACAAAACTCCATTCACCTCTTCATATGGAAGTAAATATTCACCAATAAATCAATGGTGGTTTTGGCTTAAAAAAAGACAATGAATGGCACCTAGACCACAGCAGATACCTAAAGCTCTGTAAATAAAACTTTCAGATTCAGAAATGGGAAGAGGAAAAAACAAAGACAACAACAAGGCAGTGAGGCCCAAAACGGAAGGTGGCGATCAGTGCAAAACTAGAACAAGAAAGTTTGTTTTCATGTTCAATTAAACTTGCATGGGTCCACACTCCTCTGCCTGATAAGATCCTGTGTTTTTCAATAGCTTTTTAATAAAGGAGCTTGCAATTTCCTTTCTAACACTGGCAGAGGTAGGAAATCTGCATGCTGCACAATTCAAGCATCTCTATTTTTAAATATCTTCATGTTCATACATTCTCTGTGGAGCTTGTCTAAAAGGTAAGGCAGAGCAGAGGTCAGCACTGTATATGCAGCGAATATCTCTCATGATAGAGAGATGATTCATAAACTCTGTCACACTTGTGAAACTGTTGGGAGCAGGAAAAAAAGTCCCTTAAGCTAGAAGGAACACACTGAGTAAAAAACAAAATAGGACTGTAAATCCCCCCAAAAGTTATCATAGAAGGATAAAAGCCTGCTTGCTATATTTAGTTTGTAAACTAAAATATAGGGCAGGGAAAATATGTAGCAGCCATATTTGATAAAAAGAGTGCCATATGATAAAATTAACTGTACGTATAGGTATTAACTATGCTTTGCTCAATAAAATGCCAATAAGCCAGAAAACAAATTACCACACAATGCCAAAAATACACTTACTGGCTTGGGGTGTTTTCTGGTTTTATTTTTTAAGTGTTACAAAGTAAGTTGATGTCTACATGTCTATAATCCACTTCTTTATACTTGTCTTCTTGACAGTAGAGACACAGGAACTTAGAAGAATTAGGTCGCTAGGATCTTTCTTTTTTCAGTGGAATTTATTCTTGAAATCTTCAGATATAAATAGGAAGAAAAAAATCAGTGCAAAATTTAGTTCTAAAAATAGCATTATATGAACAAATATTATATAGCACCTTTAAGAAATCACAAACAAGACTCAGAATAGGAGATCTATATCACATTCCAGAGCTACCTTTTGACAGCGTTTCCCACTGTCATATTCAAGAACTCTACTCTTTCTAAAAGAAAATGTTTCATCTTCCATTTTGATCTTGTTTAGTGACTAAAGTAGGCTAAACAACAGCCACTCCACAGGATTCAGGAAAAGGGTACCCTGAAGGGGAGTGTTTCTCTTGTTCTCTTGCTAACTTACAGGAGTCAACCGGGGACAATAGGGACACATTCAAATTTGAAGTTGTTCTGATACTGATACAAATTTCTGACATTTGGAGGTACACTTGCATCCTCTCCAGCTCGCATACCTCAGATTCCCATTTGGATTGGGAAATTTTGATTGGTGAGGAGGAAGAGGGATCCAGATGTATTGCAGAAATCATGGGCCTACTTTATTGGCCAGAAAGCTTCTCTTCAAAAAAAAAAAAAAAAAAAAAAAAAAAAAAACCCCAAAAAAACCTACTTTCAATAACTTATAATGAAAAGTTAATAGTCTTAAACAATAGGAGAACTAACGGCACAAAATCTTTGGCACAAGGTACCCTACCACCAAGATTCAAAGGTACATATGAACATCAACAGTTCATTAAGATACTTTTTCCTTTAAAGAGAGATTTGGACAAAGATTGCTGCAAGATATTTGTAAGGCATTGCTCCTCCTCTTTATGACCAGAATCTTTAGTTTCTAGTGCCTCAAGCAGGATAAGATGACACTACATCATACAGAAACGCCAAAGCAGGAAACATTTCACAAAAAAAATGAGAACATGCAAATGCCTCACCATTTGTGGGATCTCTTCTCTCTTTAGATTTACTTTCTCTGTGTGCTCCTGGCTTTACATCTTCAAGGTTCTTCTGCTAATTCCTAATTTTCCATTTTAATACTTACTGTCCATCCAGTAACACTATGCAATAGTTTCTCAACCAAAATTTGTTTCACCTATTCCAAGATCTGGCTTGTGCAGGAACTGCATTTCCACCGGCCAAACTTTCCTCAAACATACCCCTGGGGCTTTTGAGATCAGTGAAATATTTATAGCCCCAGGAACAAAGGGGAGCAGCTAATGACTTCCAATTCAAAAGTATTTTGCCGTATTCTTTTAATTATATTTCTTTCTCAGTGCTCAGAGATGGCTATGTCTAGATGCTAAAATAATATAAACATTGATTTTTAATCTGCCCACTCCCCAGTGTTTGTGTTGTATTTTCTTGGCTTTACTACAGAGCTCCCATGTACATTTGATCTAGCCTAGGCCTGAATGACTTGATCTAACAGAGTGCCCAAGGTCTTCCAGTACTGCTAGAGCCAGTCAGTCTGCTGTGTCTTTCCTGATATGCTGAGATGTTGGAATCCAGCAGGCCATCCCATTATGGGAAACATCATGAAATCTTAACTTGCCTCCTTCCTGAATGGGCAAAGCAAACCCCAAACCACCGATCCACAAGTTAATCCACAGTCCTCACAGTCTGAACGTGGCATAAAATACACCTATTAAAGGCTCTTTGGAGAAACCCCATAGTACAAACATTCTTCCAGGGCCACCTTCTTGGGACTAAGCAAGCTGACCAAACCTTATACTGCAAGGGTTTCATTTTATGCACGGATCTGAGCTTGCAGAAACAACCAGCTACAAGGAGGGAAGAACTGGGGCTAGCAGGCTGGGAAGTGTGAAATCTGTGTGTGTACCAAGGCCGATCTGGCCAAAGGCCTGTGACATTCCTTCTTTCCTCACTGAGCTTACCAGCTTACAGGATATACATATGCATACAGAGCACAAGCATTCCCATCTCCAGAAAACGTTCCAGACAAAGACCTGCCAGAGACATTCCTGGGAAACCTGACAAACTTGCAAATTCCTTTGTAGTGTCTCCAGCGTATGCATCCATTTAACAATAAAAAAAGCCCCAAGTTAGTGCTGCTGCTATGGATGGCCGAACTCTTCTATTCCTTCTCCTGAAAAAGTCAGGCTTTCATTTCAGCACTCTGCCTCAGACTTCCCAGTGGAAATGATTTTGATATGCTACAGTCCTGCCAAGCATTTGATGATCAGGGTGCAGTATTTCCCATGACACGAGTTCTAGCTGCTCAGCCCAGCCCATTGGGTGACTCTCTGCAGATCTGCAGAGGTTGCTGCACCATAACAAAAGCCTCTACTGCAACTCAGAGCCTCAGAGCTGCAGCAGGGGCTCTATTCCTGCAGTGGAAACCACACTGACATTTTCTCCTCCTTCAGCCTCTGCTGAGACCAGCTGCACTATTATTGATGCCATAAGTCAGCAGCATTAGAAGTAAATTCAATCCCAATATGAACAGTGTAGGGCTAAGGAGAATAGGGGGCTCTGCAAGCTCAATGAATGATAAAAAAAAGAGGAAAAAGACACCCTATAGGCTTCATCTTCTTGCTTCTTGCTTTTCTTTCTGATCATAGAGAAGCTTCCTTCCTCTGTGATTCTCCTCCCTTCTATCCACGGAAGGGCAAAGTCAACCAAATCATTATGCCAGGGAAATAAATCAGATTAAGACTCAGATAAAGTGGTTTGAATAAAAGCAAGGGACCAATATTGAAGAAAAATACACCTCTGGTTTCCACCGAATTTTTATAAATACTGCCGCACGCTGAGTCTCGTGGTCTCTGTGCAGCCACCATGCTAGGCTGCTCAAGCCTAGGACCAAAGCAGCAGATGAGCCCTGGGACACGCGCTGTGTGCTTCAGCATACTGGCAGCTTCATGGCACCTTTCCTTTAAGGAGGACAAAGCAGGAAAGGGTGCCAAGCTGGACAGCCAAGAAGATGGGTAACTGAGGAAGAACAGCGTGGGTTCAAATTATTGCTATAGCTGACGTCAAGCTGAAGCTTTTTATTTTGAAATTCCTGTGGCATACTACTCCCATAAGGTCACTCCGGGGCAACTGCCCATCCCAGTTCTTCCTTGCTCCCTTCTCCACTATCCTGAAGGTCATCTCTGCTAATTTCCACTTTTTGTCCAACCGGAAAGTGTAGAAGGAGGAAAGCGCCCCATGCTCCCAGGGATCTGTCAGCATGTTTGCAGGAATCCTGGCTGCTCAATCTTGGGCACTGGCTGGCTGTGCAGTGAAGATGGAGACAGCTCAGTCTAGCCCTTGCGTGGGTGGTCTGATGTTATCCCTGTGATTAAACTCCCTGGCTAGGGGAACTGGAGCTATTCCTAATGATAGCTAGGTCCTGAAATCTCACACACTCCCTCACAGAGAGGGGCAGAGCTCCCACCAAGCTTCCCCTCCTCCTCCTCCTCCTCACGAAGCTCGCCAATTCAACACATTCTTCTGCTCGCTAGCATTAATAACCACAAAGCACTAAGCCTGGTGGATATCAGCAGCAGCCCCCCACACCAGTCAGTGATAGGGACCTCACACAGATCCGGCACTGCAGGAGAAAATCCTCTTTTTACCTTACAGCATACTTGAGAAGAGCAGCACACTCACCCCAAAGATAAATACGTTTGTATCTAGATCTAGCCACCTAAACCTTGATCTGCTTTCACGCTTGTACTTAACGTTCTCTCAACCGAAGTCCTGCAATAAAAGCACACTACAACACTTCACAACAAACACATTAAGTGTACACTCAGGCTTAACGTTGGTAAGAAACACAACAGGCAAAAACAAGCCAGGATTATTTTGGTCACAGTCTTCATCCATACATTCAGAAATTCCAAACAAACAGTAGATACAGATGGAAAAATATATATATATATATATATATGTATGTATGTATATATATCTTCGTTCAGCTAATATCACAGAAACCAGCAAGCATCCCCAACTACAGATCAAGGCAACAAAGTGCCTTTACAACGAGCCTTAGTGAACTGTGTCTTCAGGCTGCATCTCCAAAATCATCGTTGACGCATCGGCCTTGATCCTCAAATAGCACCATTAGTATCTCAGCCTCGTGTTAGACACTGGGCAAACCAAACAAGGAACAATCCCAACAGGATCATCCGAAGCCCAGAGCTGAGTAATCTCTTGACAACCATACAACTGACAAAGCAAGGAGCACCCTGCCTCTAAAAATAACCAGCCATCAGCTGCACACCATAACTGCGGAAATCACTCATTTCTGAAACCAGCTTCCTTAAAAATGTCTCAATAGCTCTCTTACACATATAGTATATATTTAGTTCGACTCAAGGAAAACAACATAGTAAAGAAACATTCATATACATGGGCAGAGCACACACATTCCTCACTGTTAAATATGAAAGGTCAGTTCAGAGCAATGGTCCAGCAGACTCACTATCCTGATGCATGCATTTCAGGAGAAGATAAAAGAGACCTTATTTTCTAAGCAGCTAGCTGTGAAATGTGTTATTTATAAGGAAAATTCATTTGTTACTTCTGCAAGTGAAAATCTAGGGATCTATCACTTAGAATAAGCAGCATTTTGTATCTGAGATAACTCTGGTTAGTCTTTCAATCTACACGCAGTACAGTTCTGAATCCTGTTCAGCTTTTGCCCTTAGTGATATCTTCTTGCAGAAAGTTTCAGAAAATAAGTGCAGGAAGATAAGTAAATTCCATGACAATAAGTACTCGTTTTTATCAGTTTATCTGATGCTTTCCCACTGAATTCTCCCCTTCTCATATAATAAGAAACTCAAAACCTAGATTATTACCCTGTCATCTTGCATAGTTCCCTTCATGCCTCTCTCCTCCCTAAACAACCTGAATATTTTCACTTTCTTGCTATAAATGCTTTATGTCTTTAATCTTCGCAATCATTCATTTGTGCATCCCATTTATTTTTCCTGAACCATTTAGGAATGGCAACCAGAACTTTTTCAAGAAAGATACCCTTTAATTGACATTTATATAATTACATGCTATTTCCTACTCTGTTCCTTAAACATGCTAATATTTTGTTTGCTCCCTTTACAACTTGACTTAGAACATGTTTTCACTGAGCTTTCCAGAACAAAACTTTCTTCTCCTCTGAATGACTACTATTAAAGCTTATGGTTAAAAGTAGTTAAAATCATTGCTTGTAATCTGTTGTTATTTAACCCTGAATTTTATCTGCCATTTTGTTTCCTGTTGATGAAGTGGTTCATTTTTTTCCTATTTTTATTTTTTTTCCCTTATAACAATCCACAAAAGAACATGGACATACTGAAGAGTTACCATGAAATAGGCATGAGGTAGGCTAGAGTTCAGGATTACAGCTCCGTGTTGCTTCACCGTAATTGCGCATCTGGACACTTCTGGCCCACGTCAACAGAAAGCAGGTAACGAGTTGCATCATGTTTACTTCTGCACAAACATGTGGTCACATGGATGAACACTAAAGAGTAGTTGATTTACTGTAAATTCACGCCCTATATTACCTTGCACTAACTTGTTTTTTACTCACATTTTTGATAATAATATGCCACTCTATTAACCACCTGTTTTCAAATCTAATTTTACTCTTGAGTGTTCTCTGTTCTGCATGGTCAGTTATTTGCTTGCTGCACTGAAAAATGGCCTTTTGCTTGCTCTCTGCCTGTTTCTAATCTATAACAAAACTGTCACCCTGCAAATACCTGGCCTGCTTAACAAGCTCTTGCTGAAAGTCTGTCAAAACCTTTCTTGAAAGACAAAACAACAAGAACTAGTTCCATTATATGCTATTTTGTTCAATGATTTCTAACAGATAAAAATTGAGATTTGGCTGTCTTTAGCACATTCATGCAGGTGAGAATAAATAAATAAATAAATCTTTCTTTGCTTTTCATGAATATACATCTGACACTGCAGTAAGGCTTGCCACTTTACAGGAGACTTTAAAGGTCTTTACTACAGATGGGCACATTTGTTGCCTTGTCTGTTCTCTGATATGGAGACCAATTTTACCATGAACCACCCCTTTTAGCTAGAAGCTTTGCCTCCTCACTGCTGAACTTCTAAATTCTTAGATGAATTTTGAGCCAGCCATGGGAGCCCCACTGAACATTTCTGCCTATCCTATCTCTTCTTCTCACAGTAGCTCAGCTTTACTATCTGAAAAAAATGCATCTAAATCTACTAAAATGAGAAACAATGCAAAATAAATTAAACATCCTTAATGCTTTTATCCTGAAAGTCCTGTATCCACAGACTTAGACTGTAAACCCCAATATATCAATAAATTAATATATCAATAGCAGAATTAAGGAGGTCTGCACCAATTACAAGCCTGCTCCCTACAATATTTTTAAAATCTCTTCCTCAGTGTCTCCTAACTTACAAGCAAGCAGCAGCACTGTTGCACTGCACATGTTGCAGCTAAATCTAAATTAAAAGCCCATTCACTGCTGATGAATCTATGTATTCTGAGCAACTAGGCAGCAGTCCAAAGAGCACAGATTCTGTTGATCACTTGACACGAGGCCCACAACAGAAGCACTGTTATGGATCTTGTGCTTCTATCCGCTCAGTTTTCATAGAACTGATAAAAACATGGCATCTTTAAAACAAATTTAGCCAAAGCTTTGGGGGATTTGGGCAGGGTTCCCTCCCACTGCCATGACCCTCTCAGCTCAGATATCTCCTATTACCCCACTTTGCCAGAAATGTATCTGGCTAGTTTGGGATTCTGAGAGGTACATTTCCAAGCAGATCTCTGCATTGCTTGCTCCCAAATTTATTAGGCAGCTAATCATACACACACCCTCTTACTTCTGAATACTGTAGAGCACTGTAATTGAATGTAAGTGCTGCACAAAACAGGCGGTATTTTAAAGATTTCTGATGGGAGTACATGTATAGAATTTGCATTGCTTGCATTTACTCAACTTTTTTTTTTTTTTTTAAATCAGACTTTATGTAATCATACACACAAAAAAATGGTAATCCTGTGTATTAGAATACAGTGGAATAGAATTACTCAAAAGCAAAAAGTAAAACTTATTATCAATGGCTATAATTAATGATAAGGATTCTCCCTAGCAGCTTCAGCATCTTTGTTTGTAATATGGAGTATTTATCCTTCATAACCTAATTGAAGGTTGTCATATTCCAATGAATCTCTAAGGTTACAACTTTCTTGCATTTATCAGTAAAGACAGTTATAAAGTTACCCCAAATCTGTTTCTTTTCTAGTCTAAAATGCAATACTCCTTTTTCTCCTTTCTGTTCATCTCTCAGTCCTGCAGCTGGCAAGCAAGGCATCACATACTGATTCAGTGGATTAAATACTGGTCCTAAGATTCTAGACTGATACTTTATATCATTGTGAGGGCAATCGTGCCTTCTCCATGTAACAAGCATGGAGAGGCACTGATGATACTTTATATAATGTATCATGAAATATATTTTTCAAAAATACAAAAATCATTAAACACAAGCTGTTCTCACATGCTTACACATACATTTTTCTTCCATAAGGACTGTCTGAAGAGTAAGCATGGTACAAGACAATAATGAAACTGCAAACCACTACGGCTTCTCCTTCCTATTCCCCCCACCACACACAGACACACACGCACACTTCCCAACTTGTAAAAACTGGGTTTTTTGGGTGGGTTTTTCGGGGTTTTTGAGGTGAGGGTGAGTGTGTGTGTGGGTGGGTGTGAGTGTAACTATGAAGATCCTGTCTGGAGGTTCAGAAGTTAATGAAGAGGACTGACAAGACAGAAGGCTTGTTTTCTTAAGAAGTCTTGTTTTTTATAAGAAGCCAGATTTTAAATATCTCATTGAAAGCTCCTCAGCTATTTACACTTGCAATTTTACCTTTGAACCATGTCAATTCAGCAGCCAATGGACTTAATAAATTAAACTGATGTAATACAGCAGGCAGAATTTAAGAGTGTAAGAGAAAATGTGAAGCAGGTGTTCTGTGCACAAGGAGGAAGCAGAGAGAAGCAGCAGGGATTAGAGAGGCCGGAGGCGGACTCCCAACCAGAGTGGTAACTCCATTCCAGGCACAGCTGTTAAGGCCACATTCTTGGGAACCCCAGAGACCTAATATACAGATAGCAGGAGAAACTCTCACAGGAACTGGAAAGCAGCTTTCCCAGCTGCTCTTGGAAAGAGGTAACATATTCAGAGTACGCAGGCGCCTCGACACAGCTGGACGCAACACAGCCCCGAGGCAAAGGCATTCCGTTAGCGTGCAGAAGCTGCTCTTGGGAAAGAAACAGCAGAAACACACTATTTTCCAGGGTCTCTCCTACTTTTGCATACATATCCACACCAATAGTGCTAATCCTGCCATTAGCAATAAATAAATTGAAATATCAAGTCCATTTAATATCTGCTAGGTACTTCAAACCAGGTATACTAATACAAATTTTCTGGGGTGATTCTAAACAATTCTGTTATTTGCATTGCTTAGGTAAGTGATATTCTCATCCATCCACAGGTGGTCTTTATACCAATTTATTTTAGAATGCTTTAATTTTAAAAGAGCTATCATATCTGACTAAACAGAGGAATGAAAAGGGGGAAATAACAATTTCGGGTGCCCTGACAGAAATTCATAGGAAACTAATGCCCTGTTCAACTAAGCCATCTTACTCCAAGGCCTAACTCTAACTCTCACTCAGATCCCAAACCCTCACTTCTCCTATGACAAAGACATAAGGGTTTGAAAGCTGAGTTACGAAACACTGATCTCAAGGGTCATTCCCCCTTTCAATCCAATCCAGCGCCCTTTGACTTCTCACTTCTTCCCAACTCTTCCCTAAATACTCTCCCACATGTTCATCTTTCTATCCCTATCTTTCCCAGCCCTATTTAAGACCAAATACCTGTTTGCCCACATCCATTACCATGCAGTGCTCACACAACCCCACCAGTATTTACACTTCTGTAGATCTCCCTTCTCAAAATGCCAACCTTTTCTGTATCTTCCTAACCTCTCTCCTATCAATTCTATCCCTCTGTTTCATATCCACATCCATAACAGCCTCCCAGATTGCTAAAATCTGAGAAAACTCCAATTTGGCTCCTCCAGTTTTGCTTGTACAACAAGCAAACAAACATTTTTGCTCCTCCGTTGACTGTTTTACCATTAGGGCTTTATTGGATAGCAGTACCTCTTGTCTTTACTTTTTACTCTGTTACTCTTTTCATGAGACTTTTTCCTGTCCAGCATGCCTCGCACTAGCCCAATGTTGATACCGAAGCCTCTGCCAGGCTTCTTTTGTCACAAGTACTCAGGCTTTACTGCTTACATACCTGCTGGGTAAGGAGGCTGATGTGGCTCAGCGGAGAGTACTGACGGGTTGCCTGCTTTTCTGACAGCTGCTGTAGTTCTGCTGCTACCATGCTAGGGCTATAATGCTTGCCATGGCAAGAGGCATCCTCTGGATCTTTCTGCATTCTGGTTGAGCCCACACGCTGTCTACTTGGACTGCGACGGCACAAACCTGACAAACAAATATTTGGATATGATTAGCTAGCAGTATGCCTCTGTAAATCTCTAATGACTACAGTTTCTCCTACCCTTCAGATTGCTCACACTTTAAATGTTGCATTACTCAAGTATGTTCTCTCCGAAAACAATAATGTGAGATTTCTAAGTGCTGGTTGTAAGATGTTCTGGGATATGCCAGTTCTGAAAGATCCTAGAGAAAGATATGCAATATGAATCTTTTAAATATTGCTAATTCAGGTCTTTTCTTTTTTGGAGGACCTGACAAGTCTTTAAAAAAATCTGTAAGTACAGGCCTTTTTTTTAGAGGATTTCTCTGTGTGAGAAAAAAACAAGGAACTACAAGTTATATATAGCTTGAGACAGGACACGCGCTGAGCAAAGCTACCTTAAAATCACTAACAACAAGCAAGAGACCAATATGATCCAGCAAGGACAAACAACATATCACTTCCCAGCTCTTTGGAACAAATTCAATTCTCTGTTCATCTGCTTAGTAAATTCTGTTCATTTGCTCAATAAAGTTGCATCTTTCGCAAACTCAGGGGTTGCCAAAGAATTTTATGAAATTTAACACTAGTGGAACAAGACTCAGTTTTAGAAGCAAGAGATTTCAACCGGTTCTGGAAAAAGCAGAGACTACACAACCTCTGTATGAAACTAGCAGGTATCCTACTATACCTCCCAAAACGCTCACCTGCTTTTGCAGAGGATGGTTGGGACAATCTTTGGCTGTAGATCTGAGCAGCTCTCTGAAGAGACGAGAGTGGATTAACAGTGTAGCTACCATAACGGCAATGATGCAACCCTGAAAGGCCAGAGGCCTCACTGGACACTGTGTTTGTGAAGACAGTAGAGCTGTCAGGGGCTGTGCTCTGGGTCTGAGGAGGTGAGGAAGATGGGGACTGAATCAGTCTAGGACCAACTGGAGGAGTCAGCAATGTATAGTGACCAGGCATCTGTGGACTTGCAGAGGCTGCAGACTGAGATGGTAACTGGGAGCTGGTATTTCTCTGGGAAGTGGCATCTGGAACAGAGGAGGAAGCACTAGCAGGGCCACAGCGAGGTAATTTCACTTCAGCATTTAAGGTGGATTCTTCTGGAGCTAAACAAAGACAGTGAGCACATTACATGAGAAAAGATGCTTTCCAGGTCCATCAGATAACACACCCAAGATATCACTGTTCATACACTCACTGAAGTCAAAATGACATCATCTACCAGCAAGGACAAGAATTTCTACATGAGGAACATCCTCTTTTGGAGCTTGACATATCTAGCTAACAGCAGCTAATTTATTCACACTGCTCACTCTACACACACACACTCTCAAACTTAAAAGAAAAACCTGGGGAATCTTCCTCAAACTTGGGCCCCTCAGTCTGTTTTTGTCCACAGGTTCCAACCTCACTGTTTGTTTAAAACAGCATGTACATTCATCATGACTTTCTTGAAAATTATTGAAGATCATTTACTTACTTGTTGATTTAACTTCTTTGGGTTTATAGCCTCTTACTGCTTCTTCGGCAGGCAGATTAACTGAACTTTGGGCATGATCACCTTTTATTTCTTTCATTACTTCAGGACGTTCTGTAACAAGATCTGGGAGTTATAAAATAGAACACTTCGAATTATGATACCACATGAATAGGGCTGAATGGCCAGTATCTTATGTAAGCTAGCCTGTGTTCATTCCATTTCACCCCAGGGAAAGAAGCTAGGTATGCAGATGCTCTTGTCTACATGTATGTAACCAGTGAAGAACAGAGTGCCACCTCCAAAGACCTAAATCACATTTCTGAAGTGATGCTGGCTTTCCACAGATTAAAATAAAAACTGGATTAGTCTGGACAATATCATCTCAGAACTACCTGCAACACTTACCTCCTTGATGCTGAATCTCTGAGTGGTTAATGCTGTTGCTCGCTTTGGGGGTTCTAGAATTTGTTCCTAGAAAAACACTTGCTGACTTGTTTTTGTGGGTGTAAAATGTCAGCACTTCTTCCAGGTCACTCTCACTGCAATAACAAGAGAAGAAAGGACCTACATGAGGATTCTAAGCCATCATGTATGAAGAAAGAGGTCAGAAGATAAGGAAGCTAAAAAGGGAATGGGAAAAAAAAAAAAAGGGCAAGGCCAGACAACCTATTGAATTGCTCAGTCCTACAGGGCTAGAGTGGTGGGAATGGAGCATGCCTTGGTTAAACCAAAATTCCCACTGAAACACCATTCTTTTATAAACTGGAAAATTCAAAGTATTCAGAAATCAGGAACTTCCCCAGGATAAAAAAAGAACAACTGAAAACTCCAAATATATTTGGAGGTGCTTTGCTGCATAGGAGAGATTCACTTCTCAGCTAAACTAGTGAAACTTCCCCAGGGGCTCTCCAGAAGCAGTAATTATCACTTTCATAAGGGAAGTCAGCTCAGCTGCTGCTTCACACTCATCACTAGCAGTTTCAGTCCAACAGTGGGGGAGGAGTGGAAGGATAAGGGAAAAGCTAGTTAATTAGCAAAACCACAGGACAAACAAGCACAACAGTCAGTATGTTTGTGAAGCTGAAAACTTGCATATGCTTCTCATGTCCTATGCCTCTATTGCCCCTCAGTATCAGTTAGTTGGCCACTGATTAGAGTGTTTGGGCAAACTCTAACACCGCCCCCCACCACTACCTTTTTTTGTTGTTGTTAAGTTCCTGCCTGTCTTTTTGTTCTACAAAGCTGCCTCTGCATTAGTGTAAGTGAATATATGGCACAGTGGACACCGAGAGCTAGAAGGATAGTGCCAGGGGCATAACAGTGGAACATAACACAGGAATATAAATTTGCACAGTAGTAGTTATAATCCTTCACAATGTCCTCTGCATATCACACCTGTATTAGTCTTTGCTTTTACCAAAGTTCAGGCTGGCTATGTCTAAAGCTGATCCCACTGCTGCTTGGACCTTCAGGGCATGCTGTAAAGTATACCTTTTCTTCCAAGCACTGAGAACAGAGATGGCAGAGATGAAGAGGAATGGTAAGAGTGAAGAGCGGATGGATGGAAAATATCTTTAAGGTTTTTTTTTTTTTTTTTTAATATGGTATATTTGTCATAGATTACTGTGAATTACCAGCCTGAGTATATATTTACACTGCACTTGCAGTGTTCAGAGGCAATAGTTATAGCATGTAAACACAATACATCCATGTTAAAACACCCTATCATGATGTTAGAGATGTTCACTCTGACAACACTTATCCTCTATTCTCTCCAGTGTTGTGTTCATTCTCTGTGCTGTGTAACAAGCACAAGCAATGCTCATAAAATATACTATATTATATATTAAAATATTAAAAGTATATTAAAATATACTATAGAATACATATGCATAAAGGGGATTCACCTCATTTTCAAAACACATTTCCTACCAGATTTTTACAAACTTAAGACCAGAGTTTATGCAATTGGAAAATGTTGCCTTTTTCAATGTGAAATTAACTGATTGCACTAAACTTCCTTAACTTCCTTATCCTGCTTGCTAGCAGGATAAGAGGCTAGGATGAAGAAGTGAGTATACTTCATTTCCTTCCTTATCTCAGGAAGTAAAGACAGCTATCAAGGGAATCTGTTCCCTGAGAGCAGAAACTTAAGAGCCAGAACTGCTACACAACAGTTCAAAACCAGTTAGGCAGCAGCCTTAGCTGTATTCTCCTTCCAAAGGACTACTGCACTTGCTGCAGCACCACAGGAAAGGAGATCATTAGCTCACAAGTATCAGCTTGGACTTCAGAGAGGTCAGGGAAACTACTGCAGTCTTCTGTATCTACTTAATGATCAAAATATCTATTTTATGTCCTCCTCCAGGCACCAGCATCTGGTACCACAAGTGCTTGGTTGCTAGAAGGAAGGGGGGAAAGAACGAGAGAAAAATACACTTTTTTGCCTCCCAGCAATAGCTGGAGCAGATCCAAAGGTCAGCCAGGTCTTATGGCACAATACCATCCTCTTCAGGGTTAGGAGATTCCTTACCAAAAGAAATAAAATCCATTCCTACCTTGCCCTTGTAATAAAGTTCTGAAAACCTTCAGCATTCACTCCCTCCTCCACCTCCTCTTCCCGTTTCTTTTTTGATCGTTTCTGAACCATCTGCTCTGTTTCCTGTGAATAAGCAGTATTAGCAAGTGTCTCTATGCAGTTACTCAATGTTCTGTAGCACATCCACAGCTCAGAACACAAAAAGCAATTCCACAGGATCTAGGAGAGAGAACATCTTCTACAAAGAGCCAAAGTGCAATTCAACTACATGCAACAGAATGGGTGAATGCAGACAGCCCCAGAGATGGCAAGCCAAGTTGATACTAAATTCCTGACTCGTCAGCCTGACATAACCTATTAGAACTGATTTGCTGAGAAGCTTCCAAGCCTTACAGGTATATGCTGCTCCTTCAAATACACCCTTTGCAGAGACAGGTGGGAATGTGGAGCAGAAAAAAGTATCATTTTTTTGAAGCCTTTACATGGTCTTTCCATTTCTGATGTTTTTGTCCCCAGTGTAGGCTTCCTCCTAAGGGCTTATATTCAAATATCTCTGTCTAGTATTTAGAAGAGGATATTTGGAAGAGAAGGAGGACAAAAATACAAGATTATATTGGAGAAACTCCACCAAGAAGAGTCCGTAGTGGGTATCCAGACCTACTATAGTGGGTATTTTTACTGTGAACTAGAGCTTCTGCCCTTTAATTAACTTCTCTTGTCATGCAGCATTTTTTGAGGGCTGGTCTATATACATTGCTTCAGTAACAGCAAAATAAGTAAAACAGTACAACATACGGCAAATATAGATTTACAAACTAGAATATATTAGAATAAATTATGATAAACATTTATGAGAATGGAAGCAAGCTATGAGATATCTTCATTTTTTTTTGATAGTAGAACTTTTGACACCAGAGGTTACATTCATAAAACCATTATTAATTAAAAAATAAAAATTCACAGCTCTGTCTGAAATACAGATATCAACAGATAGTAGGCAGACTTAGCCTCCATTTTGTTGGTCCATGCTGCTAACTCCCAGCTTTACCAGGACTAGAGGGTCAAATACGTCTTGCAAAAGGTAATTTTGGGGTGGGGGAAGCCACTCTGGGACATGTCCCTATTCTTCACTACTTTAGTACAAGTCTTGACAATATGTTGATCTGTTTTACTTATCTTGCTGAAGACAGTGTTTTTTCCTTCTGTGCCATATAAAAGATATATAGTGGCTAGTAGAAACTCTGCTAAATCTGCGGTCTCAAGTCAGTGAAAGTAGTCTATATGTTGGAATCAAACATGAAAAAAAGAATTGCAGCCTAATAGTCTCTCAATAGGTTTAAAGTGTATGTTTTAAAGCTCAAGTGATCTGTTCTCACTTGTTTTTAACTAAGAAAATATGTTTACGAAATTCTTTATTACCAGTTATAAGGCTTTACTTTGTGAATTTATAGAGAGTTAGCAGAAAATCCTAATGTTTTAATACAATTTGTTTTGAAATTACATCTGATGCAGCTGTGTTCTTCACTCACTAGAGCCACCCGGGTGTTTTGTGGTTGCTCCCAACACAGTCATTCAGCAAGCAGCAGGCACAAGGCGCTCCCTGCAACAGATTTGGGTGGATAGCGGCCTTGCTTTCACAGATCCAGTTACCACATGTAACTTCTGAGAAGGTACCACGGGTGGCCACCCTTTCCTAGTGAGTGGGAGGTGAGACCTTCGCGTGCAGCCACTCAAACTCACCTTGTTCTAACACTAAAGGAAGAGCAGGGGACAATGGAAAAGGGGAGCTGGTGGTCTTAAATAAGGATCAACATGAAACCACTATGTTAAGAACACCATCTTCTGTACCGAAAGAGGTGAAAATTATTTAAAATAGGACTTAAACCTCCTTGTCATGAAGCATGCAGAATTCCACGCTAGAGAATTTCCTCATAATTTGACTTGCATTTCTTTTCAGTATATGAAACAAATGGTAAAATACATTTTTCCACATACTATATAGATAAAAATTATTATCTCTAGAGAAGCATCCTAAAAATAAGGAGAAATGGGAAAAGGCAACACAAAGCATTAGAACAAAGGCCAGGCAAAGGAAACCAAGTTAAAATCCCACCTCATAAAACATCTATTTTTATTGACATCCATAGAAACATTCAGACTTATTTTCATTTTGACACGTCAGTAAAACACACCTCTAAGCCTGCATTTTTTGATCAACACTTTGATAAAGTTAAGGAATCTCATATGCACGATTCCTGCACTACACACACAATGTAGTAATACTGTTGTCTACCTTACAATTTGAACAAACAGCTGCCATGTCTGGATGTGCATCTGCAAAGAAATCATATAAATTACAGAACATACCCCGTAAACAGGCTGCTCTTTTGACTATGACAAGAGCCAAGAGCAGGTATTCTAGAGGAAGATACCAGAAAACAAATCACCAGCAGCACTAGGGTGAGATGCCTTATGACACTTTCTTACCCAAGTTAGGTACAAAAATCTGGATCTAAACAAAAGGCATTCCAAGCTTTGGAAGTCCTTAATGACTTGATAGTTATCTATGACTGAGTAAATTATATCCAGCTCCTGAGCCTTAATATGCAGTATCCATGGTGGCTACTGCTGCTGGAATCAAAGGAGCTGATGAGCACTGGTTACTGGTTTAATGGGAAGTATAATATTTTACATATAAAACATACATATGTGTAACATTCTATTATGCATCACAAGGCACATTGTGGTGACACTAAAAGCAGCGAAGCCTGAGGGCACTTCAGGCACAAACGAACTAAGCAACTTAGTCCTCTGCTGAGTGGGATGAGCTACCAAAAGAAAAATCCAAGAAGAAATCACTCACCTTGTTATAGCAGACTATGAACTCGCCCAGCTGGCGGGCCAGGATGCGTCGCCGATCATTTAGGCCTAGGCGGCGGCTGGGAAGCAACATCCTCAAGGAGTGCTGAAGGTTGCTGGCTGCTCGCTTCAGAAAGCGCACCACGAGTTCCTGCGAGCAAAGGAGATGGGGATCTGATGGGACAGCAAAATGTGGTGAGAGGGGAACAGAGGTGCAACACCAGCTCCTGACTGGCAAGAACTAAACACTGTTTGGAGAAAGTCAATGGGCAAATGGCAGACAGAAACATTCTCTATGTGCAGTTTTAACTTAGGCATATAAACCCAAGACAGAGGAAAAGGAGGATGATGCGTCTAATCTGAGTTGGGACAGAATTAGGAATACTTGTCTGAAAAAACATGTAGCACACTAGAAAAAGCAGCAACAACAAAAAATAACCTGTAAAGGCAATACTTTAGACAATATATATATATAAACACCAAAACACAAACAAATAAAACCCACCAGCTGTAATGTGCTAAAAGAGTCCTGTGGCAAAACATACTGACATAAAGCATTTCAGGCCCATGACAGGGAAGGCCATCTTCACTGGAGAGCTCCACTGCAGTGATTAGGCCCCATTTCATCAGTGTTTGTATATGCCCATTACTATCACATCTCTCCACAGCAACAGATGACTATATCGATGACCATATAATAGCATAGGAAACACACAGCAAGGCATATCCCAAGGCAAAAGGCATCCAATGGGTATGTGGAAAGCTTGCTCCCCTCTGGATTTACTTTTGGTTAGGAGCTCTGCTAATGCATAAATGAGCTGCCTCACAGCCAAACTATTAAATTTCACAGCTCGCCTCTCACTGCCATTACAGCAGGCTGGTTTGATCTGTTATTTTAAACATTATTTTTCACAGAGCAGCAGACAAAGTGACTCTCAAAAAGCCCATTTTAATTTTCCACTTGGAAAGAGTAGGGGTAACATTTTCCACTGAGTCAACTGATTATTCTTGACAAACAATTTTATCTCCGAACTGCACTGACTGCTTCCCTGCAACATGCGTTCATCAAGAACCCATCTGGGTCCTCAGAAAACTCAGGAGTCTAGTGCTGCTTTTCCCCCTCCTCACCCATCCTCCTTCAGAAGGTTTGCGAGGGAATCTGGCTTCCTGCAGTCTACAAAAGGTAGAAACTTTAAAATACTGCCTAGAGACCATAAAGCCTTAAAAAAAAAGATAGAAAGTACCTCATTTTTACTCATCCATCTAGTTATTAAGAGCTATCTATTCCATCCCCACTTAGCTGACACTCAGCATTTTTACATGGTTCATAAGCTAATAAAAAATAGCACCGGTGACTGGACACTCAGTAGACAAGTAAAATATCAAAGACTGCACCTCTTTGAGAAATGGGAACTGACCTCAAAACTCTCTAGAAGATTTCAGCTGGGCTTTTCAGGACTAACACAAAGTTTCTTACCATCTGCTCATCCTCTTTGGCAGCCCAGGCAGCATTCTGGATCTGGTCACCGACCTCCTTCATGAGTCGCAACTGAACATGCTGCAGGTAGGCAGAGAAAGCTCTGCGAGCCTGCACTTTGCTGTGGACCAAGAGAAGAACAGTTAGACATCCTCAGAATATCAACAGAAAGGGTTGAAGCAGTCGGGCACAGGTTACAGATCGACACATAATCAGTAAGGAACACAGGTGCGAAAATGCTTAAGTTCAAGGACAGGAGAATCCCTTAAACCCAAGCAGAATTTTCAAGGGGACATTCATTTTACCAGGAGAGGGAAGGAATTGCAAGATATAGAATTCTGAGCTTCTGCTGTCTCTTAAGACCATCTCTAAAAATGGAGAAGGCTCTCCTTGCTTTTTCATAGCCAACAACTCTTCTCCAAAAGCCAACTGCCTGAACATCAGCAAAACTGAGTACTTTTAAATCCAGTCATAAGCTCTCTTGGGGACCCTGTCTTCACAAGCATTTAAAACACCACAACAACAGACCATAAAATAAAGGACTTGGTACCAGTGCCAGAGTTGTAACAAAGACCCTGCGATTCCCATTGGAAAAGGAAGAACTAGGCCTGTGAAAGTGAGCTGTTTCGCTGCTGGCCCAAGGACACAGGCCACATTTCACTGAGCAAGGCCCCAGTGAAGAACGAAAGATAATCAGCAAAATCTGCTCCACAGCTGGCGGAACATGTTGGGAAGCCATGAGCGTAAACTGAGGAGAGGCCTGGGAGGGACACACTGATTCTATCCCCTCACAGTGGTAGTCACTTTAGTGTACGCATGGGTTACAAGAAAAAAAATCCTGAAAACTGCCTAATTCTGTCCCTTGTCATCCTGGCTTAGACCTCCTCTCCAAGTTCTGCTTTGCCTCTCTCCATTCCTCCTTACAGCTCCTCTCCAAAGTCACTACAGGCTCTCCCTGGCATTGCCCCGCATGATTTTTCCTTTCCTTTTCAAAAGGACATAGAAGCAGATGGGGTTTAGAGTAAGTGACCAATTCCCGTTCTATCACAGGCAATATCATAATCTCTTGTATAAAATTAGCAAGTTTCATGTTAAAACAAACTAGATTTTTCACTCCATTACTCCTCTGGAATGCTATACCAGAATTCATGGTTCTAATAGTTATGAACCTTCTTTTACTACCCAGACTAGCTTAATTCCTGCCCAGTTTCATCAGCTTGCTCCTTCTCCAATGTCTTCTTATAACTTAAAAATTTAAACCCCGATGTGTCTCCTACCCTGAATGTACTCATTAATAGCGATCATATTCCTTCTTAGCTTTCACTTTGAGTGGGAACTGTGCAGATATTTTAGTCTCCCCTTGAAGAAAAAAGTGATCACCTGATGTAACTAGCAGCTTGTCTGTTTCAGCCACAGTTCATCTTCTTTGAACATGGGTGATAGGAGCTGTACATAACATTCCAGATGAAATTTCATCAGAGACTTGTACAATGACAATAAAATTTCCAGTGGAGTTAGGGAAGTATCTTCAGTTATACGACCTAGACCACATTCATCACTTCCATTCATGTATGAGCCAGAGCTTTACAAACCTCCTGTGATTAACAGGTATGCATGATAGTTCTTCTTTTAAATCATTATCCACTGATGAACACCTAGGTGATACAATTCCTGCTATAAACTATTACTTAAGAGCACAGCCTTGTATTTTATGCTACTGAATACCATCTTATTCATATTATTCCTACCCTCAAGGTCATCCAATACTTTTCTGCATACTTTGTTGTTTTCTGACAACTCCCAAATCTTTTTCATTAGCGCATTTCCACATTCTGTGTAATTCCTGAACTGATAATTAAAATCAGAATCAGGTTGATTTCTGATTCCCGAGAAACTCCACCATTTTTATTTATTTCTGTTCTCTGTTTCCAGATATTTATGTTGTCCTCATGACTTTAACAGCTCTCCACTTCCATGTACAAGATTTCCTGAAGTTTCATCAAAAACTCAGTCCACAAATGTAGTCTTCCTGTTTAATATGCCAGTAAACTTCAGGGATATTTCTTTATAGTGTTATAGAAATTATACAAAGTTGTGACAGCTAAAAGGATCACAGCATCAACTTAAGACATACATACGGAGATGAGAGTCAAAGTGAAAATAAGATGCATTATTGTATTTATGCATCGGCTTCATCATTAGATTCTGATGCTTCTGAAAGACCACGACAGGACCAAAGAGAAGCTAGTTAAATGATGAATTCACAAGAACCTCAAGATGACATCCTCTCTCTACTTGGATAATCTTAGCAGTTGCACTTTAACAAAAGGAAATACAAGATAAAAACATCTGGCTTCATTTCTGTATTCCAGTGAGCTCCAGAACACACAATAGTCCTCGCAAGACGTCCAGGCTCCCTATCCTGACTCCAGTCACCGAATCTACCTTCTCTTCCCACATGAAGGGAATGCCGTAAGGAGAACATTCTGAAACTCAGCTAAGAATTAATACTCCATACATCAAGCCACCATATATCAAGAAAGTCTCTCTCTGGAGAGTTTTGTTCTGCAAGTATATCGAACACTTTATGAGCAGACTCCAAGATTGGTGTTGGTAGGACTTCAAGACCTTTGTTATCAACATCAGCACATTAACACAATTCTTGTCTGCAGCTGACATTCCTTTGATTCCAAAATGGAAAACTGGAAAAGATCTTTGAGGTAAATTGTATCACTGAACACTGGTGTGTTGAATTTGGAGCCCAGAGGCCTTAAATGAATGACAAGCAACTTCCTTTACTTTTAATTTTCCTGGGGATGGCATGAAGGGAACACTCTTCATTCCAAAATCACCCTCTCTACCAATAGCACCCAACGTACAGAGGGCAGAGGAACTGCCTCATGGGGCCAGCTAAAGGAGAGAGAGAAGTCCTGCCATTTAGAAAGAACTGACTGGAACAGGCCTGGTTTCTTTCAGCAGAAAATTTCATTACTTCAGCTCCTCAGCCTCTTGACCCTGCTGCAAAAGTTTCAACAGTGACAGATCAGATGGGGCTAAGCCCAGCACAATCCTGGTAAATGAAGTCACTGCAAGCCTGACACTTCTGAGGGGAATCCCAGCAGCACTGGGTGCTGAGAACATCAGACAGATCTGGCATTCTTGGCAGGAGCTGCTGCTATATATAGGTAGGTGAGCTCAGCCTTGCTATGCCTGTCCTGGAAACAGGTTTCAGAATCTTCCCATGTGACAGCAGCAAATGCCTTAGCCACAAGAAGGCAGCAGAACAATCCCCAAATCTTTTATCCTTCTTAAATCATCCCAGAACTTAACTAGGAAAGCAGCAGCAATCAACTAGAATTATTTTCCTGTGGACTTTTTTGCTCAAAACATAATACTGTTTCATATGCAGAAGATGTGAATTCCTACACAGATATATATGCTCCCCCTTTATCTTTGCCTTTCTTCTCCACACAGCTGTACTCCTCTTACTTAAAAAAGGAATCGCTGTTCTAAACATCTGCTAGGTCCCTGGTTGGTGACCTAGTGGGTCATACGATTTCCCACTGAGCCACTGAGCCATGCATCAAAACACATCCTGGTCCACTTCATTCTCAACAGCAGGCAATGAGATATCTCAATAACTTATCACTCTCAAGTGACTTTGTCATGCTTTTAGGAGATGGTGACATCATGAAAGTCACAGAGTGTTTTTAAAGGTAAAAATTCCATCATCAAAAATAAAAGCACAAAAAAACAATAAAACTATATTTTTATGGTGAGGCAGTGCTCAAATATTCATTCTCAACTTTTCTTGGATGGTTTAACATATATTGATACACACTTCAGTGGAAATATAAAGAAGGCAAAAAACAAATTTAGCAGGCAATAGCAGGCACCTTCCATTAAGGCAGAAAGTTATTTTAGAAGCCTGAGTTGACCAAGGGACAATTTAACACATCAGATTAAAGGACATCAGTGAAAACTACAGTTTATCCTTTATACTGATTCAATGGGTCAGGTATTTGAGTAAACTGTAGGTCTGTACAGTTATCTCCCTTTTGTGCCTACTGGATGCTAAGCCAGCCCACAGTTAGATAAAAATCCGAGTCCATATCTCTAAACTCTCACCATCTCCACATACTCATATTCACAATGTGTAACTAAGTGCATATCTCAGCATCCATATTTTACTTGATATTAGCTGCTAAAAAAAAAAAAGCAATATGCATATAAATCTCTCACCTTAAGTTTCCATTTTCTTGAAGAATCTGCAACAAGTTAAACTGAGATTCTGGCTGTGGTTTTTCAGGAGACAACTCTCTCTCTCCAGTTTTCTTGTCAAGTTTTTTCACTATGTTCTCTTGGCAACCAGCTTTTACCAGTTCAGAGAGCTTTGTCTTGCTCTTCACCTGTGTCCCCGAAAGAGAGCTAGCAGTTCCATCTTCATCTTCATCTGCCTCCTCTTCCTCCTCACCCTCTGTATCTGACTTGACAGGTAGCTTTGTGGGTTTTGATGTCCCTAAAATAGGGATATACCAGTGTGTGTGTTTTTTGTTTTCTTAAAAAAAAAAAAAAAAAAAAAAAAAAAAAAAAAAAAAAAAAAAAAAAAAAAAAAAAAAAGAAAGAAAGAAAGAAAGAAAAAAAGGAAGAGTGGAGGGAGACTATCCTGACGCCCACACCATTTGTTTACTCTTACAGACTTTTTTGTTAGGACAGTCATCATCATTAAGTACTCTTAAGTATCATGCACATCATTATTCTGTCTGGCTTTCTGCTTGTGTATTGGACTACTGAAGAGCTCATTCCTCCAATGTCAGAAGAAAAAGGTTATTTTCTTCATGTTACAGAGAAAGAAACAGAGGTACTTTCCTACAGCATAGGAAAACACCTTTGTAGACTTTGAGTTCCTATATATATGTACATATGTATATATGTACACACGCACGCTCATCTTTTGTTTCTTGTGTCAGAAAAAACAAGGCTAACACCCCTAAACTTTCATATGCACCAATACAACTTACATACATTTCTTCCTAACATACTACCAAAAATATCGCATGCTACCAACAACATCACACAATGCTGTATCAGGTAGTTACTGAGAAGAGCTGAGATAAAGGCTTCAAAAACAACCATTTGTAAGGAACTTTCACTTCTGCATCCTTTGAGATTTTTTCCACATCATCATCAGCATTTCTCTTATTATTCCTCACTGCTGTGTAGGAACTCCAGCCTGGAAGCTTCCATACATTTTGTTTTTTCTGAAAAGCAGTGAACTACAGAGGCACATACAAACTGTTGATTTCTTGCACTTAAAAATGCAATTGTAAGCTCATCTTGAAGAAAACATTGATTACCATCAGTCACACATCTGATGACATGGAATAGTGGGAATGGAATTCTAGGCACATAAGAAGGCAGGAAGCCCAGAAATGAAATGAAAAACTATTAACACTTAAAATGAAAGCTATTAACTTTGGCCACTGAATTCCTTTAGGGACTAAAACAGCCAGAGCTAACATCACCTAAGTAGACTTCAAATGAAAAAGGCCTAGCTTGCTTGTTTTTAACTGAGTGTCTGAACTTCAAGCCATGCATACCTGACAATCTCATCCGTGCTCTTCGTGCCTTGCCATGACATCGCCTGCGCTTCCGTAACTCCAGTGAAATAAGCTTCCTCTCATACAGGAGAGCATTAGAATCCACAGCTTCCAACTTCATATCCAGCTTTCCATTAAGAACTGCTCTAGGAAGCATAATACACAGACAACTTCAATCCCACACTTAATTCTCTCTCTAATGATCTAAGAGTCTTACTGTATTTAATAAAAATAAAATAAATTTTAAAAACCCACACATTTCTCCTGGCATAGTGATGAAATATTATGATCAGTTTAAATATCTTGCTTGTAAAGCCTATAAATGCTTGCACATATATAGCACCATGCTCTCATAACTAAGTAGCTTCTATTTGATATGCAGTAGCTCAAGGCATAATTAGTAAGCAAGCCTGAACTAGGCTCCAGGATTACAAAGGATGAGGAGAAGACAGAAGGGTGTACATGGACCTGAATCCAACCTTGACAACCTTCAGCTTGTTCTTCCTTGTTAGGTCAGAAGCAAGAATTTTATTGCAGTCCAAGGGAAAAGGGACAACCTTTCTACGATTTCTGTCTAAATCAAGGAGAAAGAAGTTCTGCCAGATTCCTTAGGGGAGACAAACATAACAACTTTGTCACTGAAGAAAGATCGAGTAAGTGGCTCCTAACAGTGTAAGTAGGAATATTCACAGAAACCTTGTTTTCATTCATCTTTTGGATCCAGAAAAGTGAATATGTGTGTATATGAAGCCCAAAAGACAGATGCGTTGTAGTCTCTTTTAAGAGAATGCACACAAGAGACTCACCAATATGTAGGAGTGCCAGTATGCCTAAAAGGAGTGGCACTGAAATCCAGTCCAATATTATTTAAGCTCTCCAAATGCTGGAATGTTCTTCATTCACAGCATTTATTTTGTAGAAATGTTTGTGAGGGGTAGGAGTAACACAATGTTTTCTTATTTTGATGAGTTTCTCAGAGAATAGGGACTTTGGAGATAAGAACGTGTAAATCTAGAGTAAATCCTAAAAAACACAAATTATTTATTTTAAAAGCCATTTAAAAAGGTCTCCCAGTGACCAAGCCTTTTTTTTTCAAACTTGCCCCTATAAAGAAAAAAAGGGCAATAGGTCACCTTCCGTTATGCCCCCAATGTCTTTTACACATAAAATGAAAAGGCCAAACCCACACTCTTGTGAATCCTATCTTAAAGGACAGCAAAATGGCTCTTAAAGAGGAACTCTGAGCAGCTGGCCTATAAGAGACACCTGAATCTGTCTAGCTCAAATTGGAGCTAGCCTCTAGAAACATTCCCAAAATTATGTGGTTTAAAATAATAATAATAATAATAATAATAATAATAATAATACAGTGCTGTTGCAAGAACTTCTCTAGATCCTTCTCAGTCAACTTCTACAGTTGCTTTATTACAGAACTCAAATTTGGAGAGGAAATACTGAAGCAGGGAGGCCTAAACACATAGTGAAACATGCTGCATACAACTCTCATTGGAGGTTCGACTACAAGGACGAACTACTATTTCCACCAAAGCACTACCCAGAGAGGCATCAAATCAAGCCATGCTTGCACGGGTCAGGAGGTAAAAGGCAAGGATAATAAAAGCTTTGGAATAAATTTTAGTGCTTACTTAAACAGGAAGAAAAGCTCTAATATAAGCTTGAAATCAAAAGTATGCAAGGACCTCCAACTCCAAACAAATATAGGTGCTTGGAGGCTTTTCACATCTACGGTCTCCTCTTTCCTAGTAATGGCTCACAAGCCTTTTTCCCACTGTCCTTTTTGCTCTTGCCCTGACTGCAATGGGAGAAACAGTCACTGACATAGTAGGAAAGAGATGTGCAACTACTTCTATCCTTGTAAGTCACAAGCAGGTGTTCATAGCATTGGAGGAGTGAGGGATAAGTCTTTTTCCAAACTGTATGTGTCCCCTGCCTCCCTCCCAAATCCAACAGCTTTCTACCTGTCCTGAAACAGCCGTGTAGCCAGCATGTAGTTCATTGTTGTCTTGTGCTCTAAGAAGGATCTAGAAAAACAAAATACAGGATAGATCAAGGCAAAGCTCAACACAGTCGAGGGCAGCATAATATAGGAAGAAGTCATCTTTTTTTAAAAAAAAAAAAAACAACACCCACATATCCCAGAAGTAGTAGATTGAGACAACAAGCTGTATCACAAAAGAGGAAAGAAGGGGAGCTATCAGTTCTCAGCTAAAGTTTGTGTTGAGGCAAGAGACTTGGAGAATTATTACAGACCCGAGGCAAATAAGAAAAACCTGGATGAGTTTACAAGATGAGTCCTATACTGTCTTCATGGCGTAATGAGAAAGCACACAGCATGTACAACTCCAGGAGGTGAAAGCAAATAACAGAAATTGATAAATTAAGGTGAATACATTTTCATTCTGACAGAAAAGCAGCACTAGGATATGTGAAAGGACATTTAATAACCTTCTCTAAGGTGCCTTTAATGAGGCTGTACTTAAAAAAAGGACCAGGGAAAAAGCATGTCAGCACAAAGAATTATATGTAACGTTAAACAAGGATTGTGATATGCTTCTAACTGTTAATCTGCATGCATCTACACAGAATATCCTTCAACACAGAGAATCTGTGCAACACTGAGCCATCTTATTGGAGACTTATTATTACCCATAAAGATCCCATGTTGATGGGGTAGGGAATATTCGGATGAAACCTCCTCTCCGCTCATTCTCCTCTCTCACGCGACGAAGAACTTTTATCTAGGAACAGAAAGAGGAAACAACAACAAAAAAAAACTAGAAAAACAGATACAATGGAAAATAAACCTTGGAACAACAGCTGAATTCCAGAGAATAAAAAGCCTATTTATGGCAGTCCCAGGAGTTCGATGTGTACATGCAACATCCATAGGCAATTTCACCTTCCGCTTAAGATTCTGGAAGAGTCTACCACTGCTTAGAGTGCAGTGTATGCTTGGCAGGACTGAGGACAAGAACAATACTAGCAGTAAAATTAAGCAGTTTTGTTTAAAATAAATAAATGAGTCATTTTCTAAAGTGATTTTTATTTTTTGGTACACATGCACTTGTTCTTTGCTGAATAAATACACCCACAGACTACTTAAAAAGCCAAGGTAAATATAAGATGTATAACATCTACTTACTTCCTCCATGGAGAGACCCAGCACAGAGCTGCCTTGCCTTCCTGTGGCTTTCTCCCTGCCTGAGGGCATCAGGTTTTTCATTTCAGCATCACTGGCAGACAGAGGACGGGCACGCTGTAGAGACAATGCGAATCCAGATTTTTCCCTTTTTTTCCCCCTCTCAAACTTTTTTTTTTTTTTTAAAGTCACATTCCAATGCCAGGGCCCCATGCCCAGCACAGTCTACTCTCTACGGTACTACAGTCAGAATTCACATAGCCACACTCCAACTTCCGAAGAATTAAATCCCCAGAAGGCACTAAGCACAAGCATTCACATTCCTAGCTTTTTGTACAGCAGAACTCACACCTGAGCCATCAGTGCCAGTATTCACACCCACAGGCCCTTCAGGAAAAGCATACAAAGATCCACAGCCAAAGAGTTCTGGAGCCAGGATTTACATGCAAAGGCCTCAAGTACAGTGGCATCCACCCCTCAACTAGAACTATGATTTTGTCCCAGCTGTACTGACATACTGGAAAAGCAGACTCAGGTAATTCACTGATGAGAAAATTGCAGGAAAAAAATGCATACAAAAGATTCAAATCATATCCATTATATTTATTCTTTTGTTACTCTGTTGCTGGATCACAAATTATTAGTACTTGCACTAGACAGACATGCAGATACATAATGCAAATTTGCACACATGCAAATTTAAAAACAAAGAATAGAAGTAATTTGCAGAAAATCTCTTAATGTGTTGTTCTAACCAATTATAGGAATGCACAAGAATTCAAAGCATCTCTACATTAACAGAACTATAAAAAAACTCAAGATCCCAAAAAATGAAATCCTTGAACAAGTTCGCAAGAGCACTTCTGATGGGCGTAGCCTCAAATTCACATAAACTGCTTTTGGAAAAGGAACATTAAAAGGGTTTAGCTCAGAAGGTCTCCTGCCTTTACACAACATGAAAACACCCTGTTGACATCCTACTGAGCCAAGAATGTAATACAGAATCCGCTTAATTTAAAAAGAGAGAAAAAACACAGTAGAAACCTTAACTCAGGAAAGTCTGGTGATATATATCATAGTGCTGAAATTCAAAGGATACTTAGGGTAAGCTCAAGTTGAATCTTTACTTCTAAGGACTATCTGAATGGGAATTGAATTCCACTCCCATACGTCCCATTAGACACTGCAAGAAGCTACACAGAACCTGCAGGTGAAGCAACTGCAAAAGCAACAGGGACTGTACTAGAACAGGCTATGTAGCAGTGATTGATATAGTAAAATCCAAACAGAAAACTGACGTAGCAGGTGCCAGATGAAACATTTTGCTAAGCCTAATGAAAACTGAATCAGTAAAACAAAAGCAAACACAACAGTCTACATGACAGAGAAGGAGACACAAGCATTTTCAGGAAAAAAAAAAAAGTTAGTAGCCAGGCCGCTTTGCTTGATGCTCTACATAGCCTTAAACTGAGAGGCTTTTAAGTTTTCTTCCAAAACTTCTTCTTACAATTGAAGCAGAACCCAACAACTTGGCTTTAACAACTTCTAAAATCTCTAAATAACCTCTACTTAAGAGCCATTCCCTGATGCCACCATTAGCAACCACATGAGAATTGTTACTCAAGAGAATGCTGTAGGAAATTTTTCATCTTATCAGATGATCTCCTTATCTAATGAAAAACTTCAAAGGCTTCTTAATTGTTTTGATACAAATAGAAAATACATGTTTATGTATCAGCAAACTGGGACTATGACTACAGAAGCTCTGGCTCCTACCTGTGCACAAACTACCACCAAAATGCTAAAGGAAAACTCTTATTTTATTGAACCTCCCACACACACACACACACACACACAAAAAAAAAACCCAAAACAACAACAACAAACTTTCTTCGGTAGTTCCCTGCAGAATTCTCTCCCGCTACTCCTGCTATAGCACAGAAATGTCTCTTGCTTCAAAAAGTTCTTGCTTCCTCTTTGACCCAGCTTATCTTTTAAAAGTATAGATAAATCCAACTACTTTGAATCATCTCCAAATTCTGCAAGCCTCTCTGCTTCCCACATCATGATTCTCACTGCACAAATCATTGATAGCACCTATCAGAAAAATCCTTCCTGTTTTCTATGAAACCTCATTATTCAGTTAGATTCTTTTCCAGGCTTATATTTTCTCTTAACTTCATCTACACTTATAAAAAAAAAAAGACATAAATGGCAGCCCATGAAAGGAAGTAGCTCTCTAGATGATTCCATCTGTCCTACCTTCCTTCCTGCTGGGAAGCTTCACAAAAAGGTAACCTCTCTAACGCTAGCACATGAAGCCCAGCAGCAAAATGCTGCCTACTGTGTCCTTGCACAGCCAGGTGCTTATAATTGCAAACTAACACCAATTTGTCCATATGGCTTGCAAGAAGGGTAGCAAATTTGACTTCTAGGGAAGTTGGATCAGTCTGGCTTATTTTAACGTATGCAGTTCTACTTTAAGTCCTTTTTCTCATCCTCTCCAATTACTGATCCAATCAACTCTTGAATTTTTCAAGCTTCTTTCACATGACTATTTTACAAACAGTAATTACTTCTGTTGATGCATCACATGAATTTTGCCAATAGATTCACCTCTTTCAGTAAGATTTATTCTGTGCCCTGTAGTACACAGAAAATGTCTTCCTCCTTCCTTTTGATAAGTGACACTCCTGCTCTCATCAACTCTTCCTTTACTTCTGCACTTTCCCTTTCAATGACCAACCTGAACAATATATATTGTGCTGCCATTGTCTTCGTCATCTGATAACAGAGTGTTATCTTTATTTTTGAAAACTTAAATCAAACTTATTCAAAAATACCTGCAGGTTTAAGAGCTGATCTAGTCTTTCAGCAAACCTCTTTTGCATTCTTTTCAAGTTGCTAAAGCTGATGCTAATGCTCAGCTATTCTTTTTCCCGCTGCAAGGAAACATATTCCAGAACCTATTTACCTCTTTTCTCATCTCCTACTTTTCCCCCCTTCCACCTTAGGCTACTTAGATGCATAATATATTTTGGGATCAGCTGCGTCAAAAGTATTGTACATTAACATCTGAAATGGCATCCTGTACACTGGTAAAGGGAGCTGAGCAAAGCCCAGTACTTACCAGTCTGGTGTTTGTTGGTCGGGACTGCGCAGACACAGGACGCTACAAGAGACACAAAGGGAATAAAAATCTTGTGTTCTTCAAGACACTATCATCCCTGCCTGAGCTCCAGAGAAGTGGCGAGTGCCCTAGCTAAAGCGCAGGGAACTAGCTAGTAGCTACTATAATGTCATTTCAGATCCTGCTCCACAGATCCTCCATAAGTGGATCCTGTCCCTGTTCCAGACACAGCATTAATCTCAAACCCAGATGTGCTCAAGAGTTCAAAAGGCATCTGAACAGAGACATGATTTTTAAAAGCACATAGCTCTGCAGGAGGGTGATGAACTCTACTATCATGACCAAAATGCTTGATTTTTGTATGATAAATATTTTCCTCTAAGTAACTAACTGTATTAAAGAGAAACAGATGCTGTCAATCTGAATTGTTAATAGAACAGAGGAGAAAAATAGTAAAAATCCTAAAATTCCAGAAGACATTTCCTTTAAACATTTCAACAATAGCCCAGTTCTAGCAGAGAATGTTACTATAACATTCAAGTGCAAGTGTAGAAACAAACAGCAGAATAGCAAGAAACAGCCTGTATTACTTAATAAGGATTGATTTGGCATCAAGCCTATAAACAAGACCAACTCAGTAGTAGGGGTAGCTTCAAAAGAAAACTATCATCGTAAGATTTTAGCTTCTTCTTGCATTTGGTGGTAGTCAGGCTGCTTTCCTCCTCTCCAATGCCCAAGAGGAGCAAAGGGCTTAAGAAAGGACCCTCCAGAGGCCTGTCTATCATTTTCAGCTGCACTACAGCCAAGTTCTTCTCTACGGTTAGTCCTTACAAAACAGGCTGAGGTCCCTTTATTGCTCATAATTAAATGAAAGGGCTTCAGGCCAAATCAACAATAAGTTACAAAGGAAGCAGCTAAATTGTTTATATCTCCAGAGGGTCCTGGTGATCTGAGAATCAAACCAGAGAAATTGCACAAGGAACTGGCAGTCCACTCTGGAGAGAAACTCAGAAACAGAAGTCACTACAACTATCTCATGAACAAGAATGTTTCAGGATGTGTTTCTCAGGAAGTGACTTTTCCACAGATAAAGATGGCCTCTGTGAACAATTTAATTTCAAAGACACCATGGAGTTAAACAAGAGCTTCAAAAGTACCCTTTGCACTGAAAGTGGGAAAGTTATCAAAGGTCCAATGCAACCTGAGATAAAATGAATTCAGCAAAGAACTGGCCAAAAAATATTGAACTATGGAAAAACCTTTACACCCATTTACCCACAAGTTTTCCATTTAGCTACTAAAAAAGCTCTAAAACTTGATCATCATATTAGAAAGCTGTTCTTTGTAAGTGAAACATACGAGATAGGTGATGGGAAGGTATGTCCTAAAAGAGTAGCCCTATCTACTGCTTTCTAATATGAAATTTAGCTTTTAAGCAAAATCGATCAAGTTAAAATGGTCCATAAAATTCATTTTTTTGCAACTGGTCAATTCTCTAAACTGTCTTCTCTGAATACTTTCAAAGAGTTGAAGAAAAAAACAAAAAGACTTCTAGGCACTGGGGTCTGATCTAACTGCTCTAAGAAAGCTATTCATTCTTTTTAGAATGGTGTCCGATTTATCTCATATACCTTTTACGTGTCATAGAGACCTCTTTGATAGTCACATAAATCTGTACAATATCCCATCTTTTAAGCTGGGTTCAGAAGCTGTAGATATGTGTCTCATAGATACTCAAATGTCATCTTTGTTATCACATCTCACAGTGATTCCAGGTTCTGAGTTTTACAAGAAAAGGATGACAATTTGTATGGAGTTTTCCATGTGCTACAATGGATACTGTGCTGTTATTCTGTCACTGAACAAAAATGACTTTTAATTTCCTACTTGAGTTGACCTAAACACCAATGCCACATATCACTCACAGGAGTGCATGTTCCATCTGTAGAGAGCTGGGATATATTCACTGGCACTAAAAACCTTGACTCAGGATTCACTTCTTGCATATCTGTCTCATGAGAAACACCTTTGAAAAAACAAATGAAACAGGGGATCTCCCTGCCATTTGCAGGTGCCCCAGCATCACAGATATTTAAGGGATTTATCTGGTAGCCAGAAAGAGACAGAGGACAGAGCTGCCTTTAAACACTACAGTGCTAAGAAAGCACTATCCAAACAGAAGAGGTAATGGGTAGTCACAGCAAGCCACGTGAGGCCTCAGCCCAAGGAACCAAGGGAAGGGGAAGATTCTGGGAGGAAAGGTTTGAATTTCAAATGCAAAAGCACTTTCTGCTTCAAAAGAAACATCTTCATAAAGCTATAGGGTTCTGGAAGCTTACTGCCCACAACAAAATGCAATTGGCTGAAAAGCCCATAACTCAGCTGCATTCATGAGTTTCTTCTCATTTACTTATGTCAGAAGTCCAGAGCACCTCATTCATTCACTGTGGTTCTTTGAGCCTTGGAGGCAAATTGAATGGAAAAAGGTTTCTTGCTGTTCTCGTCGGCTCTGGCTTAAGTCACTTACCTGAGGCTTCTGGTATGGATTTCTCCTGACAGATTCAGATGAGTGATAAACTGCCCGGCTTGACCGCTGGCCTGGATCCTGGCATACGAAGCCTAGGGGGATCAGGAGCCATATGAGAACTTTTAAAGAGAGAAAAACTCCAAAATATAAACCTCATATTTCTGTTGATGATGTAAGCTTACATATGGCCCTCCTGTCTTTGTCCAAGTCCCCAAAGCCCCAAGATTTTCTTTCTTTGTCTGACTTTTTTAAAACTCAAAGTTTGCACACTGCATTACATTTTAGGAACTTGCTTCAAAATTAAGTACTTAAGATGGGCTGCTGAGTAACAACACATAGATATACTCCCTTTCTTAAACAACTGAGCAGCAACTTGATGACAGTTCTTTCTACTTTAGGGTAACCTAGGGTTGCTCAAGTAACCAAACCAAGATGTTTGAGGAACGCCTGAAAGGTACCGTGTACTGGAAAGTCATGTAGCTTTCACAATCTTGACTCAAGGTCTACAAAGTCTAACAAGAAAATCCACACAGTCTCACCAATAATTCACCTAAAATGATTGGTGACTTAAAAAAAAAAAAATACTCAAGTTGCCTGTTTAACAGAAGTAACCTGCCTAAAAATTTCTTTAAACACTACAGTGGAGATGGGTATCATCTCCAAAAAACAAACTAGAGACCTTTAACATCACCTCAGTATCACTGAGCTGAGGATTAGTCACAGGATGAATACCAATAAAATACCTCATAAAATTTCCCCAAACTAAGTGCAGCTGCTCTCTTTAACCTGAATTCTCCTCTGTTACGCTAAAAAAAATCCAGTGTCATAACTTATTATAGCTTTCCAACATGCAGCTCAAACATAGCTTTTATTGGTTTTAAACGAGAAATATTCAAGCAGCTTTTTGTTACACTCACCTACAAGGGTGAACATATCTGAGAGCATGCTAGCTTTGATCTTCAGGTCCAATGGAGCATCACTATCCCCACATGGAATAAAGGACAAAATGAATTATTTATCTGATATGAAATGAGAGGACTGCATCAATACCCAATGCTTTCCAACACATTTTCTTTGCATTGGTCCTTAACATGATCATCAGAGAACACACAAGCACCCGGGTGACTAATACATATAGGTAAACAGAAAATGGCAAAATATTAACCTATTTCTGTTTATAAATATGGTGTCTCTTGATTTTAACCATTTTCCCAGATTTACTCTTTGAAGTCAACATGTGCAGCCTCAAATTTGTTCTGCTTGACCAGAAAAAAAATTCTTTGAATGCATCTATACTGCATTTCATGGAATGGAAGTTTGCCGCATATTTTTTAAAAACAACAATTACCTATGTCTCTTCCACATAAAATAATGAAGTCATATGGGTCAGCTCTGATGGATAAGGACAACTGATAAGAAAAAGTGACAGAATACAGAGATATCAGACAGTGGGGGCAGGCAGAAAGCATACTTATTTCTATCCAGTGGGAACAACAATGAATAGAGTAAAACCCAAGCAACAATGAATAGAGTAAAATTTAAGCATAAGTTTAAGATAAGCAAAGTTTGTTTTCTTCACAGCTGAGAAACAAGCCCTTTTCTACAGCAGAGTGAAAGATGCCAACAATTTGGGCAACGAAGCTAGCAATCATAACAAAACAGAGCAAAGGATGCAAACATGAATTAGCTTTAAAGTCACTGTGCGCACGTATGAGTGAGAACCAACAAACCGGGAGATGAAATGTTGTGGAAATATTCTCATTGCAACTAAAAGAAAAATGGGTATTGTGGAAGCTGCAGCAGTGAGATAGAAATGTACATTGAAATAATCAGAATGCAGGATAAGACAGGTGTAGAGATGGTTATTCCAAAAATATATGTATAATTTCAAGCTAATTAATACTGCAATATCTTTGAGATAAAAATATATTATGCACCTACACTCTCATAAAGTTAATGTTTAGTCCAGAAAACACTCGTCTGTACCTCTACAAAAAGAAATCCTGAAGTGTCATTAGAGTTTGAGGTCAGAGTAAGGGCCAAGAGGGTATTCACACTATGGACTTTACAGGAAGACCAATAATCTGAGTGCAAGCATGCACCTATATACTCCAGCCCAGCATAACGCCTGAACAGTGCTTTGCCTCCAAAATCTTAAAGCGTCTACTGGGCCAAGGAGATTGAAACCCAACACAATAGTCTGGAGAGTTTCAAAATTTGCCTATGATGGGAGCTTATGAAGCGTTAACAATGGTGATGGACTGCGGAAGAGAAATAATTAAAAGGAAAATGGAATCCCAACTGGGTTCTTTCAAAACCTATTGCTGCAATGAGTTTGTTTATGCAAAGGAAAAAGGAAAGGACTGTCCTCTGTCAGCTCTTAGCAATAGAACAAATACTCTGCACGCCTCACGAAACCATGCCCCCTAGGAACACAAGTTCCAAAGACAGTCATAGCCAACAAGAGCTGGACTGAAGTCCCAGGCCCTCCCTCTTATGAAACTGGGAATCACTTACCAGGCCAGCGATGGGGATAAGTTCACTTCCAATAGCCAGGGCTTGAGAGTGGTATCAATAAGGACATCAAAACCATACAGCTCTGAAAACACAGCAAACACAGCAAATTCAACCAATGACACCTTTAAGCATCCAGGTAGCGTGCAACATGGGTCTCTATTAGGTAATTTCTATTTATCTCACTTATGCGTCCCTCTTGCTCATAAGCTATTATGCTTGCTAAACCTATTGTGCTCTGTACAGGTCGCATTGAAGCGAGCTTCCATTCCAGAACTGATTTTATTGTTTCACTGTATACAGCACGTTTCCTATATTTTGGGATAGAGTTGCAAGAAGGATGATAAAGTCACAAAGGTGATTTTAAATAAGGAGTTGGGATTACTGCAATTCCCTCCTTCAGCATTAAGAAACATTATGTTCCTCAGTGCAACTTGTGCACATGTTTTCATAACTGGGTGTTGGCAGAGAAGAGGGATTTTCCACAGAATTAACCAGTTCCCTAGCGTCTGCAGTGAAGGCAGGAGAATTTCTTTGCCATGCTGTCTTCCTCGGGTTCTGTCCCCCGTATTTTGTCGCCTGTCTGACATTCATTCCAGGGAGCTGGACTGCTTGATGAGATCCTCCTATGCAGACAGCTGTGTGTGAGCTCATGGGGCTTGTGATGGGAAGTTCATGGGCTGTGGGGGCGACTTGGAAGGGAAAGAAATGGCAGCAGAGTTGAGTGTTGCCTGCTCACTTTTCTGAGCCCTGTAGCCAGACAGGCAGTGAGAAGGAAAATATCAGAGTTAAACAGTTGGTTCACTCCAAAGAACGAGGCTAAATCTACATTTGGCTGCAGAAGAAGAAAAAGGAAGAGGTGGGGATTCTGAGTGTAAACATTACCCAAGCATTTTGAACAGAAGAAATCTCTAATAATTTTAATAATATCATTTCAAAAGACAATCCCATGTTTAAGTGAAGAGCTGTGACTCTCAGCAAGCTCAAGTGGACAGGCTGCTCACCCCCCAGGCAGAGAAGCAACAAGGGGCCTGTGACCTCCCAGCCGGAGGCAGGAAGGGAGCATTTTGTTTTGACTAGTTGCTGCTTCTGCTGCTGGCCATTCCAGCCCTCTGCCCCTCTAAGACCTTTGCTAACATTTTTGCTCTTCAAGTCTCTCATGCCCTCCCACACTGTCTCCCTTCCCATTCACTTGTTATTTAAACCTCCCTTTTTCCCACCCCAGTAGTCCTGATTACTCACTGCCTATCCTCATTTACAAACATACACGGGAAGCTTCTTGACACTGGATAGCCCTGTCCCCTGACCATGCTGCTGGTGCTAGACATTCCTCTCCCTTGTGCCTGCCTCGTTTATTGGGACAGTAAGCTCTCAGGAGAAGCCATTTTGACTCAGTCCAGCTGCTAAACATCTACTGGCATCTGCAATACTCCAGCATCTCCTAGCTGGCCTCCACTGACATGCTACAGGGCCCGGGTTTCTCACAGATCTGGGGTCTTATCCACAGATGTCTTTGCTACCCAAGGACATCTACAAGTGAAACAAGATTCAAGTTTTGGCAACTGCACCAAGCGTTGCAGGTACTTACATGGGGCTTAGCCCAAAAAGGTCTTCAAATCTGATTGGAGTACTATAACACAAATAGAAGTTTAATAGCTTGTCATTCAAACTGTCCCAGAAATGTCTCCACGACCTTTTTTTTTTTTCCTACATTTGGAAAATGAGCTACCTAGATTAAAAACTGAAAAAAGAACCCTCCTACTGTGAAGCTCTACCTTCATTTGTAAAAAATAAAGAAACAAAATTTCTAATTTACATGCAGGTAGAACAAAAATGTACAATTACATGAGTATGGTAAAGATCAGAGTGTATCCTCTACAAATACCAGCTTCAGTAAGACTACCCTTTCCTCCTGTATGGAGAGGGAAGGAACGTTAAGGATTGAAATAGAAATGCATTCTAGCCTCTCTCCAGAAATGGTGGCAATGGTAGGTTTGTGACAGCCCATCTTATTATTATTATAACTCTTATTATTAAGGAAGAATAGAGGATACTAAGATAAAGATTTTACAGTGCCTTCCCTTGCTACTACAATTCACAAAAATATGTCTCATTCTTGCAGATTGCTGAGGAGAATCAAATTATATCAGAAAATACCAACTGTTGTCAAGACTCAGCAAGGATAGCCACTTCCTTCCCACTGTTGTGGAAGTCATTGCTGACAGAGCTTCCCAGTCCCCCCAGGAGACGTGCTAGCTTCAGACTAAAGTCTGAGGCAATAGGTCAGCCATCTGACTTATGCCAGGGTCATTAGTTAAGCAATAAGATGAAGACTAGAGATACTCTGAAGCTTTTCAGTTCTGGTCAACTACCACATACAAGTCTGGATTACAGCCCTGTCGAAGAGGGCACCAACAATCTGTTTTAGTAAATATCCCCAAAGAATTCGATATTCTCTGTAAGCCTAGCAACTAAGTCACAAGCAATAGTCTGCATTGTAAACAATGTTTTTATGATTTTCTCACAGAATAAATAATTCCAGAAGAGTTAGTGTAATTTTGGTCTTTGTCCTCAGCTTCTTCACTGAGGATCAGCTTGGATGATGCATTTCTGTACCCACCCTCTTCACACAAAGAAATTCTTACTACAAAAGATATATTCTGCAATTAAATGGGAGCAAACCTGAGGCTTTAAAGTGACACACACAAATCTAAAAAGAGCTGCATAGTGTGCTTCTGCTTTTGCAATAAACGGCCTGATTTTGAGTAGTGGCACATTTAAAGACATGTTTAGTGCAAGAAACTACACTTGTAACACCATTTTTTTTTCCTTTTTCCCTTAATACTTCTGAGCTACAAAGCTGTTCTGCAGTACATGCTTATAATGACAGCACACATCACAAAATTAAGTTACAAAACTTATGTGTGCTACAAATTCATCCAAGCAGCAACTACACTGTATAAATGAGAAAAACTACTAAGACTAGCAATAGAAATGCAGCTTAGTGAAACATACTGGCAAGTTTAAGGTTTCAGAGAATGTAGAGTATTTTGTATTTAAGTCAATAAATTCCTAGAGACCACTTTAGCTATTGATGCTACAGTATCTGATCTCTGGCAGAATACAGCTTAACAGCTCCAAGGATACAAACAGTCTACATGTTAGGGGCTATCACCATCAGGTCCAGAAACATTCTTGATATTCCACAGAAGGACTTAGCAGTTTAGCATTTGGCAAGCAAACCTCTTGTATTAAAAAAACATCAGAAAAAAGCTTCTACTCTGGACATAAAGTTTGGGGTAAAGTACTGCTCCTGTAAAAACATCAGAAAAAAGCCTCTACTCTGGACAAAGTTTGGGGTAAAGTACTGCTCCTGTAGTCAGCATCACACAAATAATGCAAGAGTTTGCTGTATACGATCTTGATGCAGACATGATTAGAAGCATAAGCAAGACCAATTCAGCCTCAAGCCACTGAGCAACACACTCGCTTCCTTGGCGGGAATCAAGCAGCATGCAAATTATCCTATCCTGCCCTTTTGGATGCAGCAGAGCTCAGCAGTCCCACTGCTGGCTTGGGTCATGCTGGGAACGAAACAGGGAACTTGCTCTGTTGCTTCTGGAGACTCATGTTTGGGTAAGAAGAACAAATGGCGCAACATGGCACCCTTGCAGAAGCCAGGCACCCGCTTATCTCTCCGGCCACCCTGAGCCCTGCCAAGGAGGGGGGCTGCCCCTCGGGCCCCCCCGGAAGCGCACGCTCGGCAGGGCGCACAGCGAGCACTTCAACCGGCTTGGGCACGCGCACCCCATCCCACCTCCTGCTCACACGTAGCCACCTCTGCAAGCCCGCACACAGGGTGCAAAATTCCCACCAACCCTCACGGTTAGCCCAATGCTGCCAGAATCCTGCATCTTTTTAACTTCATACATATTCATACAGGAATAAGAAGATACTGTCTTTCAGGGTTGCAAGAAACTAACAATCATCCAAGTACTTTTGTTCCCACACTGGAATATCTTTGCCTCTTTGGGAATAATGCTTTTGCCCCTGAACAGATAACAGAATATTCTCCCTTTATTCTTCTGCCTTCAGATTGGCATTTTCCACCACAGACTAGGGAAAGGGGTCCATACCTGTGTTTGAATAGGAGCATCACCACTGCCTTGTACATACAATCACACTCTCCTCTTCCCCCACCCTTTTACACACAAAGTGACTATATCCTAACTGTCTAAAAATGTGCCTGAATCATGGGCTATGTCAGACAGACTCAGGAGATGTCTTTGAAAAAAAGTCGTCTTCTACCAAAAGGAAGAACCAAGGATATTTCCAGAAGTAGTACATAAGAGGACCAATGACCAAGCCTGCTTAGATGTAAACCAACTTCCTAATTTGATTACTGAGAACTACTGTCCAGAAGTATTAATTGCAGAACAATATAAATCAAAGGAATAAACACTTCGTCATCGGAGTTAAAAGTTTGGGGTTTTTTTCCCCCCAGTGTTTTTGGTAAGCCTGTTTGTCAGTTTTTAAAAAGCACAGGGGATAGGATATTTGTCCTAGGATTCCCACCAAGTTCACACTCAAGCAATTATATTCTACTCCATAAGATTTCTCCACAGCCTTAATGTAAGACATTACATTTTTCTTCCTTTACATCCAAGAAAAAGCAAGTATACTGTACAGAAAACACTTGGGAAAGGAAGGAAGCATCACAGCAGGAGATCTAAACTGTTAGAGGAAAAAAGTGGTCAGCCTGATCTAAACAAACAAGGACTTGTAATTTAATTTTTAGGAAAAAAAAAAGTGGAAATTGTGCTGGTGTTCTGCCCTCCCTCATCCCCAACAGCATTACAGAGACTAGAAAATACATCAAGGTACTCATTTTTCTAGGCTCTTTTCAACCAAGATCTTCCTCTGCATCTGAATTTCAGATACAGGTTTCAGAACTCAGATTGTTTTTAAACGATCGATCTCTCAGGGGATATGTGCAGTTTCATTGTTCACAGCCCAGTAAAAGGGAAAACAACAATAAAAAAAATACACAGGCTCTTGGGAGACTCTTCATGCTGCCTTGAAATCTTCACTCCCAGTTTTCTCCCTGCGCTCATTCACAGAAATGGCTAGAAATCCAGACATTCTGAATATTTCCAGCGAGAGAAAAAAAGCAGCCTTTTTACAACAGGGTTAAAAGTGGCAAGGCCAAAGAGGGTCAGAACAAGACACAGAGATGAAGAATGAGCTGGACAGAATGACAAGGACAGCTCAAATGCTTGGGATGAGGACCACCATTTAATTGTGGGGGAAGGTGGCAGAGAGCATTGAGCTCTGGGAATGCTGCTGGTTCCCTAGGGAAGCAGTGTGGCTCCTACTTAAGCTCTCTTTCCTGGGAAGCTCTTAATTCATGTTTACACTGAAACAAATGGAACAAAACAGTTTATTTGTGGGGGAGCATCTGAGAGGGTGGTTAGTACAGCCCTGGGGAGGCAGCAGGAAGTGGGATAACCTCAAAGCCAGGCCCAGCAAAAAGTACATGAGGAACATTAGTTTCCACATAAGCAGCTCAGAAAACTAGAAACAACTGAGAGGAAAAGGGAGAAACAAAACAGCAGCAGTTAAGTTTTTTTTTTTTTTTTAAATCCAGTTGTTGATATTCTTAGAGTAGCTAAACTGCTACTTCATTAGAAGCAATTATCTAACTTACAACTCTCCATCTATACCAAGGTTCTCTTCCAACTCTGAAAGAAGACAGAGTCACTTAGGCCAAGCTAAGGCCAGCGAGGAAGATGAGAGTTTATCAGGCAAGCAAACAGTGCATCAGCCAGGGCTCCTCCTTGGATTCTTCACCAAGTCTCACAACTCCTGAAAATTCAATGATGACAGCATCTATGCCAGCATGGGGAAAGCTGCAGGACTGCAAACACTCAAGTACAATGCAAGGACCACACAAGTAGATTTACCTGTCAGTTTAAATATAAGTCCCTCCCAGTACTTAAACACATGATAGTCTAAGTTAAACTTGGTCACTGATTTAAGCACCAACTATTTGAAGCTAATTTATAGATTTGCCCAGAAACTCCTATCTCGTGTGTGTATGTGTGTGTGCAGAGGGCAGCTGAGAGCAGGAGGAGGCCGCTTTAGGGAAGGTTGGGAAGCAGCCACTGGAAAGCAGGAGAAGGTACACTGTGGTACCAGCCGCTGCTTTCTGGAACTCTTCCCAGCCTCTGCTGCCAGCGAGTTCTCAGAACCCTTTGCCAGCACATTGTTCTGCATCCAGCTTCCCGCAGAAACGGGCTTCGACGCCGCCGTGTGGTCCTCTCACACAAGCACAGAAGCATCACTCAGTACTGTCATTCCAGGCACTTCCTTACTCATTCCTCCCTGCTCCTCAGACAAAAGGCACAGTAATTTAGTGCTACATTCAGCTATCTAGCCCAACAGTAAGTATTAAATGCTCTGAAGGGATGTTTAAATCGATTACCCTTTGCAGCAAGTGCACCTATGGGACTGTAACTTCCTAACACCCCCCCCAGGCCCCTTTTCATCATCCTCTATTCTAGCATCAGACTCTGATGGATGACACTGGTACATCGTAGACCCCTGAACCTCAGAGAGGCCTACAGTGAGAGAAAGGAAATCAACATTAATCTAACACTGGAAAGCTGGAAGCTGCAAACAGCAATTAACAACTAATCAATGAAGATTCAGTTCCTTACCAAAGCAGCTGCCGCGATGAGAAAGAAAAGTTTTACAGGCTGCAGCAATGAACAGCTCAGCAGAAAGTACAGTCTTGATAATCAGGTCCTCCACGCTGGCCATCAATGCTGCAAAGGGGAAGGGGAGAAGAAAAAAGAAAGTAGACTGAGAAGCAGCACAGAATATCTAGAAAAGCATGAATATATGCATATGGAAACATATCCTTGTGAATCAAAGCACTTCAGAGCCTATGAATAACAAAGCCATAATGTTTAGATGGAAATCCATGCAAGCAGGCAGGTACATGCATAAGTATTTCAGTAAAAAATGCTCACAGGCGAGTATGATGTAAGTGAGTACATGTATAGGGGGAGTGAGCAGGAACAAGTGGCAAGCACATCAGCACAAGTCAGCTGGAGTCTGATCACACCATCAGGAAGTATTAAGAGTGCACTAGAAGATAAACCCTCAAACTACAGGGTATAAGCCAAAGCCATTGAGATACAAAATAAGTTTTCTTGTGAATTTTTATGAATTAACTGTTCTGTGATGTTGCACCTTCCTCTAAAGCAGCTGTTCCTCAACTATGATTTACAGATCATTTCATAATGATATGATTGGTGACAGGACCCTGGCCTGCTGGCCTACAGGCACTCTGCAGTTTTGGTAAGGAAGCTCTCCCCATCTCCTACACAAGCCTGAAAACAGAGCTCAGGACACAGCAGCAGAACAGAGACAGGGAGCAAAAGGCAAGATGAGATATGTATTAGACAAAGACATGGGTCATACATTGGACTTGAGATGACTCATGCAATACAGAGAACAACACCCCTAGTTTCTGTGCTCAAGGGCAAGTAAGAGAAGGGAGAGATGAAGGGAATGAACAAAGAGTGGAGTCCTAGACTGAAAAGTTACTAGAGGTGACAGCACCCTCCCTCCCTCCCACCCCCCTCAAAGAGAAAACAAGCAAACACACCAAAAACTCCAACAAAGTCATGCAGACACTTGGGAATCCTTTTCCCAAAGAACATTCAGTACAAACCACTTAACTAGGGAGTTCAGTTTAGTTCTACAGTTACTATTTTTCAAGCTCAGAAGACATTATGCAGGGACTTGAACAAACGCTAGGGAACAAGCAAGCAGAGTCAGACGTGAGTTGCTGTGCCCAGTGGAAGCATGGGAATGCCAAAGTGCACATAAACATTCCAGAGCACAAAACACTTGCCAGCTCAGACAGGGCCAGCACTCTCCAGCCAGCATTCTGCTTCCCTATGACCAGAACTAGATGCATCAGAGAAAGGTGCAAGAAGTTTTATAACAGTTTACAGTGAAACCTTCTCATTGCTCAGCCGTTAACTTAGTCAGAAGAGTGTGCATTATACATCTTAGACTAGAAGGGAAAATAGTATCAAATAACCAGTTGTGTACAACTGATTTAACAAAAAATGTATGGTGCAAGTGATCGGATAGCCATGCATGCACACGATGGGGCAAAAAGTCTACTTCCATTTGAAAGCCAGATTCAGACCCTTCCTCCACCATCTAAGTATTCCCTGGCAATACTCTCAAATGGGCATAGCTGCTATCAGTGTTACTGACAACTCAGTATCACAGGAAATTTATTCCTTAAGAAAGGATATACCTCGACTCTGCTCTGCAGCTGCATTTACTCCCAGCAGACCCGGCAAAAGTGTGGAAGAGGGAGCTATTTTATATGAACACAGACTGAAGTGAAAACACTCAGCAAAAACCTGAGCCATGGAAAGATGACACCACATCCAAGAGTCATTCAAACTGGCACAGTTCTCCAGAGGTTGGTCACTCATCAGACTGAGCAGGCCATGGGAGCAGAAGAGGGAGGGAAGCTTTTAGAAGGGATGGGATGACCTTAAGAAACGGGAAATGTAGGTAAAATATTAAGAAACACACCCTGAGGAAGTCTCAGAATATTATTTGCAAAAGGGAAGGGGGAGGACTCATCTCTCAGAATAGAGAGCAAGTCCACAGCCCTAGTGAATTAGCTGTAAGGAACATTTCCCTCCACCCTGTTCTGATGGTAAATGGAACTCACTATGGCTTTTCCCTGACTTTTCTTAATATTCTTACAGGGAGGATGGCCGAGATCCAGCAAAGGAAGAAAACAACAAGATCTCTACTGACCTGCAGTGTCTCTCCCCTCTTGTTTTAAGTACCTCAGCATTGCACTCATGCTCCACTTGTTTCCATAATCCTCTACTTCAGGATCGTCACAGCTAAAATAAATCAAACGAGCAAGCTCACACCACTGGCCTATCCTGAGGATTGCCAGCAACCACACATCAACTCAGGTAAATTGACCCAATCCCCAGACACCAGGTTCCATTTTCCATCCAAGTACCTGACATAATCTCCACTCTTCTTGTTGACACTGTAGTTGGTCAGATGCATAAACTGATTTTTAATGTTCTTGGATGTCTGGTCATACCTCACAGTTGCAAACCTATAAAAAAGAATAAAGATTTACAGTTTCTTGAAAGTGTTACATGTCTGCTAAACATGTCCTGCTATACAGGCCACTGCATCACACCAGCTAGAAAAAGGACGTGCCCAATGAGATTTCATCAAATGCAACCTCTCCCCAGGAAAATAAAAACAGCTTATTCTCTAAGGCCACATGAAGGTGCACACAGTCTTGCTTTCAGCATCTCAGGGCAGAGAGTTCCATTTGTTCTTGTGCGTTTGGGAGTTTTCACGGCCTAACGTTCTGCTAGGAGTATTTTTCTTGACTGCTGAGACTTGTGGCCTGCAGACATCCTAGCCAGGCCACTCAGCTTCAGTCTCTTCAATTTAACAAGAGCTGCTTTGAATGCATAAGCAGCTATGTTCCTGGGAAATGCACATAATATGTATGTATAGTGACCATAATATGTATGTATGCTGGAGTCAATATTCCCTGAAATCTCATATGAGCATAGCTCACTTCTTGTATATGCCAAGAATGCCTTAGGAAAGGTTATGGGTGGAATCATGTTTCTACCACCACAAGGAGCATCACCCCTACAGAGACTACAGCTGGCAACCTTCTTTTTCAAGAAAGATTCTTGAAACCAGGCACAATTTGCCCGCCAAAGCACGTCGTCCAACAGGGTGGCAGCTTCTCCAGGCTGCTGTCGTTTGGAGACCACGTGAGGACAGCTCAGCTCTTCTGTATCACAAAGATATCACAGAATTTACGTACAAGGAAAGGACCAAGGGACTTGAGGAAAGAGAGCTATCAGTAGCAAGTCATTGTTTTAGTTTGTCTAGAACCAAAGCCTGTTGTTTGTTTGAACTTTGTTATAACCATCCCTATCCACAAATCAGCCTCTTCATTACAGAAATATCACTAGTAGCTTCTTGATTAAAGGCACTCCTGTACTACAACTAAGTACTTCATCACCAAGAGCAGATCAGCGCTCAGACCCACAACTACAAACAGAAAGGTATAATGTGATAAGGAACTTTTTCAGTGGCTTTCAGAGGTGGGCTGGCAACACTCTCCTTCCTTACTTACATACCTTCCTTCTACCTGTACAACACTGGCACAAGCCATTTCTCGCAAGGTTGTTAGTCATCTGAGATCAGTTTCCTGCATGGCCACAGAAATGCTTGTGGTGGCACATTTGACCAGTCCCTTTCGGTCAACATAACATTCCACACAACCTCCTTGAGCTGCTGCACAAACCACACAGGTAATTAAGATCAGTTCATGGATCTGACTGAAAAGTCACTTGAACAATTATTAAAAAAAACACAATTAACCGTCAGCCAGCTGCAGATTCCTCTCTCATGCCCAGAGTGTAAGTGATAGGATGCAGAATCAGGACAGAAAGAGGGCAGTATCTCCATTTTAGGAGTGGGTCACAACCTCACACACACACGCTACACACATTAAGCAGACGATAATACTATTTGTTGTGACATCTGTAAAACTCATACCCAAAAAAGGCTGAGTCATCAAGTTAGGCATAATATAATGATTTTATTATGCTGTATGTGATAAATTCCTGTTTTAAGGTATATTTTAAGGTTGACCAAATTTTGGAGAAAATCCATAAAACAAAGAGGAAAGACAGAATCCAGGACATCCTGTTGGCCGAACTACCTGTATGACCAATATGATTGACCAAAACTGCTGCTGTAACAGCAAATGCTCCACTACAAAGTCCTCTCCATTCTAACCATCCTCCCACAGCAACACCTTAAGTTGTCAATGTCTCAAAAGAGAAGGGAGAAGGAGAAAGAGGTCAGACACGGAATATTCCAAGGTGCCCTAGTGAAAGGGAAAGAAAGTACCAGGCCTGTACGGCAGGGTCAGCTGCAGGAACAGGACAGTGGTTCAGTGAGCCATCAAAGCAAGCAAATAGGAAGGAAAAATAGAGGGAGAAAGGGAGGGGAGTTTAGAAACAGCGCAGCTGTGCAATGACTTTGGTGTCCAGAAAGGAACGCATCCCCACCTTTGCTTTAAAAATAGCTACATCTCTTCATCCTTTTCCTACTGCCTTCCATAAGGGAAGGAAGCTTTCACACAAAACTAAACTATACACAAAAATCCAATGGCATGCTACAAAACACAATCAAACAAAAAAACAAAACAAAAACACCTCACACTTTATTTAGAAAAATCTGCCAAAATCTCATTTCCTGGTGCAACTGAAGCCACTTCCACCCTCCCCTGGTAGCCATTCCGAGAACTCTCATGCTCTCTCCTTTCCTCCCTCTTCTCCCCCTCCAGAGCGATACCAGCAAATCCATGAGGAGGCACATAAACTTCTTACATACAGAGGTGGAAGCAGAAAACAAACAAAAAGACTCCACGCTGCAACTTCCAAGATACAATTGAGTTTTCTGCCAAAGGAGAAACTAACTCATGAATGGAAAGGTTAAGAAGGAGATAAGAAAAAGAAAGAAAGAAAAATAAATTCTCTCCTACCTTCACGCAATTCTTGCACCATTTTTTTTTTGATCATTAACTACGTGTGAAGTTAGGGCAGTTGGCAACAGAAAGTTTGAAAGTTTGGATCCCCTTTCCACATATTTCCACATCTTAAAAATATTGGAACTTATTTTCAATTTAACTGGAAGTTTCTTGGACTTAGCAGTTCAGGTTTGAAAATAATGACATGTCTCATCATGCAATTTGTTCTTAATTATAGCTTTAAAATCTCCACTTCATCAATCACCAATAAGCAGCACACTCAAGCATTGTTGATATGATCCTGGTAACCACATCCTCAGCCCAGAAAAAATGAAGGAATTTCAGAAAGGCACGGTATCCTCAATATTTCCAAGGACTTAAAGCAGAGGGTGAAGTTTTCCCCCACACTTACCAATATGTTACTTTCTAATCATGAACATTATCAGCAACCTGAGGATATCAACACCTGCCAGAGCTAGTCAATACATCTTATCAACAGCATTGCACCTTTCAAATTATAGCAGTTTCTTTTTCCAAAGACCTTCCTCCAACACTGGCTTTCAAAAAAAGGATTCTTTCTTTCAGAAAGAAAAAAAAAAAGATTTAAGCAACAGACTCACACTGCAGCCAAATACATTCTCTAGGAGTTGGGCTGACAACCTTATTATCCTTATGCAAAAGAGAAATCTGCAAATCCCAAACAGGAAAACCAAATTATTCTAGAGCACCCATCAATAGCCTGTAGGTGTTAGAATGGTCACAGAACACAAACATAATGCTAGCAAGAGTCTACATCCTCACTTCATGTTTAGCACTGGTTTAGGACAATATCTACAGGACCAGTTACAGATACCTTTAGTACTCAAAACTTATACAGCTTTTCATGCTACACATCATTATCTTTCTTGAAATGTAATAAGAAGACAATTTATCTACCATATTGGATCTGTCCAGGAAGGAGAGCGAGTCACCAGCCTGCTGTGGAACATCCTGTTTGGACAGGATTTTAGAGTTCACTTTTAGAGACACTCTGGTCAAAGGAAAGGTCTTTACAGCACGAATGGAAAGTGCTAAACTTTAAATAATTGTCAAGATTGTCTCGGTGTTAAACTGAGATTAGAATAACTTTCCAAGGAATCTTTCATCTATTAATAGAAGGAATCACGTTTCTGGCCACTTCATTAAGAAGTGTAAGCCATCTATTACTTATTGCAGGCATAGACCATTTGCTGCTAAAGGATAGGGATTAAGATCCTGAAAGCAATTTTAGAGCTACCTAGGAAGGTAGAAGAAAAAGTAAAGAACCACCTGGTGTTTTCCCAGTGACACAAGGCATCACGAACACACGCTGCAGCATTTTGCACTAGCTAGTTCCCCAAGCACGAGCAGCTTCATGCCCAGGTATCTCATATTGCTCTAATCCAGCCAAGGAGTGACGAAGGCACAAATAACCAAGGCCAGGTCACCATTCGCCAGGATGGGACCGCTTCCCAGCCAAAGCATTACTCGTGGATGCTGCTATGTGGGACCTTGTGATCAGCCAGGAATCCAAGAGCACTCCTAAACTGCAAGCTGGACCGTTCGAATGGGGAGGTGTATCTTCAGCCAAATGAGAAGCAAGAATCTACACAGTAAGGCTTCAAAATGCATCTTCTGCTCACTAACACCACCTCTTTCTTGCTCTGTTTCAACCAATCCTAATCTTCCACTGTCAATTGATGCTGTCCAAGCTCTAGACTATTCTGTAGACTTTGAGATGGCAAGATCCAACATACTTGACTCCATTGGTACTGCTGGTGCTCAAGTCCAAGTGGTCTAAACAGTTCAACCACTGGATTCATATTGATTTGGAAACTATTTTTTCCCTGTAGAACTACTCTAATATTAAAATCTGGTAACAGGTGCAATTTTCCAGGATTAGTCAGACAGGAAGGACTCCTGCCACTTCAGCACATTCTTTAGAGCCCCTATCATCCTGAACAGTGGTTCTTATTGTTGCAACATCAAATATTATAGAGAAACCAAGAAAGGAATGCTTGTCTGTCTTGTGTCAGCCAACAGAGGGATATCAAAACTATGTTTTGGCTCGAATTCAGACTTGCTTTCTCCACAAGACAGGTTCTAATCACTAGTTTTCAGTGCTGGCTTTTTCCAGTGTTAACTGAACCCTATTCTACCACCTGACACTGGATTTTATGAGGACAGGCAGGCAAGCAGAAGAAATTGCCTCCTATCACAGAACTAATCTGTGTCATCTCTGTGATATATATTACAGAGAGATAACCTCACTCAGGAGCAATTCCATACCTTAATGTCATAGACTGCTTGTATTCACTGTGCATACTGAACAAGAGATACAAAGAGATATTCACTCTCGCCATCATCTTGTTTCTCAGCTTCATTGCATCTCTACTATCATTCTTGTGGATCTCAAATATTCTCTTCTCTTGAGCAATCCCATCCTTCTAAAAATCTGCCAAGAAAACGTATTGGCTAACAAAATTAAGGAAACTTACTAGCAAAGTGTGCACACCATTAGTTTCTAAAAGCCTCCAGATAAAAATATTACAGGCAAACTTCTCTCCTAAGACTACAGTTATAGAGAAGGTTAAACTGAGGTTGACTGTGCACTCTTCAGTTTCCACTCAAACTGCTGCCAGCAATACAGCTTTTTAGGCAGAAGTAGCAGTTCAATCAAACTGTGAACTGCCCTGACTCTGCAGCTTACCTCTCCTTGGGAGCAGCAAAAAGAGATGATGTCCTTCGTTTCTGAATTGAAAACCTAGAACAGAAAAGCTACATACTTGCATGCAACAGTTCTGACTCATCTGCCTACACCTCAGCTGAAAAGTCAGAGAGTCACATGCTAGACCGTGCTGAAGGCAAAAGCTAGTTCCCTTTATCAGCAACTACACACTGCTACGAAGCCCACCTTCCACACAGGCAGGTTTGCCTTCTCTCTGGCTGCCCTCTCTGTTGGGTCACTGAAGGGGAAAGAGCAATCAAAAGCAAGCAGTGGGAGGGCAGTAGTGGCAGCAAGTGGCCTGGCCAGCAGGAAAAGAAAAAGCAAGGGAGAATTCCTCACTAATTTCTTCAGACTCTGGAAGGCCCCTCATCTCCAGACTACCAGTAAATCACCCAGAGGCATCGTTCTCAGCCTGTCTCTCATGCTACAGACTTCCCTATTAAAAATCCCTTTTGGCATTCAGATACTGAAAGATTAGTGCTCTCCCTCTCCACCCTGCAGGGCTTCATTATAAGCCTATAAACAAATTTAATTTCCACCATCAGGGACCCGGCTATCTGCAAGTAACATGCAGCACTTCTGCCTCTTGACCCACCAGTCTGCAAAACACATCACACGACGTATGCCTGCCTCCAGAAAACCCCAAATCCACCACACCATGATCAACTTTGATTCATCCCTCACCCCACCCTGCCTTAACTCAGACAACCTAGCCTTGTGCTATCATGCATAAGGCAGCACATTACCCAGGAGACTCCATGCTGCTCTTTGCCTTATCCCCACCAGTACTTCAGGAAATAAATTGACCGCAAGGTGAAGTTTGTCATATGCAAGTCATTTTGCAAATACGTAAACTGGATCATTAAATATTTACATAAGTTGCTACATGTTTTTTGTACAAAACTTGGCAGCTCTGGAATGCTTATTTGTGACATCAAGCTAGAGCTTGGGAAAAGAGGAGGAGAAAAGACCCTGGAGTGGGAAGAAGGAAAGAATAGTTAATCCCTTTTCTCTCAAACAAGTGCTACAGAAAAAGCACACATGATGATAGTCTTTTCCATGACTGCACACAGGGTTCCTGCCTAGATGTCCTGGAAATAACTAGTGCAATGTTCCTACAAGCACGCACCGCACATTTGCTTCTTGGAATCTCTCTCGGCCCCTCTTCCCCTCCACCTCCGTGTGCATTAGGCTTTGGCCTCCCTGGTTGTCTATTGGCTGCCACTTTGTTTAGGGAACTGAGACCACATAGAAAGTTGTTTGCACCACTATTTTCTTTATAGTTCCCATGAACTGCTGCTAAAAACCAGGACAAAAAGAAACAAGATGCCCTGAGGGAACTGCTCATTGGACTAGAACTGGTACAGAAGGACTACAGATTATTTCCATTCTTAATAGTATTAGAGTTCAGGGCCATCTGGAGACCCTGCTCTCTTGCAGTACAGGACAAAAGCAAGAGGAAAAATAAAAATCTAGAGACCATCACTATCCCCCGGTCTCTAGCACCTATCTCTTCATGACATCCACATGGTATGTTAATTTGCAACCAAGTATGAACAGAATCTAAAGCTTGGCAGGGAGGTACAAATCATTTATGGAACTTTTGGCGATATCTCTATTACAGCAGAATCTCTCTAGCCAAAGTTAGACAGGTTTATTCTAGCAGTTCAGCATTAAATAACATGATCCAGGAGCAATTTTACCAGGCTTTGCAGGGAAAGAAAACAAGACTCATCACAAAAAAAAAGTAATACATATATATGCACACACACACACACATATATATAAAAAGCAAATGACTCAGTTTCCAAGTTAGGTTCTGCCATTAACAGACTTTTGAACCTCTTCTTTCTCTGACTAGATTCTCGCTGCAGTCACTGAGAGCTGTCCAGCTCCCCTGAGTCTTCAGCGCATAGACCCTGCTGTTAAGTTAAACAGTTGGGTCACATGAAGACCTACAAAGGCTACCTCTACCTTGAGCATAGGTGGGCCACCCTCTGCTACCTAAGGAGGACTCAAGGAAGGCTGCAAAACAAAAGCAACTTGAAGAACATAAAAAAAAAAAATGAAATCTAAAGAGGAGATTAAAAAAGGGATCTGGTAATTAGCATTATCCTAAAAGATACTAGGAAAGAGAGGGATAACTAAAGCTTGCACAACGCACTTTACTGGATGATGGCATTATGCTGTGGTGGGGGTAAGTACATCACTGCAAGATGTACAAACACTCACCAATGAGCCATTTTCCTATTTAAACAATTCCTTCAGCCAAAAGAGTTGTTTTGCTGAAGCTCAACGAGAACAGGTTGTTCTCAGTGAAGACCAAGTGCAAGGCCTTTAGTGTAGGCCTACTTGTTATCCCCTGGATGTTTCTAGCTGCCTGCCATGGGAATTGGAGAGATATAACCAAAGGCATTACTATAGTCCACTTAGGACTATATTAGACTTCCCTGTAATTCAAACAGTAATGATCCATCTCCCCCATTTTATGCAATAAGAAAATTCAAGATTTAATTTTTAGATATATATACATACACACATAAATTTCCTAAAATGAGGCAGATGTCTGAATGTGCAGTAAATTTCTAATAAGTAAATAAAATAAATAAATAGGTAAAACTTTCTCCAGAATGATCCAAACTCTAGTTATTTTAACAAAAGCAAGGAAGCTGTGAAACTCTTCTGACCTGATACACTACACAGGTCCAAGGCCCTGGGGCTGTCTACTGAGCAGCAGAGCTGCCTCGCTCCTGTGCGAGGTGATGTCCAGTGACGTGGTCACAGCTTGATCCCAGGCATCCACGCAGAAAAGAATTACATTCCCCAAGAAGCAAGGGCTGCCAGGCAGAGGTTACTGCTGGGGGGACCTGGCTGCTGCAGCAGGCTCTGGCCTCAGCACAGCCTGTGAGGTAATGTGAATTCCTTGGCTCACAGCAAGCACCTGAATTCCTTGGAAACCACAGGAATCCAGCACAGAAAAGGTAAATATCCCAGCAGAGGCAGAGTTAATTAGGAAGCAGGACTACTGAAGAAGGGGATGCTGTAGATGCAAAGTGCAGTGAGCTGGGCCATTATAAAGCCCAATGCCCACTCCAGCACCCCTAGAACTCTTGCATCGCTCTGGAAAAACTCCCCCCTTAGCTGCTCCTTGGGCCCTTCACAAAGGAGCATATGGTTTTCAGTTCAGATTTCCTACTCGTTCTCTCTCCCTCCCCCTCCTTTTTTTTTTTTTTTTTAATTAATCTTTTTCTCAATGCTGGTGTAAATCTGACCGAGAAGTTCCTGTTTGGCTAGGACACTCCTAGCCATTCAGACTCAGAAATAATGCTGCCTAAACCTGATAATTTAGACACACTCACCAACCCCCCCCCCGCAAAAAGTTGTATGGACATCTCCCCCAAATAAAACGCCATTTCACTATGAAATTCCTCCTGTCATGCATTGAATCCCCATTATGCCTGCACCCAGAGAGAGACACAGAGGGAAATGAGAAGTTCAAAACTGACAGCATAAGCCACTCTTGGCCCTGTGTCCTCTTCAGTTGCATTTCAAATGCAAGGCAGACAAGTTATTCTCTTCTTACACAGATTCTCTTCCAAAAAATAGCATAATCCTCTAATGCAGTTGTCCAGAAGATCAGTCTTGGGACTTCCACATGTTTGTGTCCACACAGCAGCTTACTGGGTATGGTAAGTCACCTTTAAAAGCATTTTTTCTGAAGTCAATTTGTAATTAAATCTATAGCTTATTAACATTGTGCCTCAGACTAGAATTTAAAAGCTATGCCAGTAAATATATTCTAAGTCGCAAACTTGAGAAACCACAAATAAATAAAACTGCAAAGACTTTTGACATATGTTTAAATGATTGACTTCTACCTGCAAGCAAGCCTGGACTCAACTAGCAAAGACTGTTTCTCAGTTTAGTATATACCCCTTAAGTCAATCCAATCCAATTACTGAGAATATCAGGAAATGTGCTCTACCTTTTTGTTTCCTTACTTCTCTGGGAATATGCTACCTGCTTCTGCTGACCTAAAGCTTTGTCTTCATAGAATACACTTTGTTTCTTTGCACAAGTGTGAAGCAGTAGCAGAAGGGGAAGACAGGGGTAGGCAGCCATAAAAAAAAAAAATCTACTTAGCATCAGCACCTCTTAAATTCTGTTTACTGCTATTCTAAGGAGTAAAGCTTGTATTTATGGTCAACACCTTCCTCAAAAATTGCACTGAGTAAACAGCATCATCCAGACAAATAAAACAGTTATTCAGAACTCCTGACACAGACCAAGCAACAATACCTGACAGCTGTTACTGTTACACACCCTAGGATAGATACCTTTCAGATCTCCTTCACCTTGGTCAAAGGAATTGTTTTCTTCTCCCCTTCACATGAGAATTGAAACACAAGCAACATTAGCTTGAACCCTCAATTCATTTTTTTCTTCTCAGCACTGAGGCCTCAAGTTCCACTCTAGATCACATCATGACAAGTCAAGCTGTGCTAAGAGAAACCAGGTCTAAGGACATATCTTGAGAAACATGAAGTTACAAACGTGCATAATACCAAGCCCCATCGTTTTCAAGAAAAGGATTACATCTTATGTTTTCCTGATAGCACTCCTCTTCTGGTAGAGGACACGAACTTGAGTGAAACAGTCCGGCTCTTGTTTGGAGCACTCAAAACATTACACCAGAAAGGAACCTTATCCTTCAACAAATTACAAAAAAAAATAAGATTAAAAAATATATTTCAAAAGGACAACCCAGAAAAGGTCAGCCTGACTATATTTTAGAGACTACCTACACTTTCAGAAAGCAAACTCAGAACACAGAAATCACCACAGCACCACACAAGCACTAATGGAGATTCCTAAACCAGATGCCTTTGTTCTGCATGTGGGTTTCCACTTCAGACTGCTTTAATATTCTCTTTGACTACAGGTCTCTAGGGTCTCTAGGTACCCTACTACATCGTGCTTCTATTTTTAAAGATTTTTGTCACAATGAAGAATGAAAACCAGCTTCCACTCCCCAAGGCTCTGATATTCTTCCCTTGCACAGCTGAAGTTTCATCCCAGCTTTAAACGGAAGTGTCACACTGTGCAAGGTAACCAAAGGAGTCTCTCCAGCATTTAACACCATACTGCTAAATGGAAGGCCTGAGACACAAACAGGAAGCCAGTAGCTCCAGGATCCTCACCTCTCTCCAAATGTCTGGAATCATGAATCCAGAGTATGTAAAAAGTTGCTAAAAATCAAAGACCACTAGTGCCATCTGGAGGCCACACAGCAGACACCCTCTCCCAATCTTCCCGTCACCTCTGCTCACACCTGAGCTGCCCTCCATAAAGGGCTTGCCAGCGCTTCTTACATAAACATACTGACTCTAGAGCCACCAGAGAAAGGAGTAATTGAAGATTCATTAAGGAAATCTGCTGTATAAATTCATACCTATCATTTGAAAACATTCTGATGTCTTGAGCCTATAGATCCCACTTTTCATGCAAGTGGATATGTGGTCTAGATTTGATTATAGTTTAAACAAATGGAAACTAAATACATTCAAAACTCCACAGGATTTTAGAACATGAAGAAATTCTCCCTACCTGGCCAATCCTTCCTCGTAGAGATAAATGACCAGTGGATCATAGGATGTAACCAGGACATACAGGCGCACATCAAATTTGAAATCTGAAATAGAGTTATCAGAAGTCAGTGGTTGCAAATTAGTTGAGAGGAGGCAAAAAAGGTAAGAAAAGACACACACACCCCCACATACACAGAAATCTAACCACAGCAGACCTTAAGAGCAACAGGAGGAGTAAACTAATCTGTTGCTGACATAGGGTGCCAGAAGCTTTCCCCATTGAAAAGCTTACTAGTTTAATGAATTTTCTCGTCACGTTTTTGTGGTACTGAAGGAAGACTCATCACTCTATTGAGTTCTTGCAATGCCCAAAATGCTCCCCAAGGTCTAGAAGCCAGAAAGAGGGAGAAGCACACTCACCATCTATGAGCAGGGGGTTGCTGATGTAACGAGAAACCAAGATGTTTTCTTCCAGGACAATCTGGCTTGGCTAAGGAAGACAGAATCCAAGAGTGAAAATAAAACAAGTTTACAAGGAGTAACAAGATAAATAGATTAAGCCTACTGTCCTTCTAGGCTTTCTTTCCCAAAGCCATTCTGCCCGACAGCTGTGTCTGATGAAGAAAAACATTGGTCAATCACAACATAATTAAGTCAATTAGATCCTAACAAGAAACCCAAGGAACAATTACATTTCCAAAATACTGAATCTGCTCCTTACAGTGGAATGCAGATCTAACAGCCACAGAGCAATACTGTAAAAATAACAGAAAGAAAACTTGGGAAGTAATTGTTACTCCAGTATTCAACTAGACACACGGAAGAGGGTTTTCTTAGAAGACCTTAGGAGGAGTATGTAACTACAGCAGGCGAGGAAGTCACGAATAAAGATGACAACTCCTCAATTTGTGATCTTTCCACTAGATCCAGTGCTGGTATCAAACCATTCATCCTAAGAAAACACCTTCTATGGAGGTGCAGCCCACAGCAGGGGCTACTGCACCAGGAAGTAGCTATTTTTGAAGTTCCAAATAGGAAGCTCTATCTGTAACAAATGCACATCTCAGTCATGGGAATTCTTTAAACAGCTTTTATTTTTTCCTGTATATAAATCTCTTCTTGTAACCAGTTTCAGCTACTCATATTTGCAAAACAGTTCCTTGACTCTAGTTTGCAAAGGAGTCAAGAGAGGCATCATCCTGCCTTTATTCAGTTTGGCATGTATTCAACCACATCACCAGTGACATAAGCAGGAATCCTAGGCCATACCTAAAGTATATACAACATGCTCAAACAAACTCAACTTCCATTAGCATGTAACACAACTGACAGCCTGTTTTACTATGCACTGAATTTAGCTGAGAGAATTACAATTTTTGAACTCTTTTGTGATGAGATTCTAGAAGATACTCTCTTCGTGGATACACACTGAAGGAAAATGAAGTCTTTGGGGAAAGCTAGCTGAAATATTTCTGGAAGAGGTATGCACAAAGGGAGATTGGCCCCAAAGGGATCTTTTCCCCAGTCCATGGCCAGCTGCCCACATTTAAGCCTGAGCTCATCCCTCTCTTTCAAGCAAAGCAAGAGAGGAGTGCAGCTCTGGAAATACTTACCTCATACACTTGGCGAAATGCTCCCTTATTTTATGGGAAAGGATCCAGGTAGAGAACAGATGAGGCAGCATGACCCCTTCAGTGCAGGGAGGCTAAAGAGGTTTGAATGAGTGAAAACAAATGACCCACTAGTCAGTTTTGTTGCTGGGAATATCTACTGGAATCCCCTCATGTGTTTTGGCTCCTGCCCAGATGTATTTGTTACCTATGATAGTCTAACTCCCTGCAAAGCCTAAAAAAAAAAAAATCAGTGGAAAATTAACAATATAACCAACAAAATGAATTTAGAGTCATCCTCATTACACCTCCATAAAGGCACACTAATGGTCCGATAAAATTCTATAGAACGGATATATATTTTCCTGTACCTATGGAACCTCATTTTAAATGTTCTTATTCCTAGGGGACCACATGGGACTATTTGGATTGCACAGGAAAAACAACCTTCCCTCTTCCAAAAGAGTAACAGAAAGCACACCAGAACAACAACAAACTGTACAACTTCCTGGGAATCTTCTGAAGGCCAGCCTGCCATCAGCCACAAGACTGCGTGAAGATGCACGGCTTCCAAAACTGCCTCAGGGAAAATAACCATTTCCTTATAAACTAAGACTTGAAAGGAGCATATGTTGCAAGACAAGCACAGCAGCTAGAGAAATAGCTTGGTTCTCAGTTACGCAGTATAGAGCAGCACAGGCTTGGCCATCTGTTCAGGAATGCGCCAACAGCAAGTTATATGTTCCATGCCACTTGTCTTAAAGCTGGCATGGTTCTGCAGACAGTGTTACTCATGAGCACTTACACACTTACATTGTTGATCAGGTAAACACCTCGACCCCTGGAAGAGGCCACAGGCTTCACTATCCATGGGCCCTTGTCTTTAGAATACGTATCTGGTTAAAAGAAAAGAGTGCAGATGTGAAACATCTCCCATTTTCTTTATTTACAGAGCAGCAAGAATGTTGCCTACATTAAAAGCTTTAGACAATTCCAGGAGATTACGGTCTCTGCTTATCAACATCCTTTTCTTCACTTCTTGAGACTCACTAAGTTACTACTGGCCCTCCCTCAAGCCTATCCTGTTGTTCTGACGGCTTCTTTTCCCTGCCCTGCACCTCCTTTTGGCATCTCTCTCTCTCCAGTACTCCCAGATATTAGTTAGGGATATTACAAAGCTGAGAACTTATGCAGACATGGAGTATACAGCATAGCAGAAGTGATATAAAGAAATGATATAAGCCTCTTCCACTGACTATATTTCCAATTTCCTCCTATTTGGTTGCCTCAACCACTGGCAAAAAAAACAACAATTTGGAAAATAAAAGTAATCTTCCCTAC
>NW_010590226.1:88873-100011 GCF_000705375.1 Tinamus guttatus
GGGGGAAAGAGGCCAAAGCAAGCACTAGTTCCTTCCCTTTCTGCACAAGGGGAGCTTCTGAGATTACCTGCTGTGGTTAGGTCCTCTCTCACCTGCAAACAGCTCTGCTTACTGCATGGTGCCCCTCAGACCCTGACACTGAAACCCTAACCTGCAGCCTTGTCCACACACGGCACCAAGCGTGGGGATGAAGGCCATCCCAGCCCTGATGGGGGCTTTGCCACCTACCTTCCTCCAGTCCTAGAGACTGGACCCCACTCTGCAGGTGGGGACAGGGAGTAAGAACTTGCCTCCATAGGGGGCTGGAAGAATGACCAGCCAGCTCAAAACAAGGGCAAAGTATTTGAGGGCTTCATGGTTAACAGGGAAAAGAAGGGAGCACAGCACTGACCCATATCCCATCTCTACCTAATAGGAAGACATGCAGAGCCCTGAAGACTCCACAAGGACCAAAACCTCAAAAATAAGTCTCAGATATTCAGCATGACATTAACCATGTCACACTGGCCTCCAATGGAGCTGGGATTACAGTCAATTGTCTGAAAATGCCAACAAGGAGCTTCCCCACAGGCAAAAGGTGACATGAGAAGAATTGAGATGATAGGATCAAAACTATAATTGTGACTCAGAAAGAGCCAACCCCATTCCTAGAAAGAACTGAGGTTGGGTACTACCCTGAGCTAAGAGCAGTGAACTAACAGTAGCAGAGAAGGGATCAAAGGGGATTTACTCACTGTTTGTTCACTTTCCAAATTGGCCTGCTGTCTTCGAAGATCAGCCTTAATAAATGCTGGGACACAGAAGGAGACAGAGAAATGTGAAAGCAATTAAGTCACTGTTCAGAGCCCAAATCATTTTCCCTAGTACCCAAAAAAGTAGCAGAAGCCCCAGAGGAGACAAGGAACACATTAAGGTCAGCAGGAGAAGCCACCCCCCTGACTGAGGAGGGCACTTCTGTGTACAGAGACTCCTTATCTCAGCAGGTGAGAGACTCATCTTTGAGACCCCAGCCAGCAGCTGGGCAGGGATCTCTTCTTTTTAACACAAATCAGCTGCTTAAAGCAGCACAGCAGCATTGCTGTGGCTTCTGTTATTTCTTGCAGGCACTGCTACACATAGGAGCCCTTCAGTTCACATACCCAAGCAGAAGAGCCACAGTATAGAAACAGAGGCAAGTCTTATTACCTGTCATGATAGTCCCCAGGAATAGGAAGGAACAAAGAAAGAGGTTTCCTGCCTTTGTCTCAAAGTGATCCATGATCTGTCCTTGGCTGATGGTGAAAGCAATACCAAAGATCTACAACAGGACAAAAGAGGGGTCAAGCTCTATTGCTGTTATGAAGCAGCCCAAACAATTTCCCAGCACTACCAAAATATTAGAGTATACAGGTCTGCCAAGCTGTTGGTCTAGCTAGGCTAAAACTTGGTTATAAATCCTTCCTTGCACCTCCTTGCAAGATGGGCAGAAAGGTGAGCTTGAGAACTGAAATCTTCTCTCACTGGAGGAGAGGCAGGTCCTAGGTTGTTAGGAGCAATGATGGAAAAGGCACAGATGATCAGCATCCTGACAGATATTTCCTGAGCAGAAACAGAATGGGTCCTGCTACAACCTAGGATTTTAAAAAGCAGAGTCTTAAGGTGCTTAGATCTGAAGTACGTGACAATAATCACAGACAAGAAAGTGGGGTCAGGGGCAGGAACTATGACTTGATCTTTCTGCCGAAAAAGAGGTTCTGGAAGGTAAGGAAAAAGAAAGAGTATACCTACCTGTGCTGAGACGTTAAGGAGCCCTGATGATGTTCCCTCTGATTCTGGATATGTTAACTCTGCAGCGAACTCAAAACCCAGGGGCAGGTATCCTGTCATGAAAAACCTGTAGAGAAACACATAGCAAGGAAGGCTCAGAAGCTGCTAGGAGGAGGCCTAAAGAAGCACAGGGCAGCCCATACCCGTTACGATCTACAGTCACTGGCTGCACAGGATGTGTCCCCTAGCATCACTGCAGCCCACACAGTGGGACAGCTGTCCCACTCCCTCACCGTGCACAGGTCTCCCTCCCTCTCTCAGATCCCTGTGCCCAGAGCCGCAGACAGCCTCAGCTGCTAGCTGAGGAGTGAGGCACCAAGGCAGCCACAGGTAACTGAAGGGCACCAATGCCCAACACAGCCAGTCAGCCACCCCAACGCACGTGCCTTTCATTCTTCCCTGCTAGGACACCCCACTCCTATTTGTTTCTCAAATTTTTTCATTTGACTGCCTAGAGCATTCATTTAAGGCAACTGTAGTCAAGCAGGGCTACACTTACGTCCTGACTAATCAAACACACACCAGAGATGAGCAGAGCAGATCATTTAACCTGTATCCCACACGAGCGCCCCGCGCAGAGAGCAGCCGTGCCCGCCGCCTCCGGTGCCGCGTCCCCGTGTCCCCCTGCGCCCCGGCAGACGACGCGCGGCGCGAAGCGGCTCGTGCGAGAACTCACCCCAGCACGCCCGCCGTCACGAAGAGCACCCAGAGTGAGCCCAGGCTCAGCGTGAACGTGTAGACGACCATTCCCACCAGAGACATGATATAAACCACGACCGTTGTCTGCCTGCAAGGCAAAGCACAATCCAGGTTTTATTTAATCCTGCTATTCCCGTCCACAGATCACAGCACAGCTTGCAGCCCAGGGTGACAAGAAGGTTGCACAGCACTCTCACACCCTTCCCACAGGCAGAGGAACTGCACTCACACAGAGCACAGAAGGGCCCCGACACAAAGCAGGGCAGCAGGAGATGCACGAGCAGACATGAATGTTCCTGCCTTTCTGCCTTTGAGGAGCACTTTGCTCCCTGCGGGGTCAGGAATGACATGGCACCTATAGGGAGGCACCTAGGAGGTAGTCAAGAAACTCCTATCCTAACATGGGCTGACTGTTCCCTGGCCATGTGTCATATCTCCCTAGACAGGAGAGAAAGTCAAATCATTAGACTTAGTCAAAGATCATTAACCTTAATGACTGCTTCTCCTGGCTAGGGTTCTTGGGCACCCTCTGTATTATAACCAGCTGGACACATTTATGAGCAGGGGGCTGAAGGGGTGAACACTTGCGAGCAGGAAAGCAAAAGGCGGAGGTGGCAGAAGGGGAATGGGAATGCTAGGGGAATGAACGGCGAGCTGTGGCACGGGTCAGCTGAGAAAGGCTGACCTCAAGATTTGGAAGAACCACATACAGAGGACAGATCACACAGAGGACACTTTTGAGAGGTCAAAAGAACTCTAGAACAGTGAGAAAAAAACAAGGATGCTGTTTTATGGATCTGTTTTTTTTTTTTTTTTCCCCTGTGCTACCCAGAACAAGTTGCCGTGACACAGCTTTCTATGCTTAAGCTGCCTGTCCTCAAGATGCAACCCACAACACAGGGCAACCTTGTAGCTCAGACCACAGGGCACCTGGTGGGACTAGTGCTACAGCCAGCAGCCCCCAAGCCCCGAGCTCTGCCCCGTGCACAGCGGTGGGACAGTGGGGCCCCGCGAACGGCTCCGCACGGGGAACGGCGCGAGGAGCAGCGGGCGCTCGCTGCAGCCAGGCAGGAGCAACAGCCCCGCCAGCTTCGCCAGCACTGAGCCCACAGCAACTGCTGCCCCTGACTGCATAACCAGGAATTCCGCCCCACAGCCAAGGAAAACAGCCCTTCTAGGAGAGAAGCTAGCAAGGAGTGCATATCCAGGGAAGGAAGGAGGGAGGAAAAGGTAAGTCCTGTAACTGATTGAAATTCCAAGAGGATCTTGAAAGCAGAACAGTTACCAGAGTAGAAGAAGATTAACTTGGGGGTGCATGGGGAGGGGGACTTCTAGGAACAAGTTATAAGTATATTCACAAGCTATTTTTGTACTCCTTAGCCAATCTTACAATCTTAATCCGTTAAAGAATGTGTTTGCTATCAGCATATACAATTTTACTAAAGGAATAACAAAAAAAATATGTCTATTTTCACATTTAATTTTGGTTTTAGTGCAAATACTGTCAGAAATCCAACCTCAAACTGGTAACAGGCAACCACTATTATATTTGCAAGAAAAATTATCCAGTACACTGAACTATCACAAATAAAACTAAAATATTCTGTTCTCCAGCAATGCTGGATTACCGACAGCAAAGCTCATGCCCCTAAGTAATTTTAGTCAAATACAAGTTTAAGAAGCTAACTTCAGACTTCAACTTCTGATTCATGCTTATAAAGATTCAAAAGATACATTATTTAGACTTTCAATACATTAAATTTTTCACTGACAAGTAGGGTGTTTTTTCTGTTTTTGTTTTTAAAGAAAAGGAGTAGGCAAATCCTGTAACCTCCAATGCTACATAGCTTTAACATGTTTTTCCAGTACTTTTGTGGATAAAAAAAACACCTCTAAGGGTAGCATAAAGGGGTTTCTTCTGGTGTAGTGTAGTGTGACCCACTACAGAGACTGCTACAAGACTGGCACATAGCCTGAAGGCTACAGAAGATAATATGAAGGACTGACCAAGAGAGGGGTTAGAGAGCAGCCCATGTGGTGAAGGAGAGGCAGTAAAAGCCTTTCTCTGCCCACTATGGAGTTCCTTAGATATCCTCCCCCCCACCCCGAGTCCTCGTGCCTCCTATCCCCTGGCACAGAACAGCCCTGGAGGAGAAGAGCTGACTGCAAAAGGTCAAGGTTGATTCTCCATCTCCCTGGGCTGCACAGACCAACATTGAACTGGATGCTGTTTCCACAGAAAAGAGTCTCCAAAATACACAGAAATCAGTGCTAAAACACACACTACACAGCGCAAGCCTGCATGAAGGAGCTCTGACCCTGAGAAGCTTAGTCTCTGTCAGCAAGGACATTTGATATTGTGTCTAGAGACAGGTTTTGTTCGGTCTCCTCCCATCTCCCATTAGTTTTGGTCTCAGTGCAGAGTTCTCAGGCAGCCCCACAATCTTGCCCCATTTCCTGGGTTTATGGTTCAAACATTCAAGGGAGGTTGCATATGAAACACACCGTCTTCACAGCTGCCTGCGCTTGTGCTTTGCTCCTCCAGTCCAGGGCAAAGATGATGAGCTAGTGACCAGATGTGGCGAGGACCTTGTTTCACACTGAGGTGGTGTCATTAGTCAAGCTGCAACAGAGAAGTTCCCAGAACATGCAACTCCCTGCTGAGAACTAGAGTAGGCCTCTCTCACAGGTTTAAGCTAGTGGTGATCTCTGCGGGAATTGCAGGATTAGGTGGGGGAAAAAAAATGCAGAGTTGTACTCCACCTTGCCATGCGTACTTCTGCTGTGCATTAGCTCACTTGCAGAGGCTGCAAACTCCTTGCTTACCCACTTCCCTCAGTCATTAGGCTCCAGTAAGACAAATCAAACTGGATGCCCTTTGTGAAGGACAAGGGCTGCAGGTTGAGCACTGCAAATACACTCCAGCAAGCGCCCTAAAGCAGGACCCCTATTTGGGACTTGTACAGGGAGCTCTGGATGCAGCTCCTGCTGCATGAACCAGTTATCAAGCACACGGGTAGACTTCTGCTAAACCTGACTTTAGCAAGCACCTGCTTCAGTGAGAACACCATTTATGACAAAACAAAACACAAAAAGGACATTTTCTGCCCTGTTGTCCAAGCAAGACCCAAAGTTTTGCACACAAGCACAGGGTTTGACCAAGTCACAAACAGCTACTGAAGCATGGGGAGGCAGGATGAGGAAGGATGTTTCTCAGGGATGGCCCTTGCCACCGTGCTCACTAGTGAGAGCACAGCAACACTACTGAAAAATGCCTACTTTTGCTTGAAAACTCATCTACCATAACCATCTGGGTCTTATGGGAACAGAAAGACATGAAGGAACAAGAAGGCATTTGCATAAAATCTTGGTGCTCTGGGCAACCTGTCAGGGCTGATAACCCAACAGGGCTTGATAATTACCACCACCTGGAAGAAGTGCAGCCAGCCTCCCTGAAAGGATACCCTGTAGAGTACATGGCCAAAATTATGCATTTTGCTGTATCACCTTAGGACAACATGGGTTAAACTATCTCTGTACTCTAGGGTCTAGGAAAGGAGCCCAGAGCACCACCACGGAGGCAGGTGGTGCTACAGCTGCCAAGCCTCTATGGCAGAACCAGAGGGAGGACTGTGAAGGAGCTGACACACTTGTCACTTTGGTGACCCTAAGCTGCCCTGACATTCATCTCCTCCCAGTCACATTCCTTGCCCTCTTTAAGAGGCACATTAAAGAGTCCGCACAAAGGGCTGTGAGAAAGGGACCCTGGGAGGAGAAAGCCAGCCAGGCAGAGCACCAGCGGGGAGCACAAAAGGATAGCACAGCTCTCACTGTTCAGCCAACGCCAGCGGCAGCTGCAGAGCAAAACACAGGCAGGGCCAGGCCCAGCCCAGCAGTGGCCCATCAGATCCCTGCGGCAAGGAAAGGCAAGGGGACAGGCCCAAGCTCACAGGGGAGCAGAGCTGGGAAAACACTAGAGACAAGCAACATCCACAGGAAGAGGGGCTGAACAAAAGCAACAGATGAAGAAGGGGAAGGTGGGAGGCCACAACCAGGTGCCCAGCGTAGCTGCTCACGAGGATGTTACGTGCAGCTCCAGTGCTCTCTGCTGTGCAGGCTGGGGGGACGGGCAGCCTTCACAGGCTTTACCATGAGTGCAGCATGTCCCAGCTGCACGAGACCCCGGATATGCCTCTTCCCCATACTCCCAGAAGGATCTCACTGTTGAGGACACTGTGGGGTCAGGTTCTGGAAAAGGAAAGAATTGGAGGGCTAGTTTGGTCTTCATGCCCCACATCCCTGTGCAGTCAGTTTTCTGTCACTTTTTTTCTGTATGAAGGGCACAGAAGAGGACAGCCTTGGTAAAATATTTGCAAAAGAAGAGATAGGGCAGAAGGGGGCAGAGGCACATCCACTACCCAGGGACTAGCTTGGGAAAGGCTGCCACAAGAAGGCCTAAAACTCAGGCCAGCCTAGGATTCTTTTAAACACACACACACACAAAAAAACTACTACCCCATTCTCCACTACCCACATTTTCCTTCCCTCTCCCAGATTTTAAACATTTCATGGTCATACACACTTAAAGTATAAAACAGTGCTTAAGGTCCTGTGTCTAGTCAATGGGGAGAGATGGACACCTCTGAAATCCTGAAGTGCAGAGATAACAGCAGAAAGCAGCTGTCTGGAAGCAGCTAGGCCCTCTGCCATCTGTACACCGCCCTTTAAAAGCAAAGCATATTCAGAGAGGAGCGTTGACTAATCCAGTTCCTAAATCCCTGTTTCCAGGCTAGACTCCTTGTAAGTACAAGGACAGCCAAGGCAAATCAGCAGCCTCCAGCTGTCAGCCCTTTCCCTCAGGCAGGAACTCAAAGGTGCACAGGGAGGCCCATGTAACTTAATGTCAAAACCGTGTTATTCTAGAGGTGACCTGCTGTCAAAAAACAATCCCACCAAGGGTGGCCTGAGTTTTGGGACAGTTCTCCCATCACAACATAACCCATGTATCTGTGTGGGCCAAATATGTGCCTGTTAATTCCAAAAATAAGAACAGTACAGGGGCTGCTGCAGGGACTTGTCTGCCAAATAAAAGCAAGACTGCAAGGCCATATGGTGCCCAAGCACAGGAGATAGGGAAAGCCCAACTGGCTTTCACAAGCACAGCCTCACCCCTTCAAGGAACTGATGACGGGACACTTAAAAAATAATAATCCCACAAACATGTATATAAAGCTCTGCAAAACCTCGTGTTATTAATCTCCCCCTGCTCCACTCAGTCACAGCTGTAGCCTATTCATCAGCCAGCCTACCTCTCTGTCTCCCCCCTCTCCTTTCTATATGCTGTCTAAAAAAAACATACTTGACATCTTTCCTTCCTGATTTTCATGTGCTCATCATTATATTCCTGATACTCTGAATGGTGAAGGGAAGGGGTGGGGGGGATCTACTTAGAACATCTGGCATTCTGGCAGTTTTTTTAAATAGACTTTTAAATGAGACTAAATAAAGATTATGTAGCATTCAGAAAAATATTGCTAGTTCCATAGAAATCCACTTAGTGGGCTGCAATGGAGAAGAAATTCTTAGCAGAATTTTTCGTCATATAAGGCTATATCTAGTCCCAAAATACCTCCTGGAGTCTATAGGGTAAATTCTATGGGTGACATAACCCCTACTTTTCTGTACACTCAGTCAGCTCTGTCCACCTGCATGGTCCTTTCAAGCAAACAGAGGCCTTGGAACAAACCCAGAACTATTTTTCCCCCATGCTAAAAGCCCAGCTCTGGCTAGGGAGCCACAAAGCTCCTGAGCCCTCATGCTGCACCCTGGCTTGCCTCAGGGAGAGCCAGGAAGACCATGTGCTGCAGCAGAGCCTGGGAAGGCCCCCTTAGCACTAGCCCCAGGTCAGAAAGAGACGTTCTGCATCGCGCCGCTGGCCTGTGCGGTTCACAGCAGCTGAGTTTCCACTTCTCCGAGCTGCCAAGAGAGAAGCACTCACCTGCATGCAACGATCTAGAAACAGCAGCCAGCGACCTGCAGGGCTCTTTATCAGTCATCTGCTGCAGTTCCTGGGCACCTCGGGAGCCCCCCTCCACTACTCCATCTTGTCAGACAGGCCCCATTCTCCTTGTCATGATCCCCGGACTTGACAGCTAGGGCCAGAGGTCTCCAGTAGCCGCAAGCCCACAGCTGGTCAGAGTCACCTGAACTCCCCACCACGAGACATCGCTTTTCTGGCCCAAGCTACCAGCTAGAGCAAAAGCAGAGGGGCTCCCCCAGGTGAAAAGCTGCTGGAAGGGAAGGACATTGAAGCTGCCTTTGTCCTTCAGACAAAGGTGCCGATTTATCACTTATTCCTGCAGTAAAGCCCTATCCTCCCTGACCTGCTCAGAGAGGAGGTTAGCGCAGTTCTCAAAGCCAGTGGCACAGTGAAAAACTGTTAACACAAATCCCGCCATAAGGCATCACAGGCACCCTTCATCCCCGAGGACACCCTGTAGAGGTCTAGGGGACAAGGACCCAGGGAGTCTTGTGAGGGTCACACGAGTTCCTGGGGCTGGCAGAGATGCAGGACCCCGAGCCGCCTCCCTGCAGAGGGTGGCAGGGTGTGCTGGCCAGCCTCCTCTGAGAGCCCAGGGGCAGCAGAGCCCACACCGCCTCACCGCACGCCCTGCACCCATGCCCTGGACACAGCACCGCGCTCTCTCAGGAGGCCTCTGGGCACCACATTCAATGGTGCTTTCATTAACTAGCACAGAGATTCACAGAAGCCAGACTGTAAGGGCACAGAAATGGCCTAGTCTTGACTTTGCGGCCAGCCTGCTCTGAGAGCCCAGGGGCAGCAGAGCCCACACCGCCTCACCGCACGCCCTGCACCCATGCCCTGGACACAGCACCGCGCTCTCTCAGGAGGCCTCTGGGCACCACATTCAATGGTGCTTTCATTAACTAGCACAGAGATTCACAGAAGCCAGACTGTAAGGGCACAGAAATGGCCTAGTCTTGACTTTGCCTGTGCCAAGAACTCTCTCAGCCCTGACAAAGCAGCTACTGGGCTGTATCTCCCCCTGTTCTACTAGGAGCTGGCAAGAACCCAGCCAGAGCCACCTCAGGACACGGCAGCACACCGCTCTCATGGCCACCTTGACAGGCAAGGTGCCCACAGGCTGGCACACGGGAACTCTGCCTTGCTCCATCTGCCTGGAAGGGAAGTGCCACCCCACTTGCGTAGCCCAGACAACCCCTATCAGCCGCCCGCAAACCTCAGAGACCCCTCCTTGGCAGCCCACATCTTCCCTGCTCAGACAGGCTGCTCCTTCTCTTCTCCACCCCCAGGCACCTCTCCCGAGGTCTCAGCTCCCTCTCAACAACCTCAATCACAACAGCTAAACTTCTGTCAGTATGACATAGGGGGAGTTCACATACAAACACTAAAACTCTCGTCTCAGGCCAACCCAAAACCCAGCAAAACAGACAGCAGAAAGAGCCAACACACACATTGATGAATGAACTCCTCCAGCCTGCAAACCTGCTGGGAAAAGGAAGCACCAGAACCAGACCTTGTACTGGCCTAGCACAGACCAACGCACTGCTCCGAGTTTCACTTAACACTATCTAGGTTTAGAAGAACCCTGTTTCCCTTTCCTGCAAATTCCTCCCAGCAATTCATTCCTGGGCAGCAGAGCTGAATCCACGCAGGCTTGTTCCTCTCACAGAACAGAGGCAGAACATAGTCACCAGGGGCAGAGAGGCAAGCAAGGGACTTACTTGTAGGTTTTGCTTCTATCCAACCAGATGCCGGAGATCAGGGCCCCAACCATGCCCGAGAGTACAATGGTGAGTCCAATCCTGCCAGCATTCACCTCCTCCCCCTGTGATAAGACACACACACACACAAACACAGGAGCCAAGTCATAGCCAAAAGCAAGCAAAGTGCAGAGAACCCAGACAGGAAGAGACACCAAAGCTGCCTCCCCCCATCCATGTCTTCTGCTGGTAACATGCTAATCAAAACTAGAGCTTGCAAAGGACCTTTTGGGCCAAGCGTGAGTCAATGCAGCACCCTATTCCAGCCTTCAAAGAGAAGTGGTTTGGCATTTCTTCCTGAGCCAGCCCAGGGGAAAGGTGAGCACTCATCACCAAAGTGAACAGGTGCTTGTAGGATTTAGGGTATCTCCTCTCAAAACTTGTGGCCTGCCATCAGAATTTATATCAGATCTGCTGGGAAACACTGGGACCAACTATGAGCTCACTGTCACTCAGTCCCAGCAGCAGGCATTAGAGAAGTCCAACTGCAGTGGTATCCCACCCTCCTGCCACAAGTGTGCTAGTGTGAGCAGTCCCAGGTGCAGACACCCCAAAGGGAATTGCTGCTTGGAACAGGGCAGAGGCAACGTCTAGAGAACTTCTCTAAGGAAAACACTGTCACTGCAGGTACAGAGGAGGTGTCACTGCTCACCAGCTCTTGAATGGGGTGCTGTAGAGACCAAAGGAAACCAGTACTCTAGCCAGCTAACTCATGCCAGATGCAGCCAGGAGCCCCACAGCACTGGGGTGCTCACAGACTCTCCTTTGGCAGCTGGCTCCGGACAACGGCAAGCAGAGAGCCCCGAGGGCCAGCGGCACTTACTGGG
>NW_010590226.1:100027-113797 GCF_000705375.1 Tinamus guttatus
GGAAGGGTGGACAGGGAGTAGAAGCACCCTGTATTCAAACCTATGGAGGGGATAAAAATGCAGCACATTCAGAGCCTGCTACAACTTCCTTCCTGCAGTAGTAGTGACAGGGTAGAAATGCAGCAAGATACTTGATTCAGAACAAGGCTGCAGAGCACCACGGCAGCTGTCCAACCTGATTGGACTCAGGTTACTGGAAGAAATACAGACCGAGGACAGCCAGACCTCAACCCTCAGGAGGGGCTGCCTGCAGCCTCAGGATTGTTCTTACCTGAGCAGCCAGCGGAGAGGCTGCACACATTTCTAGAACTAAGATTTTGCAGGACTCACATGGCATCTCAACCCTTTCCACACACACAGCAAGACCCATCTTTAGAGATGCAGTTTTCTCCTCCATCTCTGCCAGGGAAAAATAAAATCACAAAGCACCTGCCTCAGCTAACATTAGCGCCAGTGACCTGGGAAGTTTCTTCCCAAAGAAAAACCCAACAGCACTCGCTCTCCTGACAGCCTGCAAAGAACATCCTTCCAGGCCAAGAGACACCAGAAGGAGTAGGAGCTGAGCTGACAGAGTGCATCAGGCACCTGGAGCATGTGTCTGCATGGAAAAAGTCTTGCCTTTTACAGAATATCACTGAAGTCTGGAAAAAAAACTGTGAAAGTAATTATCTTTCTGAAAGGGAAGTTAGAGCGACTGTTATACTCCTCAGCCACCTGGTGAAGGTTTCTCAGTATCACCCAAGGTGAAAATGGAAACCGTTGGGGTGATACTGGTCAAGCCTTATTCAGACACTGTTCCAGCATATGTGCAACTTTCATCAAGTTTCCTCTTGCACACACAAGAGCTTTGCTCTGGTAGATGAGAACATGCATATGGGGGCTGCAGGAGCAGTACTGCAACAACTATCCTCTCACCTTGGGTGATACTGAGAAACCTTCCCCAGGTGGATGAGGCCTGTAACAGCTGGCTCAACTTTCTTCTCAGAAAGTCATTTACATTTGCAGTTGGTTTCTCTATAAGGCTTCAGTGATACTGCGTGGGGAGGGAGATTTCACTACCAGCAGCCCATACGTCTCCAGAAGGAGGCATATGTTTAAAAATCTGGCTCAAATGCCTGAAATTCTACAGCCCAGATACATGTCAAGTTCCCACTTTCCATTTTTCTTCTTCCAACCTCATCTAAAAGCAGGAACATTGCAGTACATGATAGAGAAGTACAGTTTAGCAGGCAGAGCTTTGTCAGGGGGAACAAAACTCTGAGCAGTAGCTCCAGCTCAGAGATAAGTCTCCTCCAGGCCTGAAGCCCTGAGCAGTCTTGCACCCAGCCCACCCCCTCCGTAGGACAGTAAGACAGTCACTGTCTTAGACACAGGACTGTGAGGGGGAGCAAGATTAACGGGTGGGGGGAGATTATACTTCCTTCACACGCCATTCCTGATGACACCACGCAGAGCTTGCTCAACAGCACGGCAGCAACGTGCACACAACAAAAGAAGAACTCAGACAAACAATTCCACAAGGTCATGGCTGCAGCAACAGTCTCTGCCCTGAGGGCATGTGCCAGGAGGGCACAGGAGAGGCTGGTAAGCCCAGTGACACACTCTGTATGTGAACCTTCCCAAAAACTACCCGGTAAGCGGAGCTCCAGTAGGGCCAACAGCCTGAGAGGAGGCAGAACAAACCTCAGCAGCCTTGTAGGCTGGCAGTGCAAGCCTGCTCTTCCCAACAGCTCACTATGGCAAGGCAGCCAAGAAGAGTGTAGAAGAGCTCTCTCCCAACTCCATCACTGCACCAGCTTGAAGCAGGAAGTTCCACCTCCATGTGAGGAAGAGCTTCTTTACTGTGAGCGTGACAGAGCCCTGGAATAGGCAGCCTAGAGAGGTTGGGGAGTCTCCTCCTCTGGAAATCCTCAAAACCCGCCTGGATGCCACCCTGTGCCACATGCTGTAGGTCCCTGCTGGAGCAGGGGGTTTGGACTAGGTGATCTCTAAAGGTCCCTTCCAACCTCAACCATTTTGTGACTATGAGACACTCCACAAACTGCAGTGCCAGGATGTGGGAATGTGAAAGATCACACATTCACTCTACCCACTAGCACTTCCCCTCAAAGCTGGGCACAAACACAGAGCAGTCATCTGTGTTTCTCTGCTTCTCATCCAGCCAAGAGGACAGCAGCTTTGTGGGGACAGCCAGACTCGGCTGTGGCAGCTGAGCCTGCTGTCAGTCTGCCAGCTCCACAGAGGCTCTGTGCTGCAGGCGATTTCCAGGAAAAAGAAGGGTCTCTGCTCCCAAGCTGGGCAGAAAGGGATGCAGAGTTGGCGGCAGCACCTGGCACCAAAGTCAGACAAAATATTCTGAGAATCAAGACAATGTGCCAGATTTGCATTTGTGAGGGCTAGCAAAAGTTATAGGCATTTCACATGTCACAGTTGCTCAGTGAAATCTCTCCATGAATTATAGCCAGCTGTTTGAATGCCTCTAAAAGAGACAAGGGACCTTTCCACTGAGACTATGCCCACTTACCTGCACAGATGAGAAAAACAGCACTAGTAGCTGGGAACAGGATATCCAAATGTGCAGCAGCATCTGCTTCATTATTTAGATACTACAGCTTACTTGCAGTGTGCTGCCTAAGAACATATTTGAGACCTCCTCTGTAGTGTCTCTTCTGTTTTACAGAAACCAGAAAGGGGAAGTTTATTCCTGAAGGCTCCAAAAGAGCCCCTGTTAACACCTGGACTAAAACCTACTTCTGTAGCTAAGCATCTGCCATCTACCCGCCAGATTGCTGGTATTCCTCTTCCTTGCTCTCATCATGCTCCAGGACAAGGAGTCTTTATGGAGATCTCATTGTCCTGCCTCCTCCTCACTACTCCATCACCTCACCAAATGTTGTCTCCTTGGAGCCCACTTATGACTCCACTTTACCACTCTTTCACAGGGGTTTTACCATCTCTTCACTGCTGCCTCACTGTAGCAACCTGTAGTTCCAGTACAGAGCCCAACTCAGTAAATTCAGATTTTCTAATAAATGCCCATTCTGTGTCATGCCTCAGCCCTATGGAAGCAATATTAGAAACCTTAGGGAAAAGGCAGTGTGAAGGTGTTCCTGAGAGAGAGCTCACACACCAACCCTGTGTCATCAATGTTTCCAGCACTGCAAGCCTTAGCACGGGAAGAGAGTTTGGCAACCACTGATAAAAATATTCTGCCTTAGAGGTATGCAGACCCTTTCTGACCTGGCCTCACTGAGGAAGGAAGGTAGCAGCAGCTAGCAGGAAGAGGAGGTAGCAGCAGCTTTTGCCTTTGATGCCCAACACTCGCTCCACTAATAAAATGAAGAGAAACTACAGATACCTGTGTTGGCTGGGGAGGATGATTCAGCTGCATGCACATGGCTGCAGATTTCCTAAATCTTGGTCAACATAGCTTTTAAGTCGAGTAGAAAGCTGTCTCTATTTTAAAGTCAGACTTGGGAGGAAAAAGAAAAGAAAAGTTTCATTGCTTTATCAATCACTATCTTTGCTGCCAGATGCCTAAATGTCAAGTTGGAGACTAACATGAAGCTGAGGCAGAGAGGAACAGCACAAACACACAGACCAGAAGGAAGAGAGGCTGAATTATCCGTTGCTCAACGGCTTTTCTACATCCCTTTGTAACTGCCAGGGAGGAATTATCCCAGGGAGATCAGATTCTAAACATGCTCTTCATACTGACAGCTCTCTTTTCTGCTCCAGAACCTGCTCACCCCTTTGAGAACTAACATCTTCCCCTCTCTTTACCCCAAATCATAAGCATGAAGGGAACAGATGACAAAGTCCAGCTACCTGCCTCCAACAGTTTTTTTCTATCTCCACTTTCTCAAAGGGCATCAAGTGCTGTGGAAAAAAAAAAAAGGCAGCTGCGATGCAAAACTGGAGTTTTAAGGTGATCTGAGAGGGGCATTCCTAGGATGTTATCGCACTGTAAAGTATTTCCACCACCGTTAGCACCCTCAGCAGACACAAAGCCATGATCTCACTTTCTACAACATGAATATTCACCCACATGCTTCTTTGGGCACAGCTGCTGGCAGGACTTTAACCACTATTTGTCTTTGCTCCTGTGGCACTTCCACAGCTAGTACATAGGATGTAGGGACAGAATTCCCTGTGGACTAACTGGCTACAGTACAGCCTATTGGGGCATAGGTAGAAAATACATTCCCTGCCTCAGCTAAGAGAAAAAATAACATAACTTTTAAAACATGTCTCTATGTGACAATTCAGCATCAGAAACTTATGCAGCACATCCCACTGCCCTCAGAGATGCAGACCAAGACTGCTGAAGAAAGAGAAGCAAACAGCAAGCCCAACTGGTCCCCAATCTCCCCCTCCCATTTTTCATGGAGATTTCCAAAGAAGCCAGTGCAGGTTCTGTACCGACACATACCACATGACCTCCACCAGGATGCCTGCCTGCCACACACTTCTCTTGAGAAGGTTACCATCTTTTGGTATGCGTTCTAACAGGACAGTGAATTACACTCAGACACAGGACTAGAACTTTCTTAGATAAGGACCTCAACCAGTACACTGCAACTTACTAACTTACTGGGGGAAGAAAAAATGAAAACAGCAAGCAGAGAAAATCCCATGAACAGCAAATGGACTGGAGGAATGACGTGCAGTGCATCTGCCCTCTATCTGCTTCTTCCCTAGGCGTTTGCTTGGGGCCAGTGTAGGACAGACTGCTGGGCCACAAGGACCCCTGGTCCATGGCAGGACAACCTCTTATGTTTCCCTGGAACAACCCAGGCCTCTTGCAGCATTAGCACAGCACAGAGAGGGAGAGAGAAGCTAAGCATGACTGGCCATGAGGATTGCGTGGAGAGTGGCTAGCCCTTACCATAAGTGACCATGAGCAGCACAAAGTTGGTGTTGCGGAGCAGGCGGAGGATCGATCGCACGTAGGAATATTCCTCCGGTGGTCTCGACTGTATCAAGGCCTGAGCTTGGCTCGGAGGATGTGGAGGCTTCTCCTTGAACACTGGAAACACAGAATAGACGTACTTGTAACAGTGCACCATGAAGCCAGGGCACGCACAGAGGGGAGAGCCATGCAAGGGACTAGGCTAGTAAAACCAAACGTGCAAAATATAACTGTCCTTAAAGTCGGTGCACAAACGTATCCAGAACAGGACAGAGCAGGGTTCCTCTAGCAGCAACTCCTACTATTGGAAAACACCTTGCCTTTGGTCAGCACTTTGTGTAGCCTGTCTGTGGCAGCAGCATGAGAGTTTGCAGGACTAATAGTGTCTTGGTCTGTATGAAAATGGACTACCAGCTGCAGTGTCTAGAGACACAAATGGGAATGGGAAAAACAAGCAGACAAAAGTGGCCCCGTGCCCTCCATGCCTAGTGCTTAGAGAGCACTGACCTATGCCAGCTTTTACTTCAGGCCTGGCTCTTCTTAGTATGGTCAAGCTCTCTGATGTCTCCAATTAGCACTACAGTAGCATTCAGAAATCCTAGTAATAGGTGATGCTGCTGTATTGGATGCTAGACAGCCCTACCCCAGGATCTTTAAATTCTCCATCTGACTCAGCCACCAGATGACACGAACAAGACAGCAAGAGGGGCCCATGAAAAAAATCACAGGGCCCAGCAGACCAGCCCTGCTCTCTGGTGAGTATTTCTATCTTTCATGCCAAACATCTGGCTGCTACTTCATGTGCTGAATGGCAGAATTGCACCTCCAGGATCCTACTACTTCCCTTAATGCTTTCTTCCCTTCACTCAAAACTGTTTTCCTTTTTCTTTCCCTGGGAACAGCACATCCCTGTGATGCCATATTACTCGCCTCCTTTCCTTTACCCTTAAGAGGTAACCAGCCCAAGGTGTGATGCAAGATCCAGCACCCTGTTGGCAGGTACAAAGTGGAAAGGTTTCTAAGGCTGCCTTTCAAAGGACTTACTCATGTCAGGGTTTTACATCAGCAAAGGATATAATCAAAGATTTGGCAGGCTTGCTCACCATTCTCTGCACTCCTCCTACATGTCCCTTTCAGCAAGGGCTGGAGGAGCAAAATGTAGTCTTACACAACACGGACAGCTGTGTGCTGGGACACATTGCCAGATGATTCCCCTTGGCCCAATTTTCTAGCACACAGGCCCTTCACACACAGGCTGATGTTCTCAGCTCCACCAAATTTCCATGCAAGCTCCCTTCTCCTTACCTATGACAACTAGGATGAAGAGGGCTGTTGCCACCCCTGCTGTCATGAAGAACATGATGCTGATGTGGTAGGCCAGCTTCTCCTCATCTTCCACATTGGGAACCAGAACGGGAGGGACCAGAAAGCCCAGGGCAATTCCAAGCTGAGCAGGAAAGAAGGGGGACACACACAGAGGCATTAAGAGCTTGGCTGAGCTTACTCCAAGTTCAACCACCTTAACAACCCAGTAAGTTTGAGATAAAAGCCAGCTACCCACAACTAGCAGACTGTAAGAGAGATGACAATTATCAGGATGTCCAAGGCAGGGTGTTACAATAGGCTTGAGAAAATTTAACAATTTCCTTCAGCAAAGTGGAGGTCTTGCTTCCTATGTTCTACCACATGCATTTTCTTACCCACACACACATCCAACAGCTGATTTTGCATCTGTTCCGGTGCTCAACTGATCAACTGATAATCTGCCATTTTTTAAGGAGCTAAATTACCGGAAAATGAGAGCACGAAATTTATACCATGCTTTCTTGCTAGGTTGATGCATTGAGTCAATCTACTGTCTTCCAGATGGACAAGAGTAAGGGCTGGCATAAAGGCTGCCTGCTCCTGACTAGTGAGACGGCAGTCTGGCTCGACCACTTTAGGCCACCCTTGCCTAAAGGGCCCTCTCTGAAGGAGAATCTTATTGTGTTAGTAATCACACTTTCTGCACTGAACCAAGAGAGCCTGGAAAAACCAAGGTCAGGGTAAGAGCCAAAGAAGCACCGAGACACACACACTAACCCTGAGATTGTGTGATAGGATTTGAGAGCTGCCCCTTTGGACCTGCAGGAAGACACCGTGCAGCTCCCATGTCTGCTGTGCCAAGCAGGCCCCATGCCCACGGCGGAGCTCCTGCGGCAGCCGCGCGCGCGCTCCAGGGAGGGCACGACAGCTCTTCCCCCCACGGCAGGTTCTCCAGAAGGGAAGGCGGCTGCAGCAGTGCAGGCTTGGCCACAGCGGCGAGTGGGACTAACAGTGGCACAGAGCTTCACTGTCACCCTCAAAAGGGAGAGAGAAGAAACAGTCACTCTGATGCTTAGGAGTACAGCCCTCTTTTCAGAGGGTACTCTACAAAAGCCACATCTTTCTCTAGGTTTCACTATTGGCAGGTGTGCTGCAATCACCATTCAGCTCCCAAGCAGTGTATTTACCTGCTGCTCTGGCCTTTCTCAGCACTTCCAAACCCCTTGGACATCAGAGAAAGGGCCATACTCAAGCTGAACTGTTGCTCATCTCAGCAGTTTTCTGCACACTTTCCCCTATTTGGGCCAAAACCAGTTTTTGCTTTCCAATATCCTTCATTTTTTTTTTCATTTCCTAGCTGAAGCCAAATGTTGTCATCATGGACAGTAACAAAGGACACACATAAACTTCCACTAGGTGGAAGGAAAGAGAAGAAAGAAAGACAGAGATGCCAGACAAGTGATACAGCCAGCCTCATGTCTGCCTGAAGCAAAGATTTCCAAATCTCCTCTGGAGACCACACCATTTGCCTGGAGCTAGAAAAGCACAAACAGTGCTGGTGCAATGCTAACTGGCCCAACCCAGACCAGCAACAAGAAATATTCCTCCATTTTCACACCCATGCTGGTTATTCATGCTACAGCAATGCAGCCTCTGCAGAACCATTCCCCTCATCCCTACACTAAAGGAGAAGATACGAGTATACAAAACATGGAAGTGAGAAAACATTGAAACAAAGCCCACAGCTCCTGCAATTTCCCTATAGGAAATGTGAGGTAGATAGTAATCCATCAGCACCAGCATGACCTACAGCCTTAGGACAGGGGACTGGATTCTGCTTCATCCATCCCTGACCCCTGGACATCAGAAAGACTGCACTGTTAGCCAGCTGCTGCCCTACACAAGGGCTCTGTATTGCTCTGTGCTTTCATACTCCCTAGAAAGTGTTAAATAGCATCACTGGCCTTATTCTATACTAAGAAAAACAAGGACCACGGAAAAAAAGGACTACATTGCTCATAAATGACTGCTAAATTACTCCTAGGAATACAATGACGCAGGAGTCCAGTACCCCAGGCACAAGCTTAGACATATCACTTGGATTTTTTTCAACAAAAAACACTTCGTGCTTTCACTATTGTACTTCAAATTTCTTGGATATTGACAAATTCATTCTGGAAGACCTACTCTTGCAAGGATCAACACCATAGAACAAATGTTTCGAGATGTTTCAAGTGCCACATATGGTGGCTGGGATAAAAATTGGTTCATGCTACCTAGCCCCCCCAAAAATCTCCACAAGCTCCCTCTTTCTCCTTCCAGTTAGTGGAGTTTGGAAATGCTTATGATTCAAAAAGACATACACAGTTATCTGCTAGATTCAGAGACCCTATTTAGTTTACAAATGAGTAACCTTCGAACATTTCTGGCTATCTCCTCTGAGGCCACACAGTACCCTACAAGGGGACACATGGGGATAGCAACAGACAGCGGTGTTGAGCCTCTTGTCAGCGCTGGGACATCACAGGAACCCAGCAGAAATAGTCACCAGGAGATTATAGATCTGACATGCCAGTCCAGGGCACTCACAGGAACAAGAACAACACTCAGTGATAGACAATGTGATAGACAAATGAAGTGATAGACAAATGAAGACAGACACAAGTTGCGTTGTCCCCAGTAGTAACTCAGGGCAAGAAGGAGCTTAAGAGAACTTCAGAGACCACAGTGTCCCATAGCTGTTCACCAGCAAGGTTTCTCAAGCCTTCCTAAGTGCCAGAGAGCCTCGGAGGCAGGACTGAACTTGCCAGAGGCTGTCGTGTTGAGACATGGCCTGTCCATCTGTTCTCACCTGCACTGCTGCCCACGGGGAAGCCTCACCTCTCTCCCAGCAAGCACAACGATCAGTTCACTTCAAGACATTATGTTCAAGTCTTCATTAACTTACAACAGCTCCCAGTTCTCTGTACAACAGAAACAAGCCTGTGGTTTCACAGAAAAGGCAACTACAGCAAATCCAGATGCTCAGAGAACACACATACAGGGCAAAAGCCTTTTTTTGTCTCCGTAACAAGCTTATTTTGGCTGGCTTGCAGGAACAGCTGGCCTTGTTGCTCCAGTTTGCCTCCTCAGTCCAGGACATGGCCACAGCAGGCTTCGGTGCTCTCTCCTGAGCATTCCCAAAAGCTGCAGCCTTTGAGGAAACCCTCTCGACACTGCTCTTTCTTGATCTGGAGAAGAGTTTGACCAGGCCTAACATATCAAGGGCAATCAGGTCCCACCCTCTCTTTCCCAGACAAGGTCTGTAAATTCCTTCCCGGAAATTGCTCCTTTGTCTTATCAAAGTTTTATTCTTGGAAAAAAAACACTAGAGGAAGATGGTAAATTTGCTGTTGGTAGCCTCTGAGTGCATGTAGCAACAGGGTAAAAAGCTTTACAGCTTAGACCCAGCCCAGAAGCTGTGATGTTGCCCACAGCCTCATCTCATTCTGCCGCTAACACTGACACGGGCACCTGACCTGCCAGGGCTTGTCCCGGACGCGCCTGGAGCTCCCACGCAGCCTGAACGCCAGAGGCTCCGTTTCTTCCGCTCTTCACTGGGGGAAATGGATTCTCAGCAGCTCAGTAAACACAAGCAGCCAACCCCAGGTCTCATCCCGCCTTAAGATCAACTGTTAAACACTCCCAAAAGCAGAGAAGTTGACAGGAGGACCTGACTTTTACTTACTGTAGAGATGGAAGATCGTAATCTCAGCAGAGGCTCATAGCGCATTCAGAGCCCTCACATGGAAGATCGAGGACTAGACTCCTACAGTTCTTGTTTCTGGGCTTTCTGCTGTGGTTTCATGAGTCCAGAAAAACATATTTTAGTCCCTCCAGTCACTTGCTATTCAGATGAGTTGCTGAACCACAGCAAAACAAGTACAGGAAAGGAGAGACCAGTGCTCTAGTCTGATCTCTGCAAGGGGTTTTCCTGGGACCACAGACAAAACTACTTCTTTTCAGGTCTCTATTTTTCCCTGTTTGAGAAAGGATATAGCTAATGTATCTAGCAGCAAGAGTATTGCGAATCTATTTTGAAAGTCAGTCAGAAATCTTTTTTCTGGGAAGTTCAATAGTTACTGTCTGTGCAAAGGGACATAGATTTACTCAGCAATCTGGAACACTCCCGTTGTCTTTTCAGAGGCTGGTACATGCTTTGTACGGCTTTCTAACCATAAAAGGATGTTCTGTCTTCACTGTCCCAGTCCCCCCTCAAAAAAAACAAACAAACAAACAAGCAAAAAACACCTTATATCCTTTAAGCATTTCTTAAAGCTTAGAGAAGGATCAGAAGAATCCCACAGCATTTTCAGCAGCTAGGACAAGCTCTCAACCATATGAGCATTGCAGAGCAGGTGTGTTACACCTCCTCAGGAGATTTTTAGTTTGATTCTCAGCAGGCGAGTGACCAGATCAGCATTTAAATATCCAGAAACGTAAAGGCTTCCTCAGACAATGGAAAAGAAATATTCTCCTTCTCTAAACCTCCCACATCAGGGCTGGGAAAAGAATGAGGCAAAGTAAAAAGAAAACCAGCTCTGTAACAACCTGTGCTACCCTCCATACATCACACAGCAGGGTTCATAATGCAGTCCTTTTCACTGCCATATAAATTAGCATTTCCAGTCTTTGTACAGGCAGGAAGATCTCCAAGACCTATGCAAACAGGTTCTAGCTTCTCAAACCCAGCACATAATTCAGCCTACAACACGATAGCCTACCCACCCACGTATGACACGCAACTCTGTCGCGATCTCCAGAACTCCCTCCTCCTCAGGAACCAGTGCGGCTCTTTCTCTAGAAAAATGCTTGGGGAAATCTTTGGACAGAGAGCCAGGGAAGCCAAGATCTACAGCAGAGCACACTCAGCAAACGACCGACTCTCTATGGTGTGATGTTAGAGAAAAGATAGAAAGAATGTGTTTCCTACCTGAATTTGGTCAAAGAGCAGTCTCCTATAACAAGAGACTGGAGATTTAAGTGTAAACAAGAGCAGACGACAAAACCAAGAGCAAATGGCTAATATGCTGGTATAAATATATATGCAGTCTTGAAATGGAAAAAATGAGACATCAGACTTAAGATGTCTCAACTAAGAATCCATTGAAGGAAGATAAGTAGCACAACATCAGCATAAAAATTGTACGTGTTGATTGACAGAGGAGAGGGTCTCTATTTGAATAAAAATAAGCAACAGAAGAAATACAGAAGCTAAAAAAAAACCAAAAACTGTATGTAAGCAAGAATATTGATTGGGAGACCACCAAACCAGAAATCACAAGTGAAAAGTATTCAAAAAAATAAAAATAAAAAAACACAGCAAGGTGAGACTCTTCAGCAATGCCATTGCAGGCTAAGTAAACATCATGACAGGGATGATGCAGAGACTGCATATTTAGATTCCATAAATACTCTTCTCTGCTGAGAACCTGTAAGAGGTGGCACAATTCCTAACTGAGGCCTAGAGCAGCACAGTATGACTACAATCAATCTTACCAAATGGTTGTGCACCGCACTCAAATTCAGCAGCCCCCAAAAATCCTCCAACTAACTAGAGTGTATTTAAAAAAGGAACCACTTAAAAAGAGGGAAAATTGTTAAAACGAAATTTAAAAAGAGAAGCCAAAGAAATTGTGTTTCTCGGGGTGCGGAGGGCAGATGTACAGACACATAGTGGAGGGCACTGGGACCCACCTTGCTCCCTACTTGCTAGCCAGGCAAGTTCGTAATGCAGGGTGCATTAAGACTGCATAAAGATGCAGCATCAGAAGCTCTGAAGAGCGTAGGAGTATTATCAAAAGATCTTAGAACACACACACAAAAAAAATCATAGTTAAAAAGAACACTGCTAGAAGTAAAAAGACATCCCTCAAAAACTCGATATTATTCTTTCAAGCAAAGAAAAGAGAATACTGATAGCAATACTAAAATCCATAAAAGCCTATTGAAAAAACAGTAAGTGAAAATACTAGCACATTTGCAAACCAGAGCATACTCACCTTTCTTGCAGGGATCTAGGAAGTGGAAAGGACTTAAGTTGCTCTTCACTTCCCTTTCATTTCTGAGAGGAAAAACTGAATCCTGATCTTGTAAAGAAACAAACTAGGGCCTGGGGTCTTTTATCTCTTCCAGTGATGTGGAAAATAGTGTATTTCTTCAACTGCAGTTGCACACTCACAACTTTTCTATAAATAAATTCCCTTCCTCATCATGCTTCTGGTTTTGTGGCATCATCTTCTCGTACTGTTTAGCATGAAGCAGTGACAGATAATGAAAATTGCTGCTCTATGGAATTCATCCAGGGTTCTTCAGCCCTGAATGTACCTTCTCCCAGTTTTCTGAGAGAGAAATGCAAGGCAGGCAAATTGGAGATAAAGACAGTAAAGCAGAAGAAGGGGTTCAGTCCCAGGATCTACCTCAGCAACTGCTGGAGTCCTCAGTGGGGAAATAATACTTTGGCCAAGGACCTAGTAGAGTGACAACACTGCCCGTCTCTGAGGATCCCGCAGGGCAGGAGCTGAGGATGCCACAAGGCAGCCCCTCCCAGCGGAAACATTGCAGTCATTCATTCAACTCCCTTGCAACTTCCTCGGCACATGCCCTGCAAAACAGCCGCCTTTGCGAGGGAGGAGGGCAAGCTGCCTTTGGCATGTGGCTGAGAAGCGAGAACCCATTTATAGAAACCTCAGCATTCCTGGGAAAGCCACGTTGCTGTTTGGTCAGCACAGCCTCGTGCCATGCTCAGTGCCCAGGCCCTCGGCCAGCCAGCCACAGAGCGCTCCCTGTGATCCGAGTGATCCACAGGGACGCGGAGCCAGGCCTGGAGGCCGCCACGTCAAATCACTGCCACTGGTCACTCCGCTCAGCCCTTCGAGAAAATCTCCTCTCCTCTAGCAGCTAAACTCCCAGGAAGCCCAGCTCATGTCAAGGAAGCAAGGCACCTGTCCTTATTCTAACAGGGACCCATCTCATCTGAGGAGAAGGGACAAAAAAAATATATATATATATATAGAGGTCTGCTTGGAAAGAGGAATTGCCTGAGACCTGCTCCATTTGCACAACACTTAAGACTTTCAGATGTTGGCTTTTCCGAAGGGCAAAAGCTACAGAACAGCAGCAGGAGTGAGGCATGAAGCAGCCACACGCGCACGGCACAGCTGGTACCGCAGCCTTCGCGGCACGGAAGCCACCGCACACACACACACGTCACAGACTTGATTTCTCACAAATGACCTCGGCACCCCCTGCCCCCTCCTTCTCCCAATTCAGAACAGGAGAAAAGGATCTACCAGGAGAGAGCGCATTTCCCTGAATCTCATCCTGATTCTCCATTTCAAGAGTCACCAGCTAATCACTGCTAGACCAGCTCTCCCAACAGTCTCCAGAGAGCACCTACAAGTTCTGCCTCAAGCTGCTTCTGCTATGGAAGTCCCGAATTGTCTCGATGAAAGGCAGCAACATCCTGGCTGTGTCAGAATGAGGACAAGCCTCACCTGAAAGTAAGGGAGCTG
>NW_010590226.1:118245-145229 GCF_000705375.1 Tinamus guttatus
CCGCCCGCTGCGGGGGTGGGAGGACAACTCGGCCACGGGGCGCCCGGAGGAGAGGGCGGAGCGCAGGCGAAAACAGCCGCCGCGGTGCCTGTAGTGGCCGCGCGGCCCTGCGGGCGCCTTGCGGGCAAAATGCCCGAGCTGAAAGCGGCGCCCCGAGAGACGCAGGCCTCCAAGGGCAGCAGTGGAGGCCTGGCCCTGGGGATGAGCGCTGGGGACAGCAGGCCCCTTGCGCCTGGCGAGGGTGGCAGGTACCCGCGTGCGCTGTTCAAGCAGCCGGTGGATAAGCTGAGGTGATGGACAGGCTCCAGCCTCAGCCTGGACTGTGCTTTGGAAGAAAGCGCTGCACGAGTGCGTGCAGTGCCTGGCCCAGGCAGAAATCTAGGGAGGGCGCTTTCATTTGAGCTTTCAGCATTTCTGTATGACAGGTGGCAGACTGCAGAATGAAAACATGTAGTGAAGTGAAAAAGCATGTCAGGGACTGAAGCAAAACAGCCCTAAGTGATATTTCTTTTCATCCTCACAGGGACCTTGCAGTTAATGTGTCAGCTCATCTCTTCCAATTACTGTAGCAGCCTGTCACACTCTGAGAGATCACGGCGTAAGGGTCACTTATGATCCATAGTTCATTTAATTGACAATGTGTTATCTGAGCTGTAGGAACATTCCTTGTCCCATGCTTTGAAACTGGACTTGGCTGCATGCGATTGTTCAGTTCTCTTCCAGCACTTAACAACCTGCTCAAAGTTCACTGAAAAAGTAAGTGTGATGACCTGTCTCTAGGACCTATCATGTTCCTGAAACAAGACTTTGGGCACAGAACCAAAAAGTGACATTTCTTTGGCCTGTATTTACTTTGTGAAAAAACTTCATCAAAAGTTACTAACAACGGCCTGCAAGTTATCCATCTGACTATTGCCAGGTCCAGAATCAGAGACACAGCTTTGGTGTCTCTGTGTCTTCATTTCCCATACAAGCAAAAAAGCTTAGGACAAATTATTCCTGGGAGAGCAAATGTCCCTTTAAGTGCTTCTTGCTGGGTATCCTCACAGAACTCTATTCTTGGTACCTACTTGGTTTTTGTTGTTGTTGTTTTGTTTGTTTGTGGACTTTCGACTTCAATTAGTCTCCTTCTTCCAGGCTGCAGAGTTTTCCCAGTGGAATAGCCAAGTAGCACCACTGGAAAAAGGCAAAAGCAGTGCATCCTTCTCAATATTGTCTGCTGAAAGCACTTCATGGTTGAGGTACAGCCTTTTCTACTTTTTCTACTGTCCTTCTGATCACCTGCCCAAAGCTTTGCAGTGAATATCAGACATCACCCATGGAACTCATTATGATGATACAACATAATGATAACATAGTCCCCATAAATAACAATCAGGACAGAAAAATACAGAAGCAAGGGCCAGAAAAGTGGTTTGGGGACAAAAAGTCCATAGCAAACCAGAACACCATCAAGTAGGGAGCCTTTTGTTCACACGGATGATGTCTCAGTGCAATCAGAGAAGTCAATCAGTAAACCAAGAATGACTAAAATAGAGACCCCACTAAAAGCACAGGAATGACAGTAGCACTCAGATTCTGGTGACAAGTCTGTCAAGTGACAAGTGACAAGTCTGTCAATGTTGGACAAAGAGGCAACTTCGAATCTGCAAGAATTACTCAATGACAAATTCAATTAGCCAGGTATTTTTCATATGTGCAGGCTCACATTTTCCCCAGAACTCTGCTCCTCCGATTTCAGGATTGTTTTGGTCTATGAACTTTTCATCATCCCTTCATATCAATCACCAATTTCTGGACAAACATAAACCTTCCTTCACATTTCTTATCTCCATTATTGCATTGATTTCTACTCAGACAAACCTCTCCCGCTTCCCCAAGCAACACAGCAGCTGCCTTTGGATTTCCGCTATCACGATATCTTTATGTAAGAAGTCCTCGGCCACTGAAAGTTATTTTTATCTCAGAACAACTCTGTGGAGTGGGTTTTAAAACAAGAAGGAAATCTGTACATGGAGCTTGTCAGAAGTACTAAAAAGGTTACTGAATTCTGCAAATGTTCAAGGTGCTAAGTCAGAGGCACAACTAGGCCCCAGATTAAATTTAACAGTACAGGCCAATGGATAGAGCCCAGCAGCTCAGGATTAAAACTCAGAAATCTTCAAGCATACAGTTCCTACAGCGAGTATCCGGGGCAAGCTAGGATCCTTTTAAGTGGAAAGGGGCTAAGCCCAGGATCAAAGGACATACCTTACCCAGGCTCCCAGCACAGCAACCTGGGCCTCTGGATCTCAACACAGCACTTGGGAGATCTCGCTGGTGAAGCTCACACATAGCTCTGTCCGTGCTGACTGATCAGACTAAGGGCTAGAAGAGATCTCAGATCTCTTCCAGAAAACCTTTCGTAACAGATGTTGCAGGGAACATTACAAGATCTCTGTCAGTGGAGGCTCTTGAGGGTAAAGTAGACATTACATTTTCAGAATGAAAAAAGGGGGAGCTGCACATCAGTTTCAGCTGATAAAGATCGGCGCTGGGGAAGAGCACAGATGGCAATTTAGCCCCAGTCTTCATCCCTTTAGACAGAGGCACATACTGAGAATCATTTTGTTGCAGCAGGCTGACCAGGACTCCACAGCAGGGTACAGGGAGAGCATCTCCCTCTCTCTTGCTCTTATTTATTTATTTGTTTGTTTGTTTGTTTTAATCAAGCTTGCTATAGTGAAGGGCTTTGGAAAACAGCTGTTTGCATCACTAGGCTACATGGCAGGATTCAAAACCCTGCTAGGCACACTCGCATGCTCCGGTGTGCCTGGCTGCCACAGCAGGATGCGCTGGGATGAGTGTCTGCACCGAGTGCGGAGCTGGCAGGGTCCGGGTGCTGGCCAAGGCCGGCAGGGTCCCCTTACGGAGCCGGGCAGGGAGCTGTGAGCCCTCTGCTGGCACCCAGAGCCTCCGACAGCTCGCAGCCGTCAGCAAGCTGCAGGCCCTCCTATACACTTGACAAAGGCCAGGGATTAGTTTACAGATGTAGCTTAGAGGCAAAACTGTTTTCATACCCTGAACGCTGGTATATTTTCTGTGCAAAAATCTGGATGTAACTACAGTAATGGATACCTAACTTTACAGCAGTGCAGCATGCTGCCTATGCAAAATTCAAAATTATGCAAAAATGACCTTCCTCAATAAAAAGCGTGAAGGCTTAGCCTTACATTTAACCTAGAGAAGACTCCAGACCTCAGCACCACCAAAGCTGTTCAGGTGACAACTTTGAGCACCAGATCTATCCTCTTCAAAATTTAAGACCTTTCTAAAGCATAATTCTGGTTTCAGGTAAAGGAAGATAAATAACATTTTGCTCCTCTTCAGCACATCTCACCTGCTCTCAGAGAATTTCACTGGGGAAACTATTTGCCTCCATTTTACAGAGGAAACTGTGGCATCAGGAATTAATCTGATTTGCCTGTGGCTTTGCCAGAGGCAGAGCTGTTGTCCCTGGCTGGTTGTCTCACACCCTATGACCTTGTCTGTACTGGCTTGCCCAACAGCAACATGAGCTGCCATACCTTTTCAGATCTAATCTCCCTGTTCAAAAACAGGCTTTAACACACCTATGGCTTTAATGTAACCCTGTGCAGTTCAGGTGTGATGTTTGGATGGATGAATCATGTTAAGCCTGAGCTGCAAAAACACATGGGACTGCATGACTGAAGTGTTCCTATTCTGCCAGCTCATAGATGACTTCTTGTAAAAGAGAAAGGAAAAAAAGGTAAAAAATGGAGCAAGTGCAGAGTGTGCAGGTGCACTTAGGCTTATGGTTCCTCAGAAGGTTGTTGGTTAGTGCACACTCCTTGAGACACAAGAGTGGTTACGGTACCTCTGCACGGCCTTCTGCAAACAGGTATCGGCTTGCTCTGCCCCACACTCTGATCTGGCTGGATGACAACCAGCTATAATCCACAAGCTGGGTAGCTGTGGTTAGCTTGCTGCACTTCTTCAGCTTCTAAACCTAGCTCAAACTTTGCTTGCAAGAAGCTTTGGAGATTCACATAGTTGTGAAGACGCACATGCATAGCCTCTATTTGCTGTGGCACTGAGTGCAATCACCTTACTCTGCTGTGCACCAGACACATATGTGGAGCATGAAGAGCTCTTTGCTTAGGTCAGAATAAAAGAAGTGAAAAAAAAAGAGCCAGCTAGACTCAAACCTCAGCCATAGTCTAGATTTACAACCCCAATCCAGATCAGGGTCATAGATTAACCCCAAATACCAAAAGCTCAAAGTATATAAGCCCTTCTTACTCAGCATCCTCCAGCTTTGATCTCAGTGAGTCATACCAGTTCATGCCAATGACACAAAAGAGTTTTTTGTCTTCTAATGCTGCAGCTGGTATTAATTACTAAGTAAAGAGTGCTAGAAATTGGCATTGAGGCATAGTAAATGCATAGTAAAACATGCGTTTTCTTCTTCCTCTATACTCTCTTCAGAAGAAATCACAACCAAGGACAAATACTGCAGGGACCAGGATACTTTATGATCATTGTGGTGAGGGAAAAAAAAAAAAGATTCACTGGGTCTTAGGAATGAGAAAAGAGTTGCTACAGGATTTGGGAGGAACACACATTTATTCTACAGTGAATGTCTCTGAAGCAATAAAATTCTCAGCACCTGGAGTTTGCAACCGGAACCGTGAGAAACCGTGTGTATGTGGTAACCTTAACACACTGGTTTTAAGCCTGCTCTGGTGGGAGGGGAAAAAAAAAAAGAAAAAAAAAAAAGAAAAGAAATATATATATATATATCCTCTATAATTTAGCCTGGCAGGTTAATAACTTTTTGTTTATCTACAAAAGTTGCCCCACTCTCAATTTCATTTTTCAAGATTGTTGATAAATAAAAGGCAGCCATGCAGCAGAACCAGCACACAGACAAAGGAAGCAGAGCGCTGTTTGCCGGGTGAATGCCTAGCTCTTTCATACCACGTTTTGCTTTTTCTCTTCTCAACAGCTTTTGTTATATAAAAATGCTTTGCCTTGCAGCAGTGACTCCTGATCATCTTTAGTCTCAGCCTGAAAGATTAGTAGCTGTACAGCACTCTTCTATGATGAGCACTGCTTTGAACACTTCAATCATTTTAAAAAGGAGAGAGGGTCTCCTTTGAAGACTGTTGGTTTGGTTCAATACAAAGGATATGATTCTTTTGCTGATGAGAGAAGGCATTAGGAGCAGAAGTGACTTCTCAGGCAGGCTTTGCAGAAGTGTGTAAACAAGCAAGGCGAACCAGAGAGCTGTCTGATCTGACCTCTGCCAATTGGAAGAGAGGCGCCTTTTCTCCCCAGACCCTGCACATACTGTGCTTGGGTAGTACCCCTTTTTCTGCCCAGAAATCGTTTTTTAAAACTCAAATCATTTTAGAGGCAGGACATCATAGTGATGACAAGTGGGATCATAACAGCCAGGTATAGTATGAACGTACCTTCCCGTGAGCTGACAGCTGGCATTGTTTCTCCCACCTTGGCACCTGGCATATGGGGAGTTTACAGCTGAACCAAGGAGAAGAATGCAGGAAGGGTATAGCAAGCATGAAAGATTAGCCCAGGCTTCCCAGCTGGGGAGAAATGGTAAGCTTAAGTCAGCACTGAATGTCGTATCTCCGTTCATCTTGCTGTAGAAACAGCCCTGAAATGCTGATACTGAGTACTTGCAAAGTGCCGAGCCTGTGCTTTTAGGGGGATAGAAACTGAAAATTACAGCACTCTCCATATTTTCTGACTTACTTCCCTTCTGCACACAGTTGTCTTGATGTCACATCCATAGGAGATGATGATAGGAGTGAAGGCCTTGATGGAAAACGTACTCTTGTGTCCTCCAGTTCACATCTCCACCCTATGACTGTACCAACAAATACTTGCCAAACCTCTGTGTTGTCTTACTGCAGAGAAGACACCAGCTGCATAAATTTGGAGACAACAGTCTCCAAGGCTTCAAGAACACCAGCCAGCTGTAGCCCAGTGCCACCTTCCACCACCTTCACTGCTCTCCTAGCCCCAGACTGACTGGGTTTCAGGCAGCTTAGCCAAAGACATTTCCATAGCCTTAGGGACAAACTGCTGGATGAAATCCAGCCTAACCACTTCTACAAGGGCTCTCCTGGGTATCTGATAAGTGAAATCCACCATTCTCACTTCACATATATTCCAGAGAGTCAAGAGAGGCAGTTATGGTTGGTGGTTAGTCAGGACTTGGGTCAGGTTTCTGCCTTCCGTTTTGTGTTCAAAATAAATAAATAAATGAATAAATAAAGTAGCTGTTATTGCTCTCCTGTGACTCCCTCCTGTGCTCAGACCTCTCTGCAGTCAGTGCACCACTGCCCACACCGGGCCCTACCAACCCTACAGGCACGGGAGGTGCTGGGCAATGCCGAGCTGAGCACCCCACTCTCTTCAGCAGAGCTGGAAACCTGCCAGGATCTCAGAGCAGAACCAAGCCCTGGCCTAAGCTACTGAATCCTCAGACCCAAGGCAGCCAGAGCTCTGGTTACATGCACACCCCACCCTGGCCTTCACACTCACTGCCTTTAATCCTCCCAGACCTTTCCAAAGTGCCTTGCAATAGCCAGGCTGATCTTTCTAAGACAGCTCTTCCATATTAGAGTCTAAAACGAAAAGTTTTTTCAAAATTGAGGACAGCTGATGCCAGGAGAGCTCTGCTTCTGCCCAGTAGAGGCCAGCACAAACGCAGTATTTAGCAGGCACGTGCTTGCTGGAAGGAGCAATCTTAACTTTCCACGTGTCCTTCCTCCACTTGAAAACAGGACTCTCTGCACACTGAGAGCCTTCAGCCTTCCTTTGCTGCTTTGAGAAAGCTCTTTGATACAGAACTATAATGTGATGAATGGCACCGACACTAGGCCATAACCTGGATCAAACAGGACAAGCTGCCACAGGCCCAGCTGGCACTTGGCTTCATCTGTGTGCCCAGAAGCGCCTTCCCCATCAACCAGCAAACTGCACAAGCTGCAGGCTGCTCCCTGCAGCTGGGCACGGTTGGAAAATACTCGCCCAACCCTTTAGAAAGGCAAGGTGCCGCTGCAATGAAATGCAAAAGAGCTGGTGATGTGGGTGGGAGATACAAGCGGAGGTGATTGAGGTGGCCACCGCCCTGCCCTTTGCCCTTCTGGAGCTTGTTAGCAGTTCATTATCTGACAACAGGGAGGGCCTAACCCCAGGACAGGCACTTGGCTAGTTGTGAATCAAAATTATTGCTGTGAGGAGCCTTGAATAGAGGGCAGGAGCAAGACGCAGCAAGACACAGGTATAGATAAGAAGGAATCTTCACGTAGCCTGAAGAAGCACCTGGTGCATCTCTGCAAATAGCCTCAGGAAAGGACATTTATCTAAACTGCTGGCTGAAGGGGCTGGTGGCCCTGAGCAGAGATGTTGTCCCCTGTTGTTTCCGTGGTCTGTCTCCCAGGAGAACCGTTCTTCATAACAATGCAAAACACCTAATGATCACCAGAAACAACTAAGAGAGCAAAAACCACTTGAATCATGCAGATGATCTTCTGTGATGATGGTTTTGAGGGCATGATCAGGGCAAAGACAACTGGTCAGATTGGAAGACACATCCTTTAGCACCAACGTATGTCTAGTGTTAGGTCAAAACGGCTGAGCACAAGGCTGCTTGGAGGTCTTCCAGCTTACAGACACCCATGTGTCTAGGGCACGCACCCTAGTCAATGATGCCAAGACTATTGTTTAGGTTCTGGAGAGGATGTTGTTGCAAATCCGTCTCCCAGTCTCACCACTTACCACTTATTTTCATTCTGAGTTGCAGTAATAAGCCTGAGACGTTACCAGTGGGTTGTCTAGCAATTCTGTGGGCCATTATGCAGAACCCCACCCAACCTGCAAGATCTCAGACTTTGACAGCTCTGCGACAGAAATAATGGCTTTGTGTCTGCATGGGCACAGGCAATGCTTTGCGCCAGGTAGGACCTTCTTCATTTGCAGCTAAAACCAAGGTTAGCATTTTAAAGCCACGAGAAAACACTGAGGCTGGCAGCAAGGCTGGAGATTTCCCAGTAGTATAGAATATACTGTGCTTTAAATCAGTGCAGGCTTTGTTAGGTCTCTGTTGCCTCTTTCAGTGAGGAAAGCGAGGCTATGGTCTCTGCAAGGCAGGCCCCAAGCAAGCTACAATAGCTCTTTTCTCTCATTCCTTGTGACCCAATAACCATGAGGGCATCACAGCCCAAGGAAGGGTGAGTGAAGGAAAGTGGAGCCAGCCCACCAGAAGGTGGAGGAGCAGTGGATTTTTTTAGCAGCAAAACCAAGCTGAGTCCTGCAGAGCTGCTGCTAATTGTCTCTCCCAGACTTAAAGGAAGAAATCCCAGAGAAATACAATCTGGGAAGGGTGTTTGTAGCCTGAGTGACTCAAAACATGGCCTACACAAGGGAATAGTAGCTCTGTTTGCTGCATGTATGGATGCCTTGCTAGAGTAACCACCATCCTCACCTCTTCCAGGGATTTTAGAGCTGCACAGTCTAGGCCAGGATCATTCAGGGTGGGCATTGGCTTTGTAGGAGGGTAACATCCAGGCCCACATGCTGACAACCAGGCATCCCAAACCATGGTGCTTCCATGCAAGCATACCAGCAGGAGACAGGAGGTCTGCAGGCCTCTTCAACAGCCCAGAGCAGGAAAAATCCCAGCACTTCCTGGACACTATCTGGGAAGCACTCTCTGAAGGATGGCTGTACCCTGTACACTGGGGCAAACTAGGCAGAGCAAATGGGCAAGGCACAGCACATTACAGACTTTTCCTAAATGCTCTTGAGGGCTGCAATGATGGGCCCAAGTCCATCTGGAAATACTTCTGTTTCCTGCACCTGGAAGAGGGACATCCAAAAAATGGGTCCATTTAGCTCAAATCCTCAGTTGAGAACCCACAGAAGACTGTTTTAACAACATTTTATTATGGTACGCCATGCTGAAAAAGTTGCAGCTGTTGGTCCTTAGAGAGGGCAGTAGTCCTGAGCCAGGGGTAGAAGTCAGCCCTGCACAGGCAGGTGACTTTCAAATTTGGGTATAGACTAAGGCTATGCGGACATACAGACAGACTGCTGGTTGATTGGAATGTTAGCTATAGAGACCACCCATACGGGCAGGTCTGTGTTTCCATTAGGTCAGACCCATCAGAATTAATCTGCTCTGCATAGACCTTCACACTGCTGTGCTCCCTCTCAGTTACACTGGTTATCAAGCTAGAGCCCACCACGGCCAGCACAGGAGGTGACAGTGTATGCCACTGTGCCTGCATGCGGGCAAGGGGAACACACACACGTCAGACTATCCGTTGTCTGAGTAGAGCTTGGGTGACTCCCGGCGTGGAGCAGGGCTGAGAGCTGGGATACTATGTGGCAACTCAAGAGGCAGGGCTCTGTAGCATCCCTGTAGCAAGAAAGACCCTATCTCCCCCAGAGATTCCATCACCCCACGGACTGATGCCCACGTGCATGATCCCCACTGAGTGCAGGCTGCAGCTGCTGCCCCTTGGTTGGATGCCAGCGCGTGCAGGGCTGCCCCCAGAACACCAAGCTCTCCTCTGAGACTGCCTGGGGTCCTTCTGCAGCACACAGTGCCTTGGAAGTAGCTCAACCTGTTTTGGAAACAGGGATTAAGTATTTTCATTCTTTATTTTACAAAAATAAACCAGTTTTGCCCTGGTACTCTATGGCCCCTGGAATTCCCTTCCACCCTGTTCCCCTTCCTCTCGCTGGAGCTCCCCTTGTTGTGCATCCCTGTGGCTGCTCTCAGGGAGGCTGCGCATCTCGCACGCGCTCCTGCAAGTGTCCCAACACAAACTCCAGGGAAGAGGGTTGCTGCCCTTAGGTGAATGCCTCTTCTTTGCCAGGATCCAAGCTGGAAACTGCCGAAAGATGCCTCCTGGTGGCTCTGCCATTTCTGTACAGGGGACAAGTCCTAGACGAGTCGCTCAGAGCATGCACTTTGAGAAGGGGCGTCTGTCTGTCCTTCTCCCTTGGATGAAAGAGCGAGCCCCACGCAGCAGCTATGGCCACTTGCAGAGCTTGCGGGCTGTGTGTCCGGCGGCGGCTCAGTGCTGGAAGCGCGGGGAGCTGATGTGGGGCTGATGGAAGGAGTGTGTGGCATAGAGCACCTCTGGGGGTGGCGGGGGGGCACGGGTCACGGTGGGGAGCTCAGCATTGAGGTGAAGTGTTTCATCTCCTCTGTCAGCTGCTTGATCTCTCGGCGCAGGGCTGCATTCTGCCTCTCCAGGTCTTCGCTCTCCTGTGGAGACAAAACCAGCAGGGCCTTCCTGAGCACGGATCCACCAGGATGAGCTGGGGATATGGGCAGCGGACAAAAATGTGCAGAGCTGAGCTGACCAGGCAAGATGGGGCAGCTCCTGGGTGCTGGTTGGCACGCAGCTATATTGCAGTGTTTAGGTATAAGACATAAGAGTAGCCAAGGCCATGTGTGTCCCTGTATGAGGACACTGCAGTGCAATGTGTCGGGCCCTTTCTGATCTCCCTACACTACCCATCTTCGCCCAGGAGCTGCTCACCTTACACCAATATAAATGCAGCACATGCGGGCAGGCCAGTCCCTGCGGCACGAGGCTGGATGGACAGGGAAAGAAATGAAATCTCCACCAGGCAGGCCACGCTGCGGGCTGGAGGGAGCAGAGCTGCCGCCGGGACAGGACCCGCTCCGCGGGCAGCGGAGCAGGGCCCGCGCGCGCGCCGCTCGGCAGCGCGCCGCTTCCTGTGCGCCCCGCAGCAGCAGCGGGTGTGAGGAGGGCCTTGAAGAGCAGACGCGGCTGCGGAGGAAGTGATCGCACAGCGGCCGCGCTCGCGGCCCCCAGGCAGGACGCGAGGCTGGGGCAGAGCCTGGAGCTGCGGCAGGAGGCACCGCGAGCGGGGAGCCGGGGTGGGGGTCGCTGCCGGGCGCCTCTCTGCCCCGCAGAGTTTCCAGAATGACATATTTCCGGCAATTTCGGAGCGGAGCGGTGCCTGGGCAAACCCCCCTCCCCCAGCGGCCGGGCCGTGGCGAGGAGCGAGGCGCCCGGGCCCCAGCGGCTCCCGCCTGGGCGCCCGCGTACGAGAAGTAGTGACTGCGGCGGGTTCCCGCCCAGGCTTTCTCAGCTCCCTCTCACGCACACGCGCGCGGCCGCCGGCCGGGGGAGGGGGTGCTAAATAACCGCCGTCTTTAACCAGAAAACCACCTGCCACAGGAAACCTGTCATTGCCCTGGAAAGAAAAGACTCACTGCTTCCTGCTAGCAGCCGGGGAAACCAGCTAAACAGTGCGAGTGCGGAGGGAGAGACGCTTGAGTCAGAAGAAAAGAGAAACTGAGGCCTCAGAAGAACAGAATTATTACTGTTATTAATAATAACAACAACAAAGGGATTAATAAAGATGCTTAGTCTGGTCTCAAAGATCGTGAGCAAATCACAGCTCACTGCCTCCACTGCTCCCAAAACGCAGCCTGGAGCATCCCATGCAGGTGGAGCGGTGCTGCTTGTGGCCCAGGCAGGACCCGCAAAACAGGCAGGCTGCAGAGGCAGACTGTGGCCATCCAGGCAACAGGACCAAAGCGAGACACAGCTTCAAGAAAAACCTCTTCCTCCTCTGGCCATCCAAACTGTACCCCTTGGCACTTCCCACCGCCCCTCAAAGCAGAGCCTTTGCCTCTCCACTTGTCCGTCAGCCCCATGCCCGGTGTCGCACCAAATGTCCAGCGGAGGCCGCTCTGCGTGCTGGGGCACCTCGCACACCCGCTGTTTACAACAGCCATCACACAAGGGCCTTGCAAGGGAAATTAGCATCTTTCAGACATGACAATGTTTTGCAAATCACAACCAATATTTATCTCAGGAGCTGACGGGAATCACCAAGGGGCTGGGAAGCCCCAGCCTCCTAGTGACTCATTCCCCTCAAAACAAAAGCTACGCAGTCCTGGGGCAGCTAGAGCTGCTGTGTCCTTTCACACCAACAGGAGCCCAAGCTTAGCCTCACTTCTTGAGCAAAACCATATCAGAGAGAGATATGTGGTCTCCAGTGCTGAGCTAACCTGGGCACGCAGGGAATGAGCCCAAGAGCAGCAGAGGGTCACTGTGACCAAGGACTGAAAAAAAATTAGAAAAATTTAATGTACATCCTCTCCTTGTCTCTGTCTGCTTCTATATCCTCTAGCTGTCTCCCTGCCTGCGAGCATCTTCTCTTCATCCTGTGAGACTGAGCTGAGACATGCTGCTCCTGTCCTGGGTTCGTTAAACACAGGCAAAGTGTCTCCAATATCACTATCAGCTGAGTAGCAGTAACCTCTTAAGTGGTTTGTTGTCTGCCCTAAGAAGAGCTGCCCGTTTCTTCTTGGTGCACAGCTGTTAAGGATTTTATTGGAGGAAGATCAGAGCTCATGTCCACCTCAAGGTTTGTCTTGAAGAGAGTGCCAACACCAAGCCATGTTGCCCCAAGAAGGATAATAAGCTAATGATAAAAGACTAAAAGACAGTTCTAAGCAAAGAGTGAGGGCACCACACACGAAGGAAGATTCAGAGGCAGCTTCTTAAAAATTCTCCCCAAAAGTGGGGATTTATCGGAGGGTCAAGAATGCTAAGTCAAAAGATCGTTTCTTGAACACAGCCCTGACTATTTTCAAAGAGCAGCCAGCACAGCACAGGGACAAAGAAGTCTCTGCCCACTGCATTCTTCCTCCAGATCACCTGTAGCCAGATACACATGGGATTTCACTTACCAGAAATGCAAAGGAGCCCTGTGCCGTGCTCTGACACTGTCCACAAAATGCTGCCCAAACACAATCAAAAGTGACTGTCCCTCCCAAAAAAGCAAACATTTAATTCTTCAATTACACTAATTAAGCCTTGAGAGGAAACTCAAGGCTGCAGCAGCAAAAGCAAAGGATTTCACTGGGGACCTGCTGAAGGGCAAATGTGTTTGGGCAACTGAATGGCCAAATCCTGCCCTTGACTGGGCTATGTGCTCTAGCTGCTGCTAATGCTGACTTTCATATCCTGCCTTGGTCCCTGCTTTCCCTGTCCTGTCTAAACTGAGCGCTCAGCACTGAGGATGGAGAAAGGATGGGAGTGCTCACCAAGTGCAGCGTGTCTGCTTTCTGAGTCTGCCTCAGGCGGCTCTTCTGGGCAGCGATGCGGTTCTTCTCCCGCCTCTGAACTTTTCTCACGTCATCAGAAGAATCCTAGAGAAACGCAAGACATGGAAATGACGGGGGTGTACCCTCACTCCCCTTGCAATAGCGGCACAGGGATCAGGGACTGGGAGAGGTGGAAAGGGGAGACAGAGGAGCAGCCCCAAAGGAACAACCTTGAAGCACAGGATGTGGGACACAGGGACGTGAGCACCAGGGTAAAGCCCTGCCGCAGGAAGGGGTGATGCTCTTCACATCCCTGTTGCCAGGAGGGGCATATCTGGTACCCTGCTCCTCCTGGCATAGCAGGAAAGAGATGACTCTCCCTTTACCAAGATACAGATGTGGGCTATGGCTTGAGGGAACATGGTAAGACTGCATCCCGAACTGACAATTTAAATAACTTCTACAGTAAAACTATTCCCCCATAATCCCCATTATGCTTGCTCTTTTCTGGAGTCCCTCTGGAGCAATGTCTCTCTCTAACATGCTGACTGAAATACTCCCAAGCACTTTGGGCAGAGAAGCTCACAGTTCTCCCTGCTCAAGGTCATGAGCTTCACACAGCAGCAGTTCCCTGTTCAGATCTGGTCCTTCTGCTGCCTTCTGACAGTTAAAACCGTCATTCAGACTCTTTCATCTTCTATTTTCACATTGTCACTGTCTCTTTTGTGGACTCCCTAACATTCACACCACCGCTCCCCCACAGGACTATGAAATTCAGCCGCAAGAGTTATCTTCCCAGCCCATCAGTCTGTGCACATCCTCTTCCCCCCCCGCCACCCCGCCCAAGAGCTTTTCTTTGAGCTTAACCGTTTTATCCTTCCCTTCAATGCTTCGCAAACCTCTCAGCTATGGCAGCTCCCAAGTCTTGCATCAGATCTGATCCTTATCCTTTAGCAGTTTCTCTGCTTAATCCCCCTCTCTGCCCAGATGCTTCTCCTCCAAGATCGGAAGACCTCATGATCTGCCTTGATTGAGAGGTCTTTCATTTCTGGGCAAAGCCTCAGATATTTGCCTGTGTTTCCAGCTATAGTCAGAGAGCAAATGATAAATGATAAAATATAACGAAGCTTAGCCAGGAGATGGAAACACCTTGGATGTGTCAGGATCTGCCAGCGGAAGACCTACCATTAAGATACTCCATGCAACAACAAAAAAAGCTCTGTCCAGCACTATTCTGAGATGAAAAGTTTCTGAGGCTGAACAGAGAAAGAGTGACCAAAAGTGCCAGGGCTTTCCTGGTCCCTGAGTGATGTCTGAGGCAGCGGGAAGTCCTCAGGTTCCCTCGAGCCCTCTGGGCCTGTGGAGAGGAGATGAGTGCTCAGCTCTTCACGAAGCCCCGTCTCTCACGCTGTGGCTTCCTGCCCACTGGCTGACGGGTGGGCATCGCATGGCCCACAGCGTCAAGGGTCCTGGCATCCCGGACGCCCCTGGCATGGCCCCAGCTAATGTGCTTTATTTCTCCACCTGTCTTCAGTGTGGCGCCGCAGGCTTGCTGCCTGGCTCTGCATCCCTCTCCCCAACACCTGTTCCTAGAAAGCCCTGCTGTGGAGCACTGTGAAAACGCCAGCGATGGGTGCCAGTCTCCTACTCCTCCTGCTGACCACCCTGCCCATCTGTGAAGGTTGTCGGGAAGCAGGAGAGCTGTGAGGGATCCCCCTTACCTGCTTGCTGGGAGGGGGTGACTGGCTGAAGCTGCTGGAGTCGCTGCTGTCGGAGCTGTGGGGCATGGCTCCGTCTCTGCCTCTCTGGGGCCTCTTCAGCTTCCTTTATGCTCTTGGAGTGCTTGGTTTCTTTCTTTAATTTTTTTTTCTCCCGTGCCCTTCTGTGTCTTCTCTGAGTTGGACCTCTGCCTCCCTGCTCTTGTCCTTCCCTGTGGCACGTTGTCCTTCTTCCCTCTCTGTCACTTTCTCTGCCTCTCCTCTTCGAGGCTCTGCACCTTCCCTTTAGGTCTCGGCCTCCTGTGGTTTCTCAGAACCTACGGGATGTAAGCTGAAAGTCACGTGGCCGGAAACTTTGAGATGAAGAAGAAAAGTTACAGAAGAAGAAAAAAAAAAGAAGAGAGAGAAAAAAAAAAGCACATCTGGGAAAAACGAGCTTCAAAATAGCCTGAAAAACCCCCGAAAAATACCTTCAGGCGGTTTGAAAAACAGCAAGATGGGTTTCCTCTGAGACAAACATCAGAGATGTAAAGGAAGAAAAGCCCCAGCTCTGGCTGTGAAACTTGGACCCCCAAAGGAGGGCAAGTGCGGAGGAGGTGGTGCTGGGAGCCCCCAGAAATTCCAGCGGCAGGAGGAGCAGAGCCGTATGCGGCACCGGCAACGCTCGGGCAGGGCAGTCCGGTGCCTGGCAGCCTTTACTACCTGAGCCTGGCCAGGGAAATTCCCAGGCAGCCTCCCACGTCCATACAACCCCCTCACCACCATCCCGCCGCCCCCGGTGCCATTGTCACAGGTCCTGGGGACAAGGCCAGTACCTTTGGCAGGTCCCACGCAAAAGTTGTTTGTGCAAATAGCTCATGTATGTGCTCTGAGAAAACAGTCTTACCCAAGAAGGACAGGCTCAAAGGGAGGTCTGGTTTTGGTAGAAGTGGTATTTTCTATAGGATCAAGCTCTTTAATACTTTGAACCACAAATCCGTATCTCACCACTAGTCCATAAGGGGAATAAGATCATCCCTGGCACACAGCAATATAAAGTGGTAGTGATGCTGCAGACCCAGAAGGGAGCCCCAACACCTCCACACCATATGAGAGCTCAGCGTTACCCCTGGAGAACTGAAGCTGTTGCACGTGGGTCCAGGCTCCCTGTCTGCCCTCTCCAGCCCCTCCTTGGCACAGCTGGTACAAGGGGACATGGGACAGCCCCACAGAAGACAGGAATACTGTGGCATGTTGGGGCGGGGGTGTCCTTGCTGTTCTCCCTCTGCTCATCTTGGGGAACAACTCCTGGACAGGAGCTCTTTTGTATCCCTTGTTTGCCCCCCAGTCTATACCTCCTGGGGCTATCTCCACCCTCAGAATGGGTCTCGTTAATCTGGGGCCCTGAAAGCAGTCACTGGGACAGCAGTGCTGCGGGGTGCCCCCTGGCAGCCCATGCTCTCTGGAGGTGACCAGGCAGCCAAAGAGCATGGGCAGTCTGCCTCCTCATCTGCTCATGCCATCAGAACCGAGGGAAGGAAGGGTCCATGCGCCGTGAGGGCAACGTCCACATTGTGGCCTGGCTTCATCCTGCCTCTGCCTCTTCCTGTGACCCATGTCCAACTATCTTTTCTCATATGCCTTCACCCCTTTTGCTTTTTTGTTCTTCTTCTGTGTTGCTGTCCCCAGTTTTTCCATGTTTCCCATCTGTATACGCTCCTCACCTCAGTCAGTGCACGGTAGAGGCAGTGTGGACGAGCCAGGAGAGATGTGGTTAGGCTGGGACAGTCAAGGGGGAAATAGTGAAGTGGGGTTTAATGTCCAGCCCCTTGGCATCCCTGGGGCTGGTAGAGCTGACAGGAGGTCGGTGGAGCCAGAGGTGCCAGTGTGTAGGGCTGAGGAGCCCCTACTCATGCCCATCTTGCCTTGGAGCTGCTCTCTAGTGTGGACAGCAGCACGTCTTCAGCGTGGCTAAGTTCTTCCATGTGCCACAAAAAATGAATAAAGCAACTGGTAGGAGCACGTGAACTCCCTTCCATGGGAAGCAGCAATTCCCAGTTCCCGCTTTACTGTTTTTCGATGCACTTCTGCACAGGGATATTAAAAACAAGGCTGCTGCTCAGCCTAGCAGCTATATGCTAAGCTCACACTTCCCATGGCCACAGCACTGGTGAGACTCCACGGTGCCAGGCAGGCAAGAAGCGCCCAGCAGCAAGGGGATGAGTCGTGGTCACTCTCTGAGGCTTTAAGAGTTCTGCTGTGCAGCCTTATCACAGCGCAAATGTACCCTGCTTGGCACACAGTGCAGCCTTGTGTGGGCACTCCTGGCATTTCTTACCAGCTTTGTCACTCAGAGGGATGACACAGGAACAAAGCTGAAAGAAAGAGCCATGTGTGGCTGCAGGCTTGCTGCTTGGGGGTGTTGCCTGGCTTCGTTGCAGTAGCATCACTGTTGGTTTTTATGTATGCCCATCTATTTCCCATTTCAGAAATGTCTGGCGGCACTGGCACAATAGCCTTGACTATTATCAGAGCATTTCACTGCCTTGAATGCATTTATTTTCAGAGCATGCTGCAGGGAAACACGAGGAGCCTCCACAGGTGAGGAAGCACAGCCCTCACTTTGAAGCATGGCTCCTGGGATTTGCTTGCTCAGCACGCGATATCCTGAGGGACCCTGTTTCTTGGAAGCAATGACACTCGTAGCCATCAGGGCTCTTCAAAATGTGTCTGGCTCCATGAACAGCGCAACCAAAGTCACAAGTGCAGACAGGGCCTGGAAATTTGCCGGAGGCACCATAGGAAGCCCACACCAAGGCAGAGGGTTGGGGTGAGGCCTCCCGAGTCTCAGGCTAGCAGCCGAACCTTCGAACTGCCCGCTCGCTCACTGCATTGCTACACTTCCTCTGCACTCTGTAACCCCATGCAGCGCTTCCTTTCCAGGAAGCCGACGGTTGGATTAACCTGCTGTCCCAGAGAAGCCCACGCTCTCGCACTGCAAGTAGAACCCGGGGTGCCTGGGCCCCAGCGTGGTCTTGTGGGGCATGAGCAGCCCCACGGAGTCCTTGTTGAGAGCGCTGCGAGTTGTGGTTGCTCAGGGTGGCACAGAGGCAGCTCCTTTCTCGGGGAGATGCATATGTGCTCCATTACAGGGCAAATAAGCTGAATTCCTGTCCTACATAGCAAAGCAGCAGCCGAAGGGAGGCACACAGTGCTTCTGCACGACATGGAAAAGCTTGATGCTGGGGCATGAGCTGGACCAGTCTGTACAAACATGGCCAGAACCTTGCTATGGGCAAAACTTACTCACATGAGAAAAGCCTTGAGCCACCCCCCAGCCTGCCATTAGCTGGGCTTTAATAACAGCTTGGGACAGACTGAAAAATCCCAGGAAAGGGCAAGAGTGCAAGAGGGGGTTCAAGCACTTGCCCGTGCTGCCAGCAGTCCCCGCTGTGCAGAGATCCAGGCCCCACCATGCTGGGCAATGCTAGGTCTTAGCCCAGTGGCATGGGCTGTGGGCAGGGGCTAGCACACGCCAGCCAGCCAGCTCGGCCTCGCACACGCTGCTGCCACGGGACTGAGGCTGCCCTCCCTGCGCACCGACATGCACCCCTCGCCCTGCCGCAGGCTGTGGCGCTCGAGTTCCCAACCACCCGAGGCCGTGCGTGAGGGCTGCGAATGGGATCCGGCTGTGGCGGGACGCAGCAGGTGAGCGCCGCACGCAGAGCCTCACCACACCATGGGTGTTTGCTTTCAGCACTGCTGGTAGGAAGCCAAGTGCTGGGGACACCAAATGGGGCCAGATGGCCTGCTGTGTGCTGGGCCTCTCGCGTTGTATCCTGCTCCATGTAGCAGCTGACCCAGAAGAGCTGTCCAGCCTAGCTCTGAAAACGGGCACCAGCAGGACCCCCTCTTGCTCCCTAATGAGGCAGGGAACCTCACAAGTCAGCCTCCTCCTCTCTGGGCTTTATTTGGGTGACTCAGTTTACACCGACTGCGAATAACATCCCTTGGCTTTCTGTTTGGGATCACCTAGATATCTTGATCTTAATCACAGAAGCTGTAAAGTCATTAGCAGGGCACTGGTGAACTCATAGCAAGGGTGAGGTTACCGCCAAACCCGCAGGCCTGCAGAGCTGTGGTACTTCTCAAAGGTCTTTGGGGGAAGGATGATGCTCAGCAGGTCTCAGCAGCGCGGACGCTCCAGGAGGGAGCAGTTACCTCAGCGTTTCCAGCTCACGTAGCCATGGGGCCTTGGGAGGCCGGGGTTAGATCATGGCTGCCGGAGACGTGCTCTGAAAGCAGTAAGGCACAGACCAGCAAGAACAAATACAAATGGAGAACAAAGTGACATGTGTGGGCAAAAAGCGGAGAATAACCAGCTTGGCAGCAGAAGTTGCAGGGCATTGTTAAGCTGAAGTGTCACCCAACACAGAGCTGTTGTGATGGGGCAGGCATCCCCTGGCCCTGCTGGAGGCAGCTGCCCCGCGCCACCTGTGCTGGGGCTGGGCCAGAAGTGAGAAAGACCAGAGAAAGACAGCACAAAGGATTAATCTGCAAAAAGCCTGTGCTAGGAGGAAAGAGTAACAAAATGGGTATGTTTACCCCACAAAGGAGAAGTCTTGGGGGCAGGAAAGCAGTGGGGGAGGAAGTAATGGGAAGAGTGGTTGGCTGTTCTGCGTGCGCCCCGGGCAGGATAAAGGGCGCTTAGCCCAAACTGCTGCAAGGAGGACCCAGGTCAGAGGTTGGAGGCAGGCTGAGGTTGGTGAGGCTTTGGCACAGGCTTGAGAGCTGGAGAGCAAAGTTATTCGATACCCTTCAGTCAAGAGGCTGGAAACAAACCTCTGTCAGAAATGGTGTGGGTTTAATCCTGCCTTAGTAGGATACATTAAAGCTAAGATGAGTTTTCAGGGTTTAAAGAAAGAGGCTAAAAAACAGAGACCTGAGAGCACAATGGGCTTAGGTGCAGCCAGTCCCTTTGCCTCAAGAGCCCAGAAAAGTCTCTAACCTCATCCATGCAAACGACTTTCTCAGGACAGATATCAATAGCTCCTACATAAACCTACTGCCCCAGCCCTCTCGCCCGCTGCAGATCCAAAGCAGCAGTGCACAAACCTCTGCATCTCACCCCATCTACAGGTTCTTTCTTTGCATGAGCATTTAAAGAATAGGGCTATTTAAAAATCCACTTAAATAAGTTACCAGCTTCAATCTCCTGCAAACTATTGAGGTTGTTTCTGCTTCACATGTAGCATTTTATGCAAATATTTTCTTATGTTATTCAGATAATTGCAGCAATTTGCATATCATTCCCCACATTTGTCTTGAAGACTCCTGTGTGGCATTGGGTGCTGGTAAGAGCTGCTGAGCGAAGGGTGGCATGAATGAAGTCTTTGCTCTCTATGGGACCAGCTTCTGCCCTGTCCTGTCGGGTTAGCCTCAGTCCTGCCTGTGACAAGGGCAGCTTCCCTGGCTGATGGGGTGGCTTGTGTCCATCCCCATGTTATATCATCTCTGCTGAGGTAGCTCAAAGCACAGCAGTGAGTTTGTAGTAGGAGAGCACTGCCTGAGCCCCGCCAAATTCATCGCACCTAACAGTACCTGCCACATGAATGCTTTCAATCCTTATGGGGCAGCGCCTACTAAAGCCTGGGAAACACTTTACACACAGAGCCTGTGATAAAGGACAAGCCAGCAGTGTGGAAACGCCAGCATTTGCTCCAGTTGACTGCTGCATCTGTGCCCCCGTGACAGTGCTGGGTGCTGTGCTCTAATCCTACCGTCAGCTGAGGGAGGGTTCTCCCCTGGGATTGCCTTTATCACTGTCCTGTGCTGAGATCTCGCTTTGGCAACATGATTACCCATTTCTTCATGGACCCTTTTCTAGGGCCCAGTATCTGAGTAAGCACTTTGGGATTTTTAATGGACTTATTTTCTCAGTCACCTCTTCAGGAGTGTGTAGGGGGGGTGAGTTATCCCCATTTAACTACTGAGAAACAAGAGACAAAGAGGGATTTAGGTGATAAGTATTCACTAATCTTAGGCAAACAGTTTGAACTAGCTGGGATTTATCTTTTTTTTCAGTGTTTTTAGTTCTGTAGCACTTTATTTAAACAAATCCCAGCTCTTGATGTCTGTAACTGCAGCTGCAGACTGTTAGCACTTCTGCAAATTAGACCCAGCAAATGAGGAACAGGGACAGCTCCCGTGAAAGCTTTTGTTTATGCAGCTCACAGAGTAATTTCGAGGCAGGGGCAGTCCCAGCTCCAGCTCTCCGGGAGGCGGGAGGCACCTTCCCAATAAACTGTCCTTTCTTATTCTGTGCTCACTGCAGATGTGGGAGGTTTCACTGACTACTGACGAGGTGTTTCCCAGCCCGAGGAACAAGGGAGCAACCTGGCTGAACAGAGCCTCGTCTGCTCCCGCAGGTACCACCTGCGTGCTGGAGAGGTGGGAATCAAGAGATGGGCACAGGCTCGATGGTCTGGACGAGCCCCCTTCTGCCCATCTGTCAGCCTTTGGTACTCGCCTTTGCAGCTTTATGATCTTTATGATGACCTTTATGATGTTGGTTATGATGATATGATCTTTATGATGATGATTATGCAACTAATGTCATACGTATGCATTTTTATGTGTTATTGCAAACTATATTAAAAAAAAAAAAAGTCCAGACTAGCTTGAATTCAGACCAGGATATGGAGCTTCACGTCACTGGGGTTCAGCTGATCTCGCTGGGGTGCCCAGCAAACCGGGCTGCCTGGCCAGAGCGTCCCTGCTGAAGGGGCTTTTAAGTGACAAGCAAGAAGTTTTCAGGATCTGCCCTCCAACAATTCTGAGAGCTTCAGCCTCAAGGCGCAGATAATCAGAGTTCAGCCCAGGCTACTGATGGAGTGAACCGCAATTTCCTCCTCCTGTCCAGGGCCCAAAATAATCAGTTGCGTGGGCAATTAATTAGTTGAGCAAAATCTAATCTCCTGCTAGCAAGGACTTAGTAGCTCATAAGCAAGCACTCAGATGTACTCATACAGGGTGGAAGAAGAAGAGTCTTTGGTCAGCAGATGCCCAAATCTGATAAATCTGACTTGACTTCTTGACTGAGAAGTCCAGACCTTCCCCCTTGCTGTCACAGGCTCTGTCCAGCTCTTGGTATCTGTCCAGAGGCTGCCAGTGCACCAGCCTCGCTGGCTACCTGTCACCCTGGCGGCACTGAAAACACTTCTCCACCAGACACCGCACGAGACCAAGGTGCCTTTGCTTCCGCTGCCTGGGGCGAGCCCCCCGGCGGAGCTATCCGAGCGCGGGGACGGGGCTGCGGAGGGCTGCAGATGTTGTCTGACGGTTTGACTCATTTCAGTGGCAGTCTCGTTCAGTGGTGATGGGGAAGGCCCAAAGAGGAAGGGCAGTGACCCGTTTAACCAGAATGGCTGATCCACCCAGCAGCTCTGTCCGCTGGGTCTGCCCTGGGTGGATCAGCCATCCTGGGGGCCATAGCCCAGCTGCCTTTGCACTGTGTGTCCAGGCTGCACACAGGCAGAACAGACACCGGGCGCTGCAGCAGCAGGATCCCACCTTGGTTTTGTGCTAGTGCTACAGGGAATCTGCATCAATCGAAGAGTAAAAATGTTACTCAAGGGCCATGGCCTGAACAGGGGTGTGTGATACTCGCAGGGCATGCCTGGTTGCAGCCAAGCTCCATGGCATGGGAGCAGAGACATGAATGTGGTACTTGACTCTTAAATTAGGATATGACTCCTAAATGTATTACTTGACTCGACTGCTCCGTGACCCATCCAGAGGGAAAGATTCCTTCAATACTACCCGTAAGATGTATTAAGCTCTCCCAAGGACTGGATACAGATAATTTAGGGCATGTTCTTGCAGCTAGTCTCCAAAACAACCATATCAGCAGGGGATGACTGTGAACAGCACTGATGTTTGCACCATCATCCCACCCCAAGGGGGGTCCCCATCGCTTTTGGTTCAGGGGCATGTATGCACTTGCTCTGCCCACATCATGGCGGTGCCCAGGCTTTCCAAATGCCTCGGTTCATACAGGGTGGGTGCAGGTGGATACGGAGCCCTTGTGCTTTCACTCCCTCATTCCAGTGTTCCCTCTGGAAAGAGAAATGCCCAAACCAGCTCCCTATGCCTGGCTGCGTTTCCAGGGGCTGCCAGAGCTCCTGCCCAGACACGCATGCTGGCTACCTGCCGTGCCCGGCGGCAGCAACCACCTCGATGCTTCAGAAAGGAAAGGAGGGAGAAATGCTGCATCCTCGGCCCTGTTGTGCGCGATGCTGCCGGGCCCTGGCTTGGAGAGCAGCTCCCCGCATCGCCTGGCTCCCGCTTCAAGAAGGGACTGAAGCTCCTACCTGTTCTCCTTTACCTGCACCACAATGTAGGAGGTTGAGAACTGTGCCTTTTTTTTTTAATTTAGTTTTATTTTTTAAAGCCAAACTCTCTGACCTGACTTTTGGGTATCCTTGTTTTTCATGTATCTGTGTCATCCTTTGTGACAGCCTTCTGAAATTTTTGGCCCATGGGGCATCTTGTCCACCTGCATATACCAGTCTGCTCGCTCTGTGGGAAGAGTGTCAACTTACCAGTCTGAAATGAGTTGTCTTTCCATTTCTTTGAACATCTTGTGAGGGGGTGAGCAGAGGAACAGAGTTATCTCTAAGCCAGGCATTGCTCTGCACATCACCATCACACGGCATTTCACCAGTTTCCGCTCTAAACTAGTGGGACTTTTAGTCTCCTCACAGGGAAATTTTCCTACACCCCGAATTTAGGTCAGCCCGTCTCTGGATGTCTCCTGCTGCCGCAGCAGGGTGGCCAGAGGCGAACACGGCGCCCCGGGAGGGCTGTCCCGCAGCTGTCCGCAGCTATGAAGGGATGGACGGACTCTCAGGCACTTCCTCAGGCACCTTAGCGGCCCCCGTGGCGTGGGGTGACCGCTGAGCTGTGAGCACAGCGCTGCGTGCGCCACCATCGACGCTGTGTAGGTGTCTGCCGGCACCCAGGGTGCCCCGGCGCAGAGCGGAGCAGCCCCGGGGCGCGAGGATCACACGCACGAGTCTGTCCCAGCCCTGTGGCCATCGCTCGCGGGGCCCTCCTGCAAAGGAACCTGCCGCAGGGTCCCCCGCACCCTGCCCTGCTGCTAACCCTTGTGTCTCCCGCCTTCGGGTGTCCTCTAGAGGGGTCCCCTAGAGCAATGGGGATGCCTGAAGCCACCCCGAAAGCAGCCCCACTCGTGGACTCCTGCAGCCAGAGCAGTGCCTGGTGCCTGCAGCCCTGGGTCTGTCCTGCCTTCCTGCAGCAGTGCCAGCACATGGACAGGCCTCAGCACCTCCGCCAGCTCAGACACTTCTGACGTCTGCAGGCTGGAGCTGGTGGATGGGTCAGATCACTTTGCTTACAAGAAGGTCTCCCCAGAAGAAAAAGGATGCCTTATTTTCAGTAAATGTCTATGTAAGTGCAGCATTGACTCTGCCTGGCCCCCACGGATTTTTCCTCTGTTGCAGAATCTGGTAGCCCATGTCCTGAGAGGACTCACCAATGCACCCAGATTAGCATTAGCAAGAGCTTTTTCTCGAGAACTCATCAAGCAACAGCATCATTTCACAAGGAGCTGAACAGGAGCCATTTCCCCCTCAACCGGAAAGTAAAGGCTCCGATGGATCTGGAGTGCCAAAGTCATGCTGCCTAATTCCTCCTGATGACCCTGACCTTTCCAGCCCAAGCAGGTTTCCAGCAAATCCAGTCAGCCCAGCCAACACTGCTGGAATTGGGTCTCTGGCAAAGCGGCCGCAGGAACTGCAGTGTCAGGAGTCAGGACTTCCCCTGACAGCGCCACAGATGACAACTCAGCAAGTTCATTCTGCAGAAACTAGATAACATCAGCACAAGGTGGTGGTTACTGGCAAAAGATCCTGTTCCTGAAGCTTCATTTGAGACGTGACAGGCTGCAGTGAGACCTCGCTGCCAGACAGGCCCTTGCTCAGCCTAGGCCCCTGCAACCTCCTGGAAGGAGCTGCTCCATGGTTTCTCCTCGGTGCTTCAGCTCACAGAGCTGCATTAGGACCTCCTTCTCCCTTGCTCCCAGGGGCACCACAGCTGGGAAGCCCATCAGCAAGGTAACACTGGACATTCTTGTCTCACAGCAGCTCCTTGAGCTGCGCAGGGCCATGGCACCGAGCAGGGATGAGGTGCCTCGCATGGCAGCCACCCCTGTCTCGGGGGCTTCGCCCCCTGCTCTTCCGGCACCATGGGCGGCTCACAGCCAGCCCATGCTCTGTGCGCCCACAGCTGGACGCAGCGCCGGGCAGGAGAGCGACTCCTTTGCACATGGGGAACCGGGAGCCTGTCTGCACAGATAGTTGGAATGGTTAAGCTGTATCAAATTCGGATGAGATTTAAGGGCAACGAACTGCTTTGAGCATGCCCTTACCCAGAATGGAAGCAGTGCTGATGCACATGTGCTCACCTTCCTCCCACCAAGAAGGCTTTGCTGCCAGATACCTCACTGCCACGTGGCACGAACTAAGCAAGGCAGGACTGTGCACTGCCACTGCTGCCACACACGCCTCGGCGGCCTGGAGACAGCTTCAGCTGCCCACTCCACTTAAAAAGCCAAATCAAAGTAAACTCACTCAAAGTTAGCACAAAGGTACCCAGGGAAGGGTTAAAAACCCTTAGCAGCCCTTGTTCTTAGCTAACATGAATTAATTTATTGCCAGCCCTGACCAAGGCTTGCAGAGAGAAACCCCAAAAGTTCATCCCACAACCATACATTAAACCTACAGCCAGGTAAAGACCCAAACTTGGCCCCAGGCAGGGCCTGGGCAGCAGAGCCTGTGTCTGGGCTGAGGAAGCTGCTCTGCACCTCGCTCTGCCCATGGGCTCTGTGTGGGGCTCTCCTGTGCCTGCCCTGGCCTGGGGACGGGGACAGCCACGGACCCGCGAGGGCCACACACTGCACGTGGTGAGAGGCTTGGGGGAAAGAAGCACCAGCCCCAGGCACCACAAACTGAAAAATGTCCACACTGCAGGGAGGCAACCTGGGCCAGCCCCCGTGCCTGGACTGCGGGCAGTTTGAATCACAGAAGGCTCTAGCCTGGCAGTTAGTGCCAGCCTTTCACGTGGCCCTGCCTGTCTGCAGCCAGGGGACCCAGCAGCCCCCAGAGGGTCTCCCAAAGCAGAAAAGGCTGACGCTGGCACAGGGGAACCTCCACCCATGTCCCAGTCTGACGGGACCCAGACACAGCGACTGCCAGGCTCAGGGGAGAGGCTGTCAGATTTGCCTCCGACTTGTTCCCACGGCTCTGTGACCATCCTCGCAGGACCGGAGCTGCCTCCCGGGCCTGCGGCCCAGCCGTGGGCTGTGCCGATGCCCACGCCGCGCAGAGTGGGCACTCACTCTCATCAGAGCAGCTTCCGTGTCTCTCGGTAAATAGCGAGGCTGGGGATTTTTGGGGGTTGTTTTCCAGTGAGATGGGTAGAAGCACCAATTAGACACAAAGATCAATGATTACCTGCTGCCCTATGGTTCAAAATGAAACAAGAGAGGCAGGCCACTAGCAAAGGTTAGTTAACGCCATTCACTGCAGCATGATGGTGTCACTGCCAGCTTCTTTCAAGGTGAGACGAGACAGTAGTTTTTCAAACACAAACAAACAAAAGAGAACATTAATATGAAAGGCTGCAAAAGAAACAGCCCCCAGGTCTTGCTGCGTGGAGGCCGTGGAGGCCGGCTGCCTGGCGGGGAGGACAGGCAGCCTGGGTGAAAGGAGCCGGCGCCGAGGGCAGGAGCTGGGCAGGAGGCCAGGAGCCCCACAAGAGGCCGTGTGGGCATCTGGGGCAGCGCCAGGAGAAGGGCAGGGGCCAGTGAGGGAAGTGGGGGGCTCCGTGGTTGTGGCTTTTAGTCTCCTCATGTTTGACGCCTTTCCCAGGCAGGAGCAAGGAGGCAGCAGGAAAGCGAGGGAGCGCCGCGTGAGGTGCGGGCCAGGGCCTCAGCCACCTTGGGACACGCAGGAGGCGGCGCGGGGTGACAAGGTGGTGCACAAGGCGGGAGCGGGGCCGTCGCGGGGAGCTGGGCTGTGCGGCTCTGGGCGCTGCTGCCATGAGCAGCGCAAGCTGCGAGCGCGACC
>NW_010590226.1:165907-200220 GCF_000705375.1 Tinamus guttatus
CCAGCCCGCAGCCTGGCATCACCTCCTTGTCCTCATGCCCTGCACCCTGCCCTGGTGCCCCCACACTCCCACACCTGCCATCCCCGCATCTCCACACCGCCTCACCTGGCACCCAGCACCCCACACACCGCTACACAGGCACCCCTGAACCACCCCACCACGGCACCGCACACCCCTGCACCCCTGCGCTCCACCCCTCAGCACCCCACGGAGCCACCACCTGGACACCCCACTGCCAGCCCCCTGCTCCCATCACCTGCACCCTGACAGACAGATGCAGGGGCACCAGCAGGGGCAAGGATCTCCTCAGGCCCCACACCTGCCCGTCCCCTGTGCTCGCTTACCCGTTCCCCCTGTATCTCCTCGCACTTCCAACACACGCACACACAAACCCCCAAACACAGGGCTGATAGCCTCAGCTCTGACAGCCCTTCAGTTGGGCTGCAGAAGAGCCAGAGGGAAACAGTGGTTCAAGGCTCTCCCTGTCCAGCTCTTTGCTCTTCTCTCCTTATCATCCCTGGGACATCCCATCTTAGCTCTTGCTGGAGGCGCAGGCACGCTTACACTGTCCCATGCTCTAGCTTTCAGATGCCAGATGGAGACGAGGGAAGAGATAGGGGATAAGGCCTTCCTGATAACTGATTTCCATGGATTGGAGCCGTGCGCTTCCTCTCTCTCTGACACTGGCCTCCTCCCACCTGCAGCTACCAAACTCTTCGGGGAGGCAAAGCCTTGCGCAGCCACAGGGCTATCCCAGCCCTGCTGCGCACACTGGTGCTCCGCGGCTGGCGCTCCTGAAGCGGCTCCCGCCATCTCAGGACAGGAATACTTCGTTTCTTTGGAACTCCGCAAAAAAACAAAAAGCACCAGAGCCATTGGTGAAGTCACCCACTGAGCTGCACTGCCCAACTTGTTCCACCTGATGAACTACAGCAGGGATGCAACAACCAGAAGATTCTTCTGAGACCTCCCGCATGCCCGTGGTCCCCATGGGAGGACCATTACAGACCAGCGGGGCCATGTAACACTATTGCCACCCCTTGGCCCTATCCCTCCTGTCTGCATCAGTAAACAGGGACAGACTCCATCCATCCCACTCTGTTTCCTTTCTCATACCTTATCACTGCTTCTCTTCATCATTCACAAATTCCATTTCTTTTCACCACTAGCGATTCATCCCTGATAAGTTTCCCATTGCCAGCATTTCCAGCCCTATCCTCTTCATCTGTATCCCAGAGAAAAAAAGATAACTAAATAGGGGAGCTTGGACTCAGCAGGAGCAGGGAACCAGAAGCCGAATGTTCAGTATAGGAGATGCTGTGCTTCAAGCTGTCCCTTTGCTACATGTACAGAGACATGTAGCAAACAGGCTCTGCCCTTCATTCACACTCTCCTCATGCTGTTAATCTTTCATCTTGTTTTCTGGGAGCCAGGACACTTCTATACACCTCTATACTTCATGTATATACATTCGCACAGAACCCCAACATTTCATTAATCTTGCCACTTTCTCCCGCGGGAAAGAAAAAGGACAAGTTGAGATACATTTTTCCCATATCCATTCTTCACATTCCTACATCAGATAGGGCAGACTTTCTTAGTGCCTTGAGCTGGAGGGATCCCGCTGTGGTTGACAAACTATCACTCCCAGGTTATCTACGCGCAAATTGCCCTCGGGACAAATTGCCCTCGGGGCAGAGCACGGCAGCTACCGCATCCGCAGGGAAGGGAGAGGGAAACATGTGGAGGGGAGAGGAGGCAGGTGGCCTGGCTGAGCCGTGTCCCGCACACTGTTCCTTCCCTTGCCTGCCTGGAGAAGGGGGAAGAGTGGGTCCTTGAGGAGGGCTAGAAGGCAGGCAGTGCTTCCCTCTCCTTCCTCCAGCCCTTTCCAGTGCTTCCCTCTCTCATGTCCCCTCTTGTTGTAAGGGGCAGTGCCGGGATGCCCCATTGCAGCCTCCATAACCACAGCCCCAGATACCAAGCTCTTCATCTGGGCCCTCATCCCTCACCCAGCCTTGCAGGGGATGAGCGGGCCCTGCTCACAGCAGCCTCAGGGACCAGCCCTGGCTCTGCACAGGCACCGCGCGGAGCTCCTTGCCCCGGAGCAACTAATGCTGGCTAGAGCAGAGCCGTTCCTGCCACTTTCTCAGAGCTGCTCCTCCCGCGCCGGAGGCCAGGGATGCAGGAGGGCGGGAAGGCAGAGCCGGGCTGGAGAAGGCAGAGCCAGGCTTTCCTTACCCCACCAGCGCTGCGGATCCCGCTGGGCGCAGCCTTTGCTCTGTGCTGATTTCGCTGCCACCTACCCGCCTGGGCCGAGGGAAGGCAGGGAAGGGGCCTTCCCTCCACAGGCCTGGGGGCAGCCGAGGCACCATTATGATGCTAATCCTAGTCCCAACTGTTTAATTTAACTATTTCAGAGCTGGCTGCAGCGAAGCATCCTACTGCACGCCAGTGCTTACGCATGTGTTTAAAGGGACAAACTTGCATCATTCTTTCTTGAATCGGGAACTCTCTTCTCACAGGGGAATTTTCCTAGTTCTTGCAGTTGCCTGGGCCTGAACTGTTCTTTTCCCAAGATGGGTTTTGCCTCATGTAAACACAAAATGTGTTTACTTTGCAGATACAGTTTCATTCGGGCTAGGAAAGGCGTAGGGATCCATTTAAGTGTTTGTGGCTTGAGTGGGTAAAAGTGGACAGGAAAGTCACCAGCAACACAGCGCTCACGAAAGGATTCAGAGCTGTTGGGTAAACATAGCTGGCCCTACCAGGGCTGGCCAGTCTTGCCACTGCTGTGGAAACATGTGCTGACAAGGACAAATTAACCGAGGGGGAATGGTGGCATCTGCAACGGCGACAGGAGAGGCTAGGAAAAAAGCAAAGGTCTCCCTCTGCAAAATATCAAAATCTGCCAATGACCCCTCTGTCTGCGAGATGGTTCTCTTCTCAAACAAAACGAACGATTTGCATATTGTTCCTCAAAATAAAGCACAGAGAAGGTGAAGGCTTGGGGGTGTGAAAACACAACCCCACAACACAAGGGGCAAAAACTTATCACGAACGGAGTGAATTCTAGAGAAAGACGGAGTTGCCCTGAAACAGGAACTCCATCCCACGGAGCTGTCCCCGTGCTTGGTGGAAGGACTTCGCTTCTTGCCCTGCATCCAGCAGCCAGCTACCAGTGCACGTCTCTGCCGCCCACGAGGCAGCTCCGCCGTGCGCAGGCCGAGGCCAGGACACCACGTCTGTCCTGCAGCAGCGCCCGTCCTCCCGCCCTCTCTCCTTGACCGTTTTCCACCTTCGGCGACTGACTCCCACTGGGACTGGCCGCTTCCTGGGGCAGGCCCAGGCGCTCTCACAGCGGGCAGTGACGAAAGCCAGGGCTAGGCAGTTCTGCTGAGTCTCTCGACATCACAGTTACCAGCCCAGTTCCAGCCACTGCACAGCGGCAAGAGCCAGAGCGCCCACAAGGCTCCTGATGGTCCCTGGCATTTAATGCGTCCCATCCTCTAAGCTCAGCAAGGAGAGCCCTCTGCTAGCACTCCACGCTCTCCTGAGGCTACCAGCAATGGGGAGCAGTGAGCAGTAACAGCACTGGGGCATTCTTGGCCAAGAAAACCAAGACCCAGACCTAATCTCATCATGGCATCGCTAAGCGCAGTTTCAATGCATTGTATTAACTATTATCCTAGGTCTAAGCGGGATGTTAGCCAGTCCAGTGTCATCTTCTTTCTGTAACCTCTTTAGGGCTGACTAGTGCAATAAAATGCCCACAGGCCATGCCTGGGCAGACACAAACCCACACTCACCTCCTCCACGTGGATTCCCTTTCTTATTGCCTCTCCCTGCAGGGCTGATGGGGTTAATAGTTTCCCTCCCACCCACTGAGGCTCAGCGGGCTCTGCTGCGCCTCTGTCAGATTCCTCAGACTGGCTCCTCACTCCCACTAATCATCTAATATATTCTGTGCTATGCAGCGCTTTCCACTTGTCACATGTCCACCTAAAACACCCAAATCCTCACGAATGTGGTTCCCTTGTTCCTGACTCTTTGCTTTGCCTTCACGATTAGCAGCATCTGCAAACCTGATAGTCAGTATTGAGAACCTTCCTTGGAAGCATGCAACCTAGGACCAGGAAATCCAGCTGAACTGCACAAGCCAGGTACAGTATCTACAGGACACAGCAGGAAAGCCAGCCTCAGCCTAAGGGGAGGCTGGTGTTGATCAGAGTCAGGAAGTGACTTTGGCCACTTTGGTTACATGCCGCATCAGCCCTACTAGCCACCATTTAGTTCTGAATTAGCTCTTCCCTTATCACTTGCTACCTAATTTCTAGTCTGATTTTATTTAAAATAATACTTCCAGTAGTTGGGCTGACAGCACCTTAATAGACACTGGACTATGGGCTGACTGATCCCCAGGTCGTGGATTTATAAAAACAGGAGTGTTAAAGTTGTGGAGCTGACAAAAGCTACCCAAGAGTTTGTCTCTGACAGAACAAGATCCTTAGGTGACATAATCTTTTGGTAGAACAGTTATGGAATAATCTCTCTAGAGAGGAATTTCCTTCTTATCACTGTCAGTTAGGCATTGGTTTAGACTTTGAAGAATAGAATCTTTCCTAAAAAATAAAGTAGTGGTTCTATCTAATTCATATCCCTTTCTCATTTATCTTCCCTGTGAACAGAAATGGTGCATTCCTTGCAATCTTTGTTCCTATGGAAGTGTTTTCATCGTCTTAGTAGCCTTCTTAACTGCTTGTATCTCCTGCATCTTTTCCAGCAAGGGTGATGAGGTGCAAACAGGCAACGCTAGTGAGGATGTATCCCAGATGTGCAAGTGGCATTGCAATACTCTGCATTAGCTTCCATCCTCATACACAACCACCTCTGCAGCCCCCAGACACGAACTGCTCGGGGCTTTCATGTCCTCATAGAGAAATCCCTTTGAAAGACACTGCTCACATCTTGGTGAAAATCCACATTGTGCTGCATTTCCTACAACAGCGATACGCTCCGTAACTTCCAGCAGATTGGAGAAGCTGGATTTTCCTTTGCAAAGGAAAGTGAGCTGCAGATTTAACCCTGCAGAGGGGACCTGCAGATTCTTAATGACCATTCCAGGGATTTAACTGTGTTCAGATAAGACCTGTGCCTGCAATTCCCTGGCCCACATTTTGCTCTCTGCGTCCTCCCCTATTTCTATGCACAGCTCCTGGTTTCTGTCATTTACTCTGCTCCTGATGTCCTAGTGCCCAGTCCTGGGGCCTGTTGTTTTCTAAAATACCAACATTTCATGATTTCTCACTGCCTGAGGGTGCATCATCTTCATCTGAAACTGAACTGTACTATTAAGGAGTTTATCTTTCCTTCTCTGCAGTGCCCTAACCTTCCTCAGCCACTCTGCCTTCTTTCCTATCCACAGAAAATCCTCCCAGGCTTCCTACTCTCAACAGTCTTAGAGAAGATCCTGTTACTTTTTCTTGGTCTGCGTGCTGCACATTTTCTCCTTACCCACCAAATTCCCCTTTACATTTTCCCTGCTGCACCCTGGGCTCCTAGTGGCTGCTCTAGCATTGGGGCTTCATTTCTGAAGGATGTATCTTTGCCTTGAATAACCTTTCATGCCTCATGTCTTAGGCAGATGCAGGGGAGGTCCTTGTCTTCCTCTGCATATTGCTGCCTACTGCAATAGTGTTATCAGTAAAACAATTGATGAAAAATGTCTCCTTAATATTTACCCAAAACGCCTTATTTCCCCAGCGTCCTCTATGCTCTTTCTCCATTTCATTCCTTCACCGCAACTTCCTCACCGCACTCTCCTGCACACTTTGCTTTCTCACTTTCCTGACTTTCTTTGTCCCTCCCCTTGCACTCGCTCCTGGTTTCACTGCCTCCCTCTTTCCTTCCCTCTCCTTGGCTCAGTATTTGAAATCCCTGCCCATAGCGACGAAAGGAAAAACAACAACACAACACTCCAGCCCAAAGAGGCCAGAGCGCGGGATTCCTTCCGAGAAAACTCAGAAACCAGGGAAAAGAGAGAAAGCAAACAGTGAGAGCAGGAAAAAAGCCTGAAGAGAGCAAGGATACTTCAAGGAGGGGGGGATAAGCTGGTATCTCAGGGAAACCTCGTGGGGTCTCAGACAAACAGACACACGATCACAGGTCTAACGCAAACACAGCAGAGAAAGTTCTGCTTTCACAGGAAAGGAGCAGTGTCAGGAAGCCCAGCTGCCGCTCAAGAGCCCCAGCTATGCAAGGGACAGACATATCTGTACAGATGGCAAGGAGAAAAAAACCCTGAGCTGCTCTAGGGAAAAGAGGGGCCAATGCCCTGGACACCAAACAGAGGAAATCTCTGCAACAGAGGGAGAGAGCTGAGCTCCGCAGCGATGGCCGGGGGAAGCCTTCATGCTGAAAAGGAGGAGCATTTGTACCCAAGAAAGCTCACCGGAAATTCTAGGCCTGGGACTGAAGGGTTAATACCCCACAGGAGGGCCCGGGGGAATCCACTGTAAATAGGTGTGGGTTGTGATTTTTTTTTTTTTTTCAACTCCAAGACGCTTTTTCTCTCTGTACCAGTCTGGACAGGTGAGAAGTCGGAAGAAGTTGGAGCCTGTACTTCCCACCGACACAAAGCAGTGCTGTTAGCACAGGTCTCGCTGTTTGTTTGCACACTGCAGCCCGGCTGCTTAACTCCCTAGCACCCGGTGCCAGGAATCCCTGGCACTCGGCACGGTGGTCCCTCGGGTACAAGCACCTGCCTGTTAATGGAAAGCCACAGATTAGTGGTGCAGCAGCACAAGCAGCCTTAGTCAGATGATCCTTTTCACAGTAAGTAATTCAGCGATAAGCAAAAGAGCCAGATAAGGCACGCGCAGGAATGGCAGCCCTGCTCCTTTCTCCTCCTGCCATCTGTATCTCATGGGCCTGTGCCTCCCCTCCCCTCCTACTCCTGTCCTGCATCTGCACCTCCTTCCTTGCTGCTAATTAGTACCCCCTTCTCCAGGCCCCCATGCCACATCTCTAGCCCAAACTACAGGAATTCTGCTCCTTTCACTAACCAACCTCCTTGCTCACCTACCAGCAGCCCTGGCTTTGCAGTCTGCCTGCTTCTAGGAATGGATTACCAAGAAATAAAGTTCTCCATAGTCTCTCATCTGTTTCCCATTTTTAATTCAGAACATTCGAACCTTGAGGACAATTTTCCCATCTTCAAACTATTTTTAAACGTGGATTGCCAGCTCCTGGAAAGGTAGGACTGGAAGGCATGCTGGATCACTGAATCCAGCTACAGGCTCTAACAGCATCACTTATATAATCCCCTTCACAAACTGACCTGTCTTGAAAGCAATTGCTCTATCTTGAAAGCAATTTGGCTTTGCTGTCACCGTTCCCACTAGAAGGTTGTTCAAGGATCTCACTGCTCTGAAAGGAAGAAACATCTTGTTAATTTCCAGACTAAATTTACTCATTTCCATTTGCTCTGGCAATGAAAGACATCATCCAGGCAGCAAAGTGCTGGGTAGAACATAAGCCTCAGAACAGAATTCAAACAAATCAGATTGAATCACACAGAATAAAGCTGAAGAATGAAAACAGAACCATTCGCAGAGCAATTAATCTCAGGCCTGGAACAGCTGATTCCCCTGGGCATTTCAGATCCCCTGAGCCCCAAAGCCCTGTGGAGCCCACATCTCTCTGGCACCCATTTGCTTACTAGAACCCATGACCCCACCGTGCTCCCCTATCAAGAGTTCTCCTATAAACTGTTTCCAGGAAAGAACACTCGCACAATGACGTGGCTTCCACCCAGCTCCCCGGGTCCTACCTAGCAGAGCTGGCGCCGAACCGCGGCAGCGCGTCCGCCCGTGGAGCTGCGCGACAGGCCAGGCAGCAGCTGCCCAGCGGGCACGGACGCGCTGTCCAAAGGTCAACACATAAAGCAGTAAAATGAGCTTGCAGAGTGCAGGAAGCCTTTGAAGAGACCTGCAGAGTCCTGCAAAACAGCAACTGCAGGTATTACACCTTCCTCTTGCCACCCGCTCATGGGCACCACTCAAGACAGCAAGAAAATATGTTTATTTTAGGTTTTTGGTCAAGTTCTGCTTACAAGAAGCCAAAATACTGATGCTGGACCCAGAGGCGTGTCGTATCCCAGCAGAAACATGGCTTCCCAGCCGACATGGTTAGCTACAGCCGGGCCACAGATATTTGTACTGAATCATAGATTCCTGTCATCCAACTGCAGACAAGGATAATGGGAAATACAACAGAAGAGATGGGAGAAACCATCTGCTCCTCGTGCTTGATCATGCTGTGAAACTGTAGGCTCTGTTTGGGATAAAACAGCACTTATTTCCAAGGCAACAAATTGCAGTATCATAAACAACAGAGGACCAGGAGATGCCTGCAGGTTGGAAGCTGAGAGAAAGAACGTCCTTGGGAGATGCACAGGCAGGCAGAGCATAGACAGTGCAGGACCCCAAGCTCCTGGAAAGGACATGGGCTTTGCCAGTGTCGCTGTTAGAGATCCTTTCTCTGCTCCTCTCATGTACAGGAGCATCCTTCTGAAAGGACCCTGACCAAAACGGTCCAAAAGCCGCCCAGGTACTGTCACAGCCATGGAGACCAAGCTGCTTTCTAACCATGTAGGTGTATTTATCTATAACCTCTCTAACCGTGTAGGTGTATTTATCTATAACCTCTCTGAAGGAAGAGCCACAACCACCTTGTGGTTAGGGAAGCTTGTAAAAAGGCCCTTCTACTCCTGATGCACCTTCAGCTTCTTTCCAGGCAAGTGTTATGGTCCGGGAGAGCTGCCCTAGCCACAGAAAAGCCTTTCCAGCGCCCAGTCTCTAGAGTTGTAAGAAAGCAGTTGTGACTAAATTGCAGCAGAGGAGGAGCTGGGGCAAGAAACTGTACTCTACTATGCCTGCATGTGATGAGTGCTCAAATCCAAGTGGAGAATCGTAAGGCTGGGTTTAAGGGCCTGACATTAAGAAGAAAGAGCTGGAAAACTACTGGCTAAGACCAGACAGGTATGAGATACCCGTCTGAGGTATGAGAGGAACACATTATACTGACACAACTTGCTCTAGGACTGTCCTGCACTTCCCTCTCCCTTTCCAGAGTGACCTCCTGGAGTGTGGCCCCTGGCTGGCAGAGAGGGCGGAGTGCAGAGGGACTGGGAAGATACAGGGGCTAAAAAGCTTGAGGAATAAAACTGCAGCAGAAAGTGAAGCCTTCTTTGGGGATGAAATGAGTCTGAGCAGGAGGACTGGGAGTGACAGGCATAAGAAACACTGATTGGGCTAAGTCACTGAACGCTGGCGAGATAAGGCTTCACAGAAGAGCAAGACCAGCTCAAGAGAACGAGATAAGGAGGAGGGTGGCTGGGTTGTTTATCAGGGATAGAGTACGGTCTCGTTCTTGGAGAGCCAGATGGAGCAGAGAGATAGGCATGCTGAACGTCCCGGGCCTGAGATGAAAGGTGTGAAGAAGAGAAGGGAAGTTAGTGGGCAAAGAGAGAGAAGCCAAAGCAGGAAGAGGAAATAGGAGCGAGACTCCAGTAACAGACAGCAGAAGCTGTAATCACAGGAAATAGGAGCCACAGGGATTTTGACAGCTTATGTGTCTGTTTAAAGTGCAGACTTGGAATCCAAAGTACTTAAGCACATTGGTGTCTGTACATCCATCTGCAAAGTGGGGCAGCCTTAAATGCTAGGGACCTCGAGGATCGGTGTGCGTCCCATACCGCAGCCCTGCCGCGGTGCCCGAGATCTTCGCCCTGCGTCTCCAGAGCACTCCTGGGTCGCCTGGTGGGACCAGATGAGTTCCACTCCTATACAGCCAAGAGCAGCACACTCAACACAGAGCCAAGGAGAGCCATTTTGGGCAAAGGGCAGGAAGAGAAGTGACAACAGGGTAAGGAAGCTGCCCTAGGAGGGTTTTAAGGACCTGCAAGTGAGAAGAGGTTCACACACACGAACGGGCATGGGAGAAATGCCAGGAAGTGTCAGAGCGAGACAGAGCAGGGTAAGGGGCAAAGGCTCCAGTGCTGACGCATGGAGGCTGCAAAAGCAAACAGAAGAAACCAGAGGATGAGAGAGAAAAGTGCAGGGCTTGCTACTGCCCACAGAGAAGGGAAGGCAGCTGGCCAGGGAGAAGGTGCAACTGCTCGCTGGCAACTTTACTGAAGGCTTCTCTGAAAAAGTCATTAGTAGCAGAGTCACAGAATGAGAACAGTTAATGAATTACAAGAGATATCTCAAGGCAGAATCGGGATGGGTCAAGCAAAAGGTCCCACTCTGAGTTTCCAGCAGGTCCCACCACGACTCCCTGGTGGTTTGACAGTGGAGCAAGGGGCAGAGGAGGAAAGCCGAGTACCATCCCCGGAGACACTTAGGGATCTGCCTGCTGCGGAGTTAACGGGCTGCCAGTAGGGCCTGTGTGAGCCAACACTGTTGTACAAGCTGGACTGGACATTCCAGGAACTGAGGAAAACCACAAGTCTTTGTGACGTGGACAAAACGTGTGTGGAATGGACTAGGGCGTACAAACGTCCCGGCTCATTCCAGTTGATTGGCATCAACCAATTCCCCCAAAGTCTGGGGCAGATAAACCCCACGTGAGAACAGATTCTCCACTGCCAAAGATACATGAAGAATTATGAAACCAATTTTAGTCCATGTCAGCAAGGCGGAATAATGGGCCCCTTATGGGTTCTTTCCCTGAGAAATGTGGTACCTCCATTTTAGTGCCTTAAAGATTTCTGTATTTCCTTTCCCTGCTTCATTCTTCTGAGCAAACAACATCTTCATCCACGCACCCTCTGACTCCATTGGGACTTCCTATTAACAGACGCTTCAAAAAGGGAAGTCTTCCTTTTGTGCACAGTCAGCCCTGTGTCGCTGCCACGCTGGATTTGGTTCCAGCAGCCCTGAGGAAATGCAGGCCGGGATGCGGCTAAACGCTGCACGCTTGGGTAACGCGGCACACAGCACCACTAATGAGCCAACGCACAGCACACCCTCAGGTGCACGAGGGGTTAACTCCACCAAGAAAATGCTCCCGCAGCTTAAACCAAAATGGTTCTTTTTCTTCTCTCTCTCTCTCTCTTTTTTTTTTTTTTTTTTTGTTGAGGAGTTCATGAAAAGGGGAAAAAGCTGCTATTTGTTTTGCCCCTGCCGGAGCCATGAAGGGAGCTGTGCAGAGCGGACAGTGCAGTCACTGTGGTATCGCAGCAGTGAGGGAGCTGAACCGGGAGCTGCGAGGTGAAGGTCCCTGTTTAACAGCTTTCCGTTTGTTTACCGAAAAAATATTGTTCCATCATAAAAATTCCCAAAATAGTTTGCGTCTTGACGGACTGACTGGCAGCTGCCCAGCTCTGCAGGATTCTGCTAAATGAAAGGAAATAGAAAGAGCTAATCTGGTACCCGGGGCCCAGCGCTCGCAGCTTGGGAATCTGCTCGGCGGCCGCACGAGCTGCAGGCAGGGGGACAGCCCTGCATGGAGGGGCCAGGCTTGCTGGTGGTACCAGCTTTTCCATGCGTGCTGGGCAGGCCGATGAGGAAGGCAGCTCTCGCCTTGCCACAGTTGACCACCTTCCACCACTTTATTTTTATACTTTATTTATTTTTTTTAGGCTGCCCCACACTAGCTGCTGCATCTCTCCAAAGCCTGGATTGCTGCAGATGGCTCTTCTGGGGAAACTGTTCACACAGGCATCGCTCTGGACCAGCGTGAGTCCTGGCCACGCAATGTTACTTGCTGCTGAGAAGGTCTCACCACGTCAATTCCCCATCAAGGCAGCTCACAGCGATGGTGATCTTACTACACGTCAACGGGAAAGCACCAAACACCGCACAGCACAAAGTCAAATGGAGCTTTTCCTTCCGGGAAGAGCAAAAGCCGACCGTGAAGTACTGCGGCCCAACGCAGCGACCAGGGGACCGTGCACGCCGTGACTCACAGCGCAAGGAATCAACGAACCCAGATTAGGTCATGCACAAACAGCAGCCTGTGCGGAAAGAACCTATCCTCGCCAGCGCGCACATGTCTCCCCAGCTGCAGCGTTAACTGCTCCTGCCCTCCACGGCTCTGGGGGCAGGTCGGCTTTGTGGAGAGACGGGGGGAATGCGCACGGCCGCCATTAGTCTCATGGGACTCTACGTTCACCCTTCAGTACAAGATTCAAAACGAGGAGCGGCCTCGCTCTAGGCGTGGAGCTGAGGAGCACCGTGGGATGAGCTTGGACCCACCGCTTGCCCTGTCAGAGTCCCGCAGAGTTCCCCAAAACTGGGAAAGAAGCGGGCTCTCAGTTTCCCAGCCTGTTTTTCCAGGCTGCTTGGCACTGCAGGAGGGAACGGTCAGGACCTGTGGGGCAGTTCCTTTTCCTCTGGCAGCATCAGCTGTCTCTCTTCCCAGGAAGATTTCTTGAGCAGCATCACACAAGTTCAGCACCCACAAGTGAGAGATATTCGGTACAGATCCGTCTAGGGCTAAGGGCTACATGTTTAGTTCAGGTACCCCTGCGACTAAAGCTAGGTGCACTGCAGCACCCAGGGCCTGGTGATGATGTGGCAGCTGGTCACCTCTCAGTGAGGACATCTAGAAGCACAAACAAGTGACAGGTGACATTGCTAGTGGACTTCAAGTTACCTTTTTGACTGCATGTGAACACACGCTGCTGATGGAGCCCCCTTCACCCACATGTGACAACTGGGAAGGAAGCTGGCTCGGTTTTGCACGGTACACTGCCCTGCAGGCTGGCTCTGTCCCCGCTCGGGCCACTCTTCTCGGCACCGGGGTACACGGCCCCTTTCCACACCTTGAGCTGCCTCTGGGTGAGCTGCGGGCGTCCTTCCAATGGAGAGCTGCCCCTGGTCCTGCTTCTGTCCTCTCCGTCCCAGGGACACATGAAGATGAATGGTTCACAGCATGAGGAAGAGGAGGAGTTGTTGCCTCCATGCAGGCGCTGCATGGGAGTTTAACAAGTGCGGGGCAGCAGCAGGCTGGGGTTCAGCTGCTGAATGTGGATGGAGGACTGGGAGAAAGCAAAAGTGTCTCTGAGTTAATGCAGCCTCTTTTGGGATAACTATGGGTGACGGTCTTGCTACTATGTTGAAAATGCCTGTTTCTTCTAGTGCTTCATTCCTTGAAGCCTGTGAGATGACTCCTGTGTGGCTGTACTCCCACTAACCTACTCCAGGATAAAAAGTGACTGCAACCACCAGCCCCTTTTCTTGTCTTTCTTCCTCGTACTTGTCTGTCTCTCAGTTATGAGATAACTGCCCCTTGGCCTGGCACTTTCGTGACCTGTAAGGCTGGCCTGGAAACTCTTCAGTCCTCCCAGAGCGTGCAGGGGAGGTAGAGACCGAGTCCTGTGGTTGGCATCCAGCTGCCCTCATGCTCTGCCCGTGCTTTGCTCCCAGGCCCTGACTCATGCATTTCCTCTGCCACTGCTCGGGCAGGTGATGTACAAGACTGGCTCAGTTCTCCCAGCACCCTCTCAGTCATATTTTCCTTCTTATCTTATGACTATCATTTAGAAGATAATAATCACCAGACCAGATGGGTAAGGGCACAAGGCAATAGTGTTCCCCTTTCACATTTTAACTCTCCAGAGCTACTACAGCCCATGTTAAAGATGATCGAGGCTTCAGGTTTGCAAAGACGAAAGAATGCTGCCACCTTGCTCCAGTGTTACTGAATTAATCAGGGACTCACCACTCAGCAAGCTAACAACCAAAAGCACTAAAATGCCCTCCCCTTGACCCCTTCTTTCTCACTGGTGTTAACAGATCGCTCCTAGTGTCATTCTGAGAAACTACGTGCAGACTAACCCTCAGGCTCAGCCCTGTTGTCCTCCTGGCTGAAGCTAAGCCAGGTCTATGGTCTCATCTGGGCCCATAGATCCAACTGCTCCTCTCACCTACAACCCTGGTCTCCCTTCAGGCACGACATCAAAGGTCTTGGCCATATCCCAGAGGAGCCGCTCCAGGATCTGACTCCCCATTTAGGTCTCTGCCCCAGCCCTTGGCTGGGATCACAGCGTGCACACACACACACACACTTGCCTTTCTGCACTTCCTCAGACATCCTTCCACTCCAAACACCCTCTTTTACCAACACATGCATACGCCCATCACCTATCACCAGAAGAAAGTGGAGAGGAGCATCTTCCAACAAGGAAGTAAAATAAAGCTGTGCCACAGACAGCAAATAAAGTACAAACTGGTCCCTGCTGTACCACACTCCTCCTCCTCCAAGTGGAAATACTCAGAGAAAGGCCCCAACAGTAAAATTAGCTCTTTTTCAAAGCATTAGTGAAACACAGCCTAAATCTGTGCCCCAGCTCATGGAAGCCACCAGGACTCATAGGTTCTCCCTGTCAGCTTCAGAGAGCCACCAAGTCCCACCCTGGTCCTCCTGCCACCTTACGCATTTGGTTGTTACTGGAGAATTCTAGTGTTTTACCAAGCCTCATTTTACATTATTTGTTACCATTATATGGCAAGTAATGAGACTTTCTATTGCTGCTGTTTCCATCTTGCCAGACACAGGACTCCCACCCCCTCCTCAGGGAGGCACGGTCCACTTCTAGGAAGTACTTTCTGATCTCAGTCTGATTTTTCTCCTTTGTTAAAGTAATCCCCATAGTCTCACAGATGTTTGGAGACAATAATCCCTTCCCCACCTTAGTCATCGTTTGGCTAACCTGGTCAGCACTATGTTCAATGTATCTTCCTAGTTTCCCAACTACTCCCGCTACCCCCAATTCAGATTACGACATTCAGTGAACTTCCTGGAGAAAGATTCTTTCCCTCTCAGAGGAAGATCACAAGGTCCTTCCTTGAAGCCATAATGCAAAGCAAAGCCCGTGCCTAACTTGCTCCCCACCCCTGCCCTCTGGGATCTACTCCAGAAAGCAGTGAAAGATACTGGAAAATCAATTGCATCTCCTCATCTTTTGGTTTTCCTAAGGGTAGTGCCATGCTCGCTACCAAGGTGGTGCTCACAAGTGTAACCACATCTTTGCAGTCCTTTTGTCCCTCGTTCTTTCAGATAGAGTCTGCAAACGTGTGTCCAAGCTGAAAGAGGTGAATCCAGGACATGAGAAGCGTTATCTACCTGCCCCTTCCCCAAATTGCCTGGCAAGTTGGCTCTTCTGCAAGCACAAGAATGGGAGCTCCACACTGAGATTATCCACCATGGGCAGCTGGAGAAGTCCAGCATGTGCTCCTGAGTGCCAGGGAAGGGGAAAAGCAGGACTCCCTGAATTGGCAGTGAATAACCAGCTACAGGAGAAGGCTCTCCCTGTCAGGGAGAGCTTAACAGGCTCTGCTTTCACGTGCCAGCCCTGTCAATCTGCAGGTCTTGCTGCACAAAGCTCTGGGGGAAAATATTTCACACACATGTTCTCCACATTTCGGTTTGAGAAAAATCACGCAGATAATTGCCCAGTTCAAGCAGTCACTGGGTGACCTCATTCCTCACACTCCTCGTGCAGCACAGGCTATTGCTCACTTCACTCACATGAGCGGGCTGCAGCTCCGGGCCTCTCCTTCCCCCATCCCGCACTCACCCATGTGCCTGTGACAGCGGGCAGACCATGTCAGAAGCACAGAGTTGGGAGTAACTAAGCAGTATCTGCCCCCACCAGTCACTTCCCACCTTCAGAGGAAAGAGGCTTTTTTTGAGCAGAGGGGCTGTGCTGTGCTGTAGAAGGTCTTGCAGACAAGGACACCTTCGGTGCAGCACTTGCAAAGGGCTCAGGCAGGACATAGTGGTGATACAGGGCAGCAGGGGCGTGCAGAGAGCTGCTGAGAGTGAGCAGCCAAAAATGAGGAAAAGCATGGGAGAGCTCGTGCGGACCTTAATCCCTTTGCAGATGCTCTGTGCCAGCACTAAAAGCACCATTGCTTGTTTATCTCTTCTGGAAGCGGATTAAGCAGAACTGCAGGACGGTTTGCAGAGTTCAGAGACCCTGCAGGAAGCCAGTGCAGAAGAGCCACTGCTCTTGCGCGCTTTCTGCTCTCACTTTACTGCTTGTGCTGGAAAGATGGCAGCAGAAAGGAGAAGAAAAGCGAGGGGAAAAAATCCTCTTTTGAAGCCTGGCTTTGAGTGGAAGCCATTTTCAAGCAGAGTGGTGGCAATGGGAAGACAGAGCATTAACTTCTCTCCTTTACAGGATCTGGAAAGGACTTGTGAACGTTTCCTTTTCTGCGTTCTGCCGTTAACAGTTCTGCAGGGTGATATCATCGGGGCCTTTTCCAAACTCCGACCGTCCCAGACATTACAACACCAGGTTTTGGCTGCCTGAGCATATCACCAGCTACACCCACTGCAGCCCCCTCCCTGCAGCACCCCCGGGGGGACCCGCGAACCTCCCGCTGCCGGGCTCACCAGAGCTCTGCTCAGCATCGCAGCAGCCACGAACCCCCTGACCTCATCGCTGGACACACTACCTGCACTTACTGCACTGCCCTCAAACACAGCTCAGCTAAAAATAGACCCTCGCTGCTCCAACAAATCTAATGCTCTGAGCCCCACTGTCCTTTAGGCCAAGAAAGTGAGTGGCTCAACATGCCAGACTCCAAGATGACAAAGGACAGATTTAGAATGGGGGAGAAGGAGGAGGGAACCGAGTTCCTCTCAAGAACTTCTCCAAATAGGCCATGGTCAATGCAAAGGTCTCTTTCCTTGATGCCATAGAGCAAGTGCTGGGGAAATGACCAGCTGCCAGTGCAAACCTGCTCTTGGGAAAGCTGCTCACAAGCTTGAGAAAGGACAGCTGCTCTCACTAGTCCCCAGCAGCTTCATGCTCACGTCCTACGTTCCAGCAAGTTCCTCTCCACCACACAGAGCTTGCTAGCTGCAGCAGGGGAGAGCTGCAGCTCCTCTGTGCACAGCGGGGGCACCCATCCAAACTAGCTCTGTGCCAGTGCGAAGAGGAAACGTCTCCACTGACATTAATGAAATTACTCAGGAACGTTAGGCCAAGTGAGAGCAGAACCGGGCTATTTTGATATGCTGGAGATTTGCGACCACAGATTTGCCTACCCATGCAACAGACAAAAACAATGCGGCAGCAAGGGATTTAGTTTTAATTTGTCCAAGAATCACAAAGAAACAGCAATTACTTTAAAAGAGCCTGAGCTGGCTTCCTCAAAATAGTGGGAGTTTCATGTAGCGCTGGGCGGTGTGCTAGCAACGCACTAAGGCCTTCTTCTGGAGAGAGCGAAAGCGCCAAAGGCAGAAGAAAAATAAACAGCCAAATGCCTGGGCTCTTCAGCCGGCCAGCCCAGATGCCAGATTTGCTTCTAATAATGCCGAAGCTGGGACCTGCTTCCCGACCTGCAGTCGTGTCCCGGAAGGCGCGAGGAGCCCCTGGAGAGGCAGACGGCCAGTGCCCATGGCACAGGGAGCCCCGGCCGGCTCTCGTGGCAGGCCGGCAGCTCTCCTCGCTGCACAGACCTGGTGTGGGGCTTCACAACCTTGCCAGGCACCCAGCCTGCTCCCCGCAGCCTCACCCGCTGCCCCGCGCCACAGGACAGCACCACTTCCTCTGTTTGCTGTGAGGGGATGTTGCCTGGATGCTTCTTGGATGGAAACTCTCTGCTACTTTGCTCTCTAGCAACCTTGGTCAAGGCTCCCCAGAAGTTTTTTTCCAGCCCACCAGATAGTTGAGTTGCTCCAAAATGGGACTGGTTTGGCACAAGTCCAGCGTTTGATCGATGAGAAAGACAAAGCACATGCCAGTGGTTGCGGGTTTCACCAAAGCCAACTAACCACAAAGGTCCAGAGCTGGCAGCTTTCAGCCAGGCAGGGATCTGCTCCCAAGGCCCTGCCGCTGCACCGGCAGCTTCCTGCAGCCGTTGTTTCCCCACTCTCTCCTGAGAGTTTTACTTGGGATTGACAGGGATATTGCAAGGACTTGCCTCTCCTTTCCTTCTTCCCTTGGAGGGCACTTTCATTTCTCTCTCCCCACTCTGTGTAGGCCAAAGACCCTATTTCCCCGCAGCGATTCATTCCTTTGGGCCTTTTAAAGCAGTGACAACACAGAAAAGATTTTCTGTCACAGATGATTTTTGTCCCTTCTCTGCACTACACGGAATGGCTCCAAGTACTTCCCCTTAGGAGCATGGATAAAAAAACAGCCTTGGTCCTTACGGATGGCACCCAGAGAAGGACATGGTAGGTAAGGATATGGAAGTTACATGACACCAGTATACAGCACCAATGAAAGTACTGGTAAAAACACAATTTTCCTGCTTTAGAAAGGGATGTTGACCGCTGGGGAAAGATGGGGAAAAGAGACTCCAGTGGCTGAGAGTTGCAGTATTTGTCCCATAGCGAGCTCCATCTGTTTAGCCTCCTGAATAAAAGTGCTTTTACCCCTCTGTAGTCCTTTGGAGTTAACACGGGACAATTGGGAAGTCTTTAATCTCCTAGCGAAAGGGAGAATGGGAATGGCAGCCAGATGCTGCAGCCAGGTAGTTTCAGATTAGAAATAAAACACTGCTCTGGAGAGCATGGCTGATCAGGCAGGGGAAGCAGCAGATTCCCTATCTCCATTCAATTCTGCCCTGAGACTGGTTAATTCCAGTCTCTGTGCTGGCAAGCACAGATTATTGGGTGTGGGACAGGGTACATGAAACGAGGAGCCAGTCTTATACAAGAAGTGAGGCTGGATGACTGCCTGTCAAGTCCTGGGAGTCTGTGAATTACCCGCGCTCTCGTTTTGCCTGTGGCATTTCTGCAAGCCTGCCGCCGTTCCTTGGTGCTGGCACACGTCCAGGAAGCACGCCTTCCCGAGCTCTGAGCAGCTCCACGCTATGGGAGGCTGCATTTGCCTCCCAGGGGCAGGGGAGCTCCCGTTTTCCTTGTAACCTCGCAGCAGCAAGGGGCACGGTGACCAGAGGAAGCGGGCTGCGCCCTGGAGTCTCCAAAGGACCGTGCGCGCTGACTCGGAGCACAGGAAGGCTGCTCCAGGTGACTTAGAGCAAGCAGACAACCCTGAAAAGGGAAGCACTGCAGAGTGGCACAGATAGAAGAGGATTACTAGGGCATGCAGCTAGTCCTGAGGGTGCCCTGGCACCGTTCCATAGCAGGCGATGGCCTTCAAGAACAAAGCTGCAGCCCTTCCAGAGTTAGGTGCTAAAAATGCACCATAATGCAAAAAAGTTTCAGTTCCTGCTTGAGTGTGAGATTGCACCTCAAAATCTAAGGCTGTGGTCCCACAAACTTTCTGCATGGGCCAAAACCCTCAGAAAAAAAAAATCTATCAGGGAATAACCTGCCAAGAACTACTGGTCCTCAGTGGCACAGCCCCTGCACATCCCTCCTGCTCGTTTTGCTCCCCAGGGAGAAGTGGAGCTGGCAAAAGCAGCCCCGTGGCAGCGCTCAGGTCCACAGGCCCCTACCTGAACAGTCCCCTGGACCTGCCATGGCCAAACTACTCCCACACATTCCCCAGCACATGGGCCTAGGAAGGCTGAATCCACTGCTCACGCTGCCCCGCCAGCAGAGCGAGGCCCACGCCGCTTTCTGCTGAGTGGCTCGGCTTGGAGCAGGCGCACGCACGGCCCCACGGGGCCAGCGGGCAGGGGGTGCAGAGCTTCGGGGCACAACGCACCCCCTGAGTAGCTGCTGGGCTGTAGCCAACCCCTGCAAAGCCCACCATGATGGAGACAGTTTTCAAGCCTCTTTCCGCTGGTAACAGCGGAACTTAGGACACCACCAGCCACGCGAGTCTCACACTCAACTTGTTAAGCTACAGGGTTTTATCTACACCGCAGCTCGTAAGCACAGATTCTTTTTTTCCTCAGAATTAAAAGGCACAACATAGCAGAGATAGGAACAGAAAAGCAAAACACAACTGGTGAGCCATACTCTCACACACTGCCCTTGTCCTGACTTCCCCTTCACAGCTCTTCCCATAGTCTTTATGCATTTTCTACCAGGCAAGAGGCAGCACTTGCTGTGGCTGCTGGGGATGCAGTCTGTGCCGGGGTAGGTAGCCGGCAGCAGCCACACAGGGCCTGTACCCGCTGGACTCCCCATCTCTCTCCTGGGACAAGGTGTCAAGCTGGGCCTGCTTCTCTATCCACCTGCTGCACATCACAAACCTGCAGGAATGTAACCATCTTGGAAATTTCTACTCCTCTTTCAAATTTGAATGAAACGGTTCAAAAGTCACTAGAAGGGCCGCACAGTAAATAACCCAGTTCTGTAGGCTTTGCCACCTTAGAAAACCAGCCAGCAGCAAGAGGCCCATCCCCTACACGCACAGCCCTGCCTTGCTGCAAGGGGACAGGCGAGGAGGCACCTCCGAGCACGCAGGCGAAGGCAGCTGCTTGCCAGCAGTGCTGCGTGCCCTTCTGCCTCACGGGCCCACCAGAGCCCTGCTGAGAAACACGCTGCTTGTTAAGCAACGCGCCCCCACCTCTGCCCGATTTTGTTGGTGGTGGCTGCCGGTCCCACCAAGATGATTCACAGCCTGACACTATTTTCTGCGCTGTCTGTCTGCAGCCAGCGCGGCCAGGATCCTCGGCTCTCAGCCAGGGTGCAGGGTGAGCGTCTCTCCCTTGTTTATAGCAGGGCCGGGGGATGTTTAAATGAGGGTGGTGATGGGAATCTTGGGAATTTCACAGCATACGCAACTGCAGCCACAATCCTCCCCGCAGCTGACACGCTCCATGCAGGGCAGAGCATAGGAAATTCTTCATCTAAAGACAAATCCATTGACTAACTGCTTTTGGAAAAGAAGGCACTCTCAGGGATCATGCTCGCTGCAAAGCAAATCCAAAGACTGTCATCATTCATGGCCTGATCTCTTAAAGGCAGGAGTCCAAAGCAAGAGGAAAAACTATGCATGCAGCTGCATGCCCACTTATCACATGCAGCTACCACAATCGCCTGCACAATTTGATGCAACAATGAGAAAGAGATTGTAGCACAGGCTCTATGGCAAAATAATGCTTAGGAAAGCAGGTCCCTGCAGTGCCAGTATCGGAGCACAATCCCAGCTTCAGAACAACAAAAAAATCTCCAATCCCTCTTTTACTAAGGAAGTACTAGAGATTACTAAAGCTGAAAGAATTTGTTTAGATCCATGCTGCCTTTCACTGTGACTGTTTACTTTTTTTTGGCACTTCATTGAGCTCGGACAATGACGGCAAGCTAATTAGTTTCACATTTATCTGTAGTTTTAAGTCCATCTCCTTTGCAGGATTTCATGGCTGCAATGCCAAGCTTGTAAGCATGGCAAGCAAAGGTGCATTTGTTTTTTTGGAGTAAAGTCTTCACTTATTTTTATTTTTAATCATCAAATGATCAAAGTTCCATATTAAATAAAAGCCTACTCTGGCAGGGGACAAAGCTGACCTGACCATGTTTCCTTCCAAAAAAAAGTACAACTCCATGTTTAGCTGAAACCATGTAAGCAGGGAAGCTCTTTCCCAGAAGGAATGAACTCTGATGTTTTCCAAAATTATTTTTAATATTTTATTTCCCAAAGGCTAATGGTGTACTTGATGCTTGGAAGAGCACCAGGCGCCAGGACACAACAGCGCTGTTCCTACCCTTGGTTCCAGTTCAAGCTAATGGACGTGCTCAGGGTCCCAGCGGTGCTGGCTGCTAATGATCCATTCTGATTCCTTAAGGGACACTCTCAAACACCAAAGCATGGGGAAAGCCTGCACAAGCAAATCACTTGTGCACTGGAGAAGCTCCTCTGCACATGGTAATCCTCCTGACAGCGACACTAACGGCTGACTTTGTGGTGAGCTTGAGGCGCAGCAGCAGGGCGCAGGCTGCAGCAGCTCGGATCACCCTGTGTGCTCCCCACTTCACTGTGGCCACCGCCACTGGCAGGACAGGGCGCTCAGCCCTCTGACACGTCCCATGGGCTTACGTCCCGCCAGGGACATCGCGTTTCTGGGAAAGCCCCGAGCAGAGCTGTGACCACAGTGCTGGCCCACTTCGCCACCACTTTTCTCCACCAGTTCTCAAAGTGCTCAGCTGAATCGGGTTGAACCCCAGTAATTCTACCGAAAAATAATGTTCTCAGCCACCTGCTCCTCCCTGGACCCACATCAAGTCAGCTTCTTTCCCACAAAACTGCCTCACATCTCCCCTGCCCTCCCACAATTACCCTCTACCAGTTTCTCTTCTCCCAGCTTCCTCCACACATTTCACCCCAGCTCTCATGCCTATATCTGAAACTCCCCAAATCTTCCCCTTCCGCTGCTAGCTAAAAGAAGAACAAGAAAGTGGGTTCCCTCTAGCAGACAGCAAGAAACAAAATTCCCCCAGAAGAGGAGCAGCATTTTCCACACTGGTGGCTGCCTCATCATGGAATGAGGTCTGAGACATTTCATTAGTCATTGCCTGCAACCTGCATCCTCAAACATGTCCTCAAAGCAGTAGGATCAAAAATATAATGAGACAAGAGGAATCTCTGTATCTTCTCATAAATGTGGAATTACCTGGCATGGCTGTTTCAATGCCAGGCAAAGAAATATATACGTACCTTTTATGGGCCAGATTCTGACCTCTTCTTCAGTATCTGAACCACCACTTTCATCTGCAAGCAGCTCCTCCAGAACAGAACCACAGAGAAAGCCTCAAAGTCTTTTTTTTTTTTTTTTTAAACAGTAGCTTTCCTATTAAGTCCAAATCCTACAAATCATCCTATCAGTGCCCATTAGAGCTTCTCTCATAGACAGCCCAGGTTAAGAAGTCCCCACACTGAATGCTGGGTTGGATGTGAATGTCCCAGTCTTGCCAACGGTCCCTCTAAACAGGACTGCAAGTCTTAGCTGGCAGGGACAGGAAAGACCACTGGGAGGAGCCAGAAGAATAGAGAAAGCAGGAGGGATGCAGCAAAGGTATTGCAAGGCTTCCTTTTCCATCTCTGATGGGTATTTTATTAAAATGTTAAGCACCAGCACAGTACAGGATAGATATCCCCCTTCTAAAACTGTCCTTAGCCTGCACATACAGCATCAGTTATTTACATGAGCTAACAAAACCAAACAAGCAAACAAAAACAACTAGAGCATTGAAAAGGGCTCAGAATCCTTTCTGAACCCCAACGAAGGGTAAAAACATAACATCTGGGTCTCCAAAGCTCCTTGGGATGCTGTCACTCTCCGCTGTCACCGGCTCATCTCTTTGGAACCTAGCAGTAAGAGCGGGCACGTCCTTGCCGTTCAGGAGAGGCCTGCGCACAAGGCGCTGCCCTGGAAAAGGCAGCAGGGACAGGCAGGGCTAGCGGGGCCACCAGAGACAGCGGTGGCCGTGTGTCGGGCCAGCTCCAGCTCCAGGCTTTCACACCATGCTGTTGAGCACTCGCTGGCCATGACAAGTGCAAGCAAATAAGCCACACCTTGCTCTTGGCAACACCCACAGGCCCATCAGACAAGAGGTCAGTGTGGCGAGGCCTGTGGGGAGAGCCCATTTACTCACATGGACATGGCTGGACTCAAGGTGACATTGAGGGGGGGAAAGGTGCTGCTTTCCACAGCGAGTTCATCCATCCATCCTGGCAGTTAATCCATGACCAACTCCTGTGTGGATGTCCCTCCTTGTGACAGATAGAAGTACAATTTTCCTACAGCTGAGCCAGTCTACAGAGCCCACTAACAGGGGCTGACTGGAGGCATCTGCCACCCGTGGCATTTTTGGCCCAGAGGAAGCGAGTGCAGTGGCACAGCAGCAGCCAGGTTGATCCACCCAGGGAGCCACAGGCTCGTCGTGACTGTTGGGGGCTTTTAGCCACAGGAGTGCTGACATGAGCCGATGCCACATTGTCACCCAGAGTCCCCTGAGCTGCTTGAAGCAGATTTAACATGCCCCTGGTTTAGCGCTGGCAGGGGCAAGCTGCAGCAGGGAAGCACCTGCAGAAAAGGGGGAGAAACGCTGGCCTGTCCCCGACAAGTCCTGCTGGGGACCAGGCTCGTGCAGCTGCACCATCTGCCGGTCACGTCTCACCATGACTCTGCGGGGACCAGCAGCTTTGGACGCTTGCGCCCTCCTCACCACCACCACTACTGCAGGTCAGCGTGGCCGCCTGTAACACTGCCCTGAGCCAAAGCAGGGCGGGGGGACACCGCAGACAGAAACACTCCCTGCGCACAGGACAGGCGGTAGTGCTGCTAACACTGCTCAGGGAGGCTGCAGAAGGGAGAGCGCTAACAAATACTCCTGAAAGGGTATGGGAAATGAGGAGGAACTTTTTTTCCTAGCATATTAACAGCCATTCCTTGATCAACTCCAACTTTTTTGGGGTGGTGAGGGCGCAGCACTCCACAGAGCTGAGCAGCCACTGTCCCAGCAGCGCAACACACTGATACACACTTTATCAGTGTTAATGCAAGCAATAGATTTGCCTTTTTCTTCACCCCCTTCCTCGCACAGGGCAGCACTTAATTCCCAGATATAGTCAACTGGAGAAAGCCACTTATCTGGAAATGACTGGTTGTGGTTTCAGGCTATGGTAGATGGCACTTGCTTGTAATCCCTCTCCAGTAACACTGCTCCTCCCTCCAGTTACCAGAACAAACAGAGCAGAGCTCCCTTCCGCCTGCCCCCCTCTCCTCCCTCTGGGCTACTCCTTCAGAGAACTGGCTCCACAGCTGGATTGTAAAATAATCCAGCTGTTCCTATGACAACATGCTGGCAGCAAGCAGAGATGACGCCAGCACACAGTGTTGGCCCACTCACTACCAACACCCAACTCTGTTTGTTTTGGTTTGGGATGCATTTGTTTTTCTATGTGGGCAGCTCTGCCGAGTACGTTTCTGAAAGCCGGAGGGGCAGGAGGAGCCACAATCCCAGAGACGCCAAGAAAGTTGCTGCCTCGGTGATTTACCCTATGCTTCTTGCCCCAACTTCACTTGATGTAAGGATAAAACTCCTCCAGGAGCCTTGCAGCTGCACACAGTCTTTGCAAGACTTGATCCAGAGCCCAAGTTGGAAGGCCTAGTACAAGACTGTGCATGCAAGGTTTCCACTGGAGAGCGGGAGAGGGGAAGGTAGAATGAATGGGGGCTATAAGGGCTATACAGGCCCAGGGATTGCACCTACCCAAGCACCTACCTGTGCTTTTGAGCCCCTGCGACCACTCAGCAGACCACCTGCTTCCCTATAGCGCCAGCAATGGGTTTCCCAAATGGAAAGGCAGGAATATGACTGATAGCCCTGCGGGGAGGAGTATTGTTTCCGTGGGACTAACACCCTTTGCTCACAAGGAAAGTGAGCGCATGAAAACGCCACGGCGCTTGGCATGGACAAAACGAGAGCCAGTGGCTGTTACCATCTGTGCATTTCTGATGCCTCCGTTCTGCTGCAAGGGCTGCAGAACCAGCTGAGGCACCGCAACAAAGCTGGCGCCATCACCAAGCTTTTGCTATCGGTTCATTGCTTTCAGACCCTGCTAATTAACGGTTATTAGGAAGCACAGCACTGAGTGGGCCAAGTGCTCAGCAGCCTGCAGAAAGCAGGACTCCCACTGCTGTGCTTTCAGTGTACTGAATGGCAGCAGACAGGGGTAAAGATGGTCCCCAGTGAGAAAAGACGACAGTGAGATTAGGTATGTTATTTTGAAAAAGGATCTCCACGGGCACCCAGCATCAGCCGCTCTGGAGCCAGGACACAAACGGCCCATTAGCAGAAAGCAGTGCAACAAAGCGGATGTATCACAAACTATGCAGGCTTGGTTCCTGATCCGATGTGACAAGTAGCTGACATACTAGACTGTCAAGTACAATGGGAGCCAAGAGGCCAGATTAGCTTAAACCTATGGATGCTTCTTTCATGAGAACAGGGCGAGAGAAACAAGCACCAGAAGCATAACTGTTTATGGACATACCTTAGCAATTGCAGCCCTGGCAAAGCACTGTGGCACCTGCCGCACCAGGACAATTTGGGTTCGGATGGCCCTTAGCACATTAAGGGAGTCGCCCCTCTAAAGGTGCAGCTGGCACCACTGTAACCCCCGTTTCTGGCTGCATCCCCTGCTCTGCGCAACTATGCCCACGCTGTGCACAGAGCCACAGAACGGCTGAGGCTGGGAGGGACCTTTAGAGATCTAGTCCAACTCTTGCTGTAGAGATAGGGAACAAATGTCATGATCTGTACATGGACCGGGTTCTTTTTCTTAGGCTGTGGGCTATCTATTTTGCTGCAAGGATATGACTAACTTGATAGCAGTGCAGAAAGTTGTGAGGTATCTTAACACAGAGCTGGGCTTTCTTACTTTTTTCTTACTTCAGAAATCACTCCAAAATTGTATACACAGCGCAGCATTTGAATCTGACATGCTCCATAACCTCTACTATATCCACAAAGCCCTTCAACCACAGGATCGTGACCATGCTCCACCAGCATGTTAGTCTTTCCAAGCAAGACAGTCCTTCAAAGATCCAGCTTCTGTCAGGATCTTTCAGGCTCCCTCAGGATCTATGGAGCTCCCTCACTGCCCCAAGACTGGCTCAGCCCAAAATCTTCCTAAGGCCCTTCTGCAGAAAACAGTTCATAGAGCCAAAAACAGACTTAGCAAAATAAACAAAAGCAAAACTCTTCCCCTGGCTAGCACAGCTTTTGGGAGCCCAAACTCCCTGTGTGCTGTGATTTAATCGACAGCACTTCTAACAATTGCCACATCCCAATGCCACAATCCCTTTTTTTTTTTTTAACCATTTCCTAGGGTGAAATCTGATAATAAAACCATTTGCTGGCCCCAGATCCTCATGGAGTTTACAAGCACAGAGCACACTATCCAAAGCTTCATCGGGCAAGCTATACCCAAGATCAGCACACATCCCCAACAGGCTTAAGGACAAGAGATTTCATCAGCAGGAGTTTCAGTTATCAGACTGCAGAGCAGATACACTGCAAGAACTCTGACGGCAAGTCCAGCCCATACCAACCACCTGTCCTGGCCCTGCGGTGAAGAAGGACCCTTGTGCTTTTGGGGGAATCTTCGGAAAACAGGTGAGAGCACACAGCACTGCCCAGTACAGTGCCACGGAGAACCCAAACGGGATCTGGTGAGTGTCTGGGTCTGTGGAAAGGGCTAGAGTGGCTGCCCAGGGCAGCTGGCCCAGAAGGCTGCTGAAGTATCAGCTATTTGAATCTGAGCTAGTCATGACTTTGACTTTAGTGGGGCTTTGCATAACATCTCCTATAACAGCTTTACAGACAAATTAGTGAGATGTGCACCAGATAAGGGAATAACAAGGTGGCTGGGTAGAGAACTGGTTGGACTACCAAGCTTAAAGTGTTCACATGAGCAGTATGGAATCCAAACAACAGCCAGGTACTACGGGCAGCTCTCAAAGACTAATTTGGAATGGCTACTACTCAGAGGGACCTCAACAGGTGAGATAAATGAACTGACAGGAAGATGAGGGAGTTCAGGCAAGGCAAATGCAAAGCCCTGGGAGGAATAACTCCCCCATGCAACAGTACAGGTCAGGTGCCAGCTGGCTGAGGAGTTGTTTTGCAGAAAAAAATATTTGAAACTTTTTTGTGGAGTTTAGGAATGCAATGGAGGGATAGTGACTCTTCAGTGCACATCCCTAGGATCCTCATTCTTCACTCTGAAGGTAGCCAAACACTGGACCAGGTTGTCCACCAAGGCTATGAAATCTCTATTCCCAGAGATGCTCAAAACCTGCCTGCACAACAGTGTGAGCAACCTGCCCTGGTAGGACCTGTTGTGAAGGAGAAAATGGGGGGCAGTCAGAGCTGTCAGAACTGTCTCCAGGAATCCCTTCCTACCCGGCCTAGCGTGTGCTCCAACACTCCTCCCTCAAAACGCAGGCCCTGGCTGTACTCCCGCGCAGCTCCGCTTGCTGGAGGCCAGCAGGGTGCACTGCAAGGCGAGGAACGGGCTCCCCTCGTGCGGCAGCACCTCACAGGAGCAGGGCCGGGAAGGAGCCCAGCACCTGTGAGACAGGCTGCACAGCACAGTGCTGCTGTGTGCGGCACCTCGCCACCCACAGCTCCAGGGCTTGGGGCTACAGGGTGCACATTACTCAACCTCCCGCCTTAATCTTGAGATCGAAGCCCAGACCTAATAGAAAATGAAATTTAAACTCTTACATAACCACAGTACTCCAAGTGCTGGGGCTTTAAGAAATATACCTAACATTACAGGGCTGGTGATGAAATAAATCCCCAAAGCAGCACCAAGACTCCTCTGCTCACAGAGAGCCTGGAAGGAACTGCCAGGGCGCACCAGATGTGGGTACCTCGCTCCATTATTCCTGCAGATCTCTGCTACAGCTCAGAATCATGCTGCTCATCTGCTATGAAACCAAACACTATGGTCACAAGGGCATTCACGCACTTTTCTCCATCAGCTCCAGTAAAAGCTACAGCATATTTGTTTATATAAAGAGATGGTCAGTACAGAAAAATATAACATGGTAGAAAAATAATCACCAGTGAATGGATGTTTCTTGGGAGCTCAGGAAAGAAGTGGGGTTAGGGAAAACAACAGCTAAAACCACAGCCTAAGCACTCTCCCCTCCGCCGCCGTGAGCTGTCAAAAGCAGCAGTGGCACCTCGGGCCTTAGAATCATAAAATCACAGAATCACTATGGTTGGAATAGACCTTCGAGATCATTGAGTGCAACCACAAGCCCTTCAACACCATGCCTGCTAAACCATGTCCCTAAGTGCCTCATCTACGTGTTTTTTGAGCACTGCCAGGGACGGCGACTCCACCGCTTCCCTGGGCAGCCTGCTCCAATGCTGGACTACTCTTTCCATGCAGAAATTCTTCCTAATGTCTAACCTGAACCTCCCCTGGTCCAACTTGAGGCCAACTTCCCACACCAGCCTGCTCTTCAAGCCACGCTGAGCCCCGCTGGTTGCAGGGGTGGTGGAAGGAAAGGATAGATTGCTTTGAACTATCCTAAAGCTGCAGTTTCAATGGCCCAATTTACCTCTTATGGCAATCACACCCTTCACAGTTTTCAGAGAGTTCTGGGGACAACTACTTCAAACTCTTGTTTTTTAATTCAAGGCACTCAGCGTCCTTGGCCTAGCACATGTAAAAAGCAAACACACAAATTTGAAAACAAGCACTACAATAGCAACTCTAACCTCCTTGAAGAGCAGGCCTCTGCAATAACATGATGTTTGCTTGTGTGACAGACGGTTTTCCAGGGACCTGTCCAAATTTGCTTATTCCCCAGGGAATAAAGCCCCTCTCAACATTTACAACGAGCACTCCTGGGTGGCAAGGAGTGCTTCTTTCACCTGCAACAGAAATGCACTGAAACCTAAAATCCACTGGGGAAAGAGCAGAGGAGAAAACCACGTATTCACATATTAGTCACATTTGAGGTTAATGGGAAAGTACTTAGATGCTGCAGTAAAAAGCTCATGCTAAGACACAGAATGGAACAGAACACTTAAATCATTAGAGCCCAAAAGGAGCTCCAGGAACCTCAGCTAGAAATCATTATAAATCATTACATAATAAATACTATGTCCTTGTAAACACAGCTAATTATTTAAGTGCATGATGTTTCTTAAAAGGAAATACAAACCTTTGGTTAAGAGTCAGAGCTGGTCTTTACCACATTCCGAGTCTGATCACCTGCAGGGCACAATCTGTCATCCAATATCCAGTAATTAAGCTATATTTATGACAAGATTGGAAGCTGTGAGGTCATCCTTGTGCAACTACACGTGCCTAAAATTAGATATGGCAATCATTCTCACATGTGTGAGAGTAACAGTTGGGCCTTTAGCAGCATAAAACGTCTGATGATACAATAGCAAGCGAGAAGGCAGCACAGGGAGTAAAAAAGAATGATCGACTGGTTATAAATTTGTACCAGTTTGGAAAAAAGGGAAGACTTGCTGAGTTTCGGCTTCATGGTATTATACTGAATTCCATATTCCACAAAGGGGATTAGTTAACACTGATCGGAAAAATACAGCCATTGCGAATTCCCGAACTGTCTTATTCTTATCTACTCTCTGTTAGAAATCAGCAAATGAGCTGCATTTATTTTTGTCACGAAAATATTTGCACAGTAAAATGGTTCTCAAATTACAGGTTCTAAAAAACAGAGTTGGGGGGTGGGTACCAAAACCAGCCGTTTTGCCAAAGAGGACTTATCTTCAGATGATACGGCCAGATCATTTATCAGAGGTGAAGCGTCAATCCCACGCCAGTGTTAACACGCAAGGCTCTCGTGCCCCCGTAGCACTCGTGCACACCAGAGACTAAAGCTGCAGCAAAAGGCATTTCATTAGGAAGGCAGTTACAAGTTCCCATCTTGACCAAATGTCATGGGATGAAGTACCAAAAGGCACCCTCAGGGAAGCACTTGTATCCCATAGGGTCCCAGGACACAGCGGGGTTTATACAGAAAACCTTTGTCAAGTAAGTGTTCCTGCTCAGGAACATACCTTCTGGAGCAGGTAACTTGTGTAAGTCTCATCCTACAGTGCTAAAAGCTGTGGAAATCATCCCACCAGCTCGCCATGCTCCTCAGTTCAGCATACAGCCTGAAAAAAGATCTTGAAGACAAAGAATATGGCAGAATAACATTTGTTTTTTTTTGTTTTTTTTCTTTTTTTCCCCTTCTCACCATATCTATTTTCCAGTATGGTTTCCCACTTAATTTTACTAAAAAAAAATAAAAAATAAAAATAATAATAAAAAAAAAGGTTTATGTTTTCCTGAACTCTTACTCAGTGACTAGGATAATTTCCTGGGGGTGGTTTACCTAACAGCACAGTGCAATTTATTCTAGAGCACTGAATACCTTGCACAAGCTTAGGGCAGCGAGACAAGACGTCCTCTAAACTGTCAGAGCTTGTTTAGAGGGCGGGGACACTGGCAGTGCCCAAGGAAGCAGGGCAGGAACAGTTCTCAGGCATGGCCAGAGAACCCAGACTTGAGGCTCCAAGGCTCCAGGTTAGCTGGAACTTGTTAACAAACAGCAGGAGGGAGAGAGAGAGAGAGAAAAAAAGGGGGGGGGGCGGGGGAAGGAGGATATAAGACTCCTGTGAATTTGGCAAAGCTGTAAAGAGCAGAGTTCTTTGAAAGTCTGCATAAAATCCTTATCTGTTGCGAAACCCCATTCTTGGATTTGCATTCAACTCTTATGTAATGACAGCAAATTACTTTGCTTTATCATCCTTTGTGTCCTCAAGGTTAGTGACACATCACCATTAGGTTACGTTAGGGTTTAACTGAACAGCCATACCGCAGGCTTACATGCTGCCACAAGCGCTCGTCCTCCTCCCTAGTGCACCACTGACAACTGCATCTTCTCCTACAAGCAGTTCAAACGCTTCAGAGCAGGAACTACATCTTCCTAATGCTGAAGAACCCAGAATACTTCACCGTCCACTTAAGTATTTTACTTAAAAATGACTATTACCTGGTCATACATGAACTTGATACATTATAAACTATACACTTTAGGACTGAGACTGCCATTGTATTTTATGGCCTCTGTAATACTGTGTTACACATTCTAAACAAATGCTTCATTTTGCAAACAAAACCAAATAAATACTACATTATGAGGTTGTTTCACTTCCCTTGTTCCCCTAGCATGGGAAAATTCAAGACAGCAATCTAAAAGGGTCTAGAGCCTTACCCAAAAAGAAGATGCAATGAAATCGGAATTAAAATGACTCCTTTAAAGTTGCAGCGGTTATCTTTGGCCAATGGGATGAAGGCACAAAACATCTGTATAAAAACAGAATTCGAACACAGTCAGCGAAGAGGAGCTGAAAAGCTGTTGTTCTGCAGACCAAAGATGTGGAGAGAGAAGAAAAAAAAGAAAAAAGGCATAACAGGCTCCATAATCGGAAACAACAGAGATCCTTTGTCCACGTGTTAGTTACGACCTTCTTTTGTTTTCCTGTGATATCCTGTTGATATAATATCTAGGTCCCTTGTGGACATCCGCCTTTTCCCAGTCAAAAGAATGAGTTTTTTTTTTTTTTTTTTTTTTTTTTTTTTTTTTTTTTGATCTTGGATTCACCACTGAAATAACAGGTATCATATTCCCATGATGAAAACACAAGATAAAATTCCCTCTCTCTTTGCTTTATTGGAATTGACTCATCAGATGGGAAAACTAAAGGAAGATAAGGAGGAAATGGGACTTTTTTTTTTTTTTTTTTTTTTTTTTTTTTGAGTTTCACTTCAGCATTTCCCCAATTTACCAGCACACCTAACATACGTGGAAAATTTTCAGGAAACAGGGCCAAAGAACAACCTTATCAGCAAAAGATCTAAATGGAAGAGAAGCATGGACATAAGCAATCACATCTCAGGGTAACTTAAACAACTTTCAAATACTATCTCAATAAGGAACCACAGAGTAAGAGCCAAAGTTTAGCTAAGTACTTGGGAAGAACATAAGAATAGCCATACATGGCCAGGCACAGACTCTCTTTTACCACTTTCCTGTCTCCTGACTGTGGCTGATAAGGACCACGTCGAGCAGGCTGCAAGAGCGAGGGAACAACGCAGCGCTGCTTCCTCAGAATATTCCCCAATGCTCCAGGAATGTGCAACCTTACCATGCCCTGAGCCAGCACAGGTGTCCGCCGATTTAACAGTCCTCAGTAGTTTTTTCTTCCATTTTTTAAGATTTCTGTTGAACTCAAAACTTCTAACAACTACAAAATCATGGGAAAATGTTTTCCATCCGTCAGCCATGCCATCTGATAAATAACCTCATGGGATCTGTTTTCAAGCCCACCTTTCCCCGAGTTTCACTTGGTGCCATTTCTTTATATAATGAAGTTTGGATTGCTTTTCTCCTGTGTGAAACACTTATCTACACTGAATTTCATCATCAATTCACTTTATACTGTAAAGTCAGTACAGATTTTTGTAGAAATTCACATACTGGTTCTTTCCATGGATTTTTTGCTCCATCTTTTGCCTTCCCAGTGTCATCTACCCAGATGAAAACTTTTGCTCTTACCCCATGACAACTTAGTTTTCTCTGAAGCTTTTGCTGAGAAACCTTGTTGAATGCTCCTTGGAAACCCACGTAGAGTATGTGGCCTGAATCTTTCTTGTCCACATGCTTGCTGCCCCCTCCCAGGACTTCCCACAATGTCTCCTCAGAGAAACACTGCTGGTTCTCCCAGTACGCTAGGATTCTTTCAGTACATCCCTTGTCTGTGCCTGCTAGTTCTCTTCTTCAAAGAGTTTTCACTAACTTACCTGATAAAGTTATTGACCAATAGCTTACAAGAACTTTTCTAGTCTTTATTATTGACTTCTTAACTGCTTTCCCACTGTCTCCTATCAAATCACCTCTAAGGTGATATGCCACATATGATGACTAGTAGTTCAGCAATTTAAACCATTATCTCCCCTGGGACTCTTGGGCGAGTATCATCTGATCTGCACACTTTTCATTTTATCTCCTTCTTTCATAAGCTTTCCTACAAACACTCTAACTTCAGACATACCCCCTGATAAATCCCTCATAAAACAGCATATAAGCATGAGAATCTTGTTAAGTTTCTCTACAGTGAACACAGAAAAAAAATAATTTCTTTTCTAGAACCTTATCTCCTCTGAGTGATCTTTTTTACCTTGACTGCCCAGCAGCTCCAATGACTTTCTGGCAGGTTTCCTGTTCTATTTTGACTGTAGGCAGGAAAGTCACAGCTATTGGCAATATAATCAAAAAGGGAATGACAAGAGAACTAGCCAGAACAAACGTTCAAGGATATAGGTAGCTGGTCACTAGCTACTCTGAAAACTGCACCGAGGCCCCCCAGTTTCTTAGGGTAATCCTGATGCAGCAAGCACAGTCTATTAAATATATATATATATATATATAAAAATAAATATCTAAGAGCACATGGAGAATAACATCGATTGATATTCTGTGTTATCTTAATTGTGTTGCCTTTGATTTTTTTAAGTGCCATGAACCACTTCTCCCCTCAGGGAGATTTGCATGGGGAGGGCTGAAGCCAGAGTCACGTTGAAGACGGGCAGGCCGCAGGCAGTTAAGGAACCGATGGCACCTGGCATGCTGGTCCCCCGAAAGGCCTCCACGTGCTCTCGCTCCCAGCGCACTTCCCAGCTGGGGGCCAAACCAGGGGTGGCAGCTCTGCCAACGCAGCAATGGCACCTGAGCGACCTCACAGCGTCAACACAGCACCTCAACCACGAGGAGCACCACCACTCCCAGAGCCCCACGGTGGGCACTCTGCACGCGTGCACCCACACAGACTGGGTACCCGCACAAGGGACACTGACCGGCCGCGCCGCCGAGAGGACGCTG
>NW_010590226.1:213251-228434 GCF_000705375.1 Tinamus guttatus
CCCCCCCAGCCAGCGGCCCCTCCAGGGTTCATAGGAGTTTGGGGAACCCTCCCGTCTACAGCAGGACCTCACCTATGAAGTGAGCAGTGAGGATGGAGGTCAGCGTGCCCCTCTCCTAGCGGTGGCACCAGTTAAGGAGCCTCTGCGCAGTCTTTCCCTGGCTGCCTGTCCCCTGACCTCCCAGGCAGCGCTGCCCTGTGGCCATCCTGGCCCCGTGGAGCAGGGGACATGGGAGAACAAACGGCTGCAGTTTGGCAAGGAGAAGGTGCACTGTGCAGCAGTTGAACATCACTGCTGTGCCTGTCACCTGGCAGCCTGAGTGCAGTCTGCTCCTGAAACAGCATCGTGCTGCCATTCAGCAATCTTGGTGGCCATACAGGCACAAGTAGTGGCACCACTTGTGATGCCCTCCAGCTCCTGCTGGTTATTTCCACCTCTTTCCTCGTGCTGCTCAGAGGAGCCATGCAGCGGTGCAGCAAGCCGGTTGGGAGAGCTGACTTGGTCAAACACTTTGGTCTAACCTGGCCAGCTCGCAGACATCAGCTCTACAGCTCGCTGCTCGGGCTCACTGTGGGCTGCAGCTACTCAGCAGCCTGAGCTGCCGTAGCTGGCTGCCCCCGCGTGCCCTCCCTGCCGCGGCAGCCCGGGGCCCGTCCTTGCCCGTCCTGCACTCCGTGGTCCCCTCGAGCAGCCGCTCTCTCATGCTGGCTCAGCAGAAAGCCCTTTGCTGTTCTCTGCAAGGAGAGAACTAGCGAGGTGAGACGGCTCAGAGCAAAGCGAGGAGAGCTCGGCAGCGCAGCACTTGGACCCTGTGCCAAGGGATTGGGGAAAGCAAGCCCAGAGCAGCTGGCTGGCAGCTGGGCAGGGCCCGCCGCAGAGCTGCGACCTGGGAGGCCGCGCCGGGCGGCACGGGCACGGCAAGGGTGCGGTGCCTGGCAGCCCGACCGCGGCCAGATCAGTGCCGGGAGCTGCTGCGCGCCGCCTGCGTCCCGAGCCACGCGGGGAGCTGCTCTTGCAGGAGACCAACCCTGGAAAGATGTGAAAGACGGTTGCTTTTCTGCCAGAACAATTGCTCCATCTGGGGCTCCGAGCTGCCGCACGTGCTGTTGTGCTGGCACAATAGAGAGGATGTGAACGAGCGCTGAGGACCAAGGATTGCTTTAAAAAAGCTCTGGCACCAAAAACATGTAACCATGGCCACACAGACGACCCCGAGCTAATGGGACTCTAGTTATCTGCAGGGCCTTTGTGAGTCCGAGCCTTATATGACACTTGACTGAATTGCCTCACTATGACTAACTTTAATGAGTACTGGATTTGAGCTCCAACGGCAGGGCTTAGTGGTGTTTTCACCTGCCCTTTTGGGTAATATTTGAACACATTTACACTTTAACAGAGAGCTGACTGTTTTTTTTTTTTTTTTTTTTTTTTTTTTTTTTTTTTTTCTCTCTCCCTTTTTTTTATTTCTTAGTTTCTTTGTGCGTTCCTGGTGGCTGTTGTGTCACTAGTGGTCCTGGCAGTATTGATGGCCTCTGATTCCCTCTATAATGCTCACAAACGGGTGTATCCATGACAGGGGGCTACATAACAGCAACACCTCTTCCCTGCTGTTGCAGTTGGATCATGCACTGCTTTGGCCAGCGCTACTGGAGTTACAGACCCACGCTGCTGTCTGCTCAAATCGTTCTCCTCCACACACACCCAATCCATGCACAAAACCCGCTCTGCATCACAGGCTGGGATACACTCATCCTCCCTGCATGGATTTTTCCCTCCCTCCCTAGCAAGCAGAGTGGCTCTGCAGTGTTGTGAAATAGCTTAACTTCCCTCTGGAGCGGCAGCCCTCGCCTGCCAGCGTGCGCCTGGTGCTCACAACGCCTCCAGCACTCACATCCCTTCTTCCTTCTCACTGACGTGCGCATATGCACACTCCTGCACGCACACCCCTGCCCTCCTCTATTATGTCTCTTGCGCCTGGTGGTTTCCCAAGGGTGAGAACCTGCCCTGAGGAGCTCTCAGCGCAGCCAGTGAAGGGGAAGTGACAGCGCCGCTCTTGGAGCTGCTGTTTTCAATGTGGATGGAGGGGGGGTGCAAGGCATTGCCATGGAGCAGGATGCACGGTACGGAGGCTGGGTCCTGCTGTGAGGCCTCTCAGGAGGCAGCTCTGCCACCGCAGCCCCGGCCGCTCCTTGGAGGTGCTGGTGGGGGTAGGCTTGGTGCCCGGCCCCGCCATGGCTGCACCTTCACCCATGAGCACTGCCCCAGGGCGGCAGCGCAGGGCACGGCACAGCCCGACCTCTCCCAGGTCAAGCCGGCAGGTATCGGAGTGCTGCTATCACACCCTGATAACAGGAACAACCTGCGCAGCGCGGCTGCAGGCAGGGAAGGGGCCGAGTGCCGCCGCCGAGCTTGTGGCGCAGAGGCTGTGCCGAGCAGCCAAGTGAGCACGGGAAGCAGGAGGAAAAGCGAGCGCTTCCAGGAATGCACATGCCTGCGGGAGACGTCAGAGCCTCCTCTGGAGCCGAGGTTCAGCTCTGTTCCCAGGAGGTGACTCTTTAGGAAGTGGGTGCGTCCTGCAGCGCACCAGGGCCGGTATCGTGGAGGCCGGGCGGGAGGCAGGAGGCCCAGCAGGAACTGTGTGGGAGGAAGCAGATCCGCAGAGCCGCCTGGGCCGCTGCATGAACCCTGGTGATGGGCGAGCAGGCGGCTCCGAGGGGACACTGCAGCAGGGCTGAGGTGGGCTTGGAGGAGCAGGGGGCTCTACGGCATCTTGGAAAGGGAAATAGAGCCACAGGAGAAGAGGAACACTGAGGGTGTTGGAGACCTGGCTCCAGGGACTGGTTCGGATGGGCAGGAAGCCGCCTGGTTTCCTTTAGCTGGCAGCTGGGGTATCAGAGGTGGGGAAACGGGATCAAGGTGCAGGTCAGGCCTGGAGCCAGGGAAGGGCAGCCGTCACCAGTGATGGGCCATCTGCAGTCACACTTCTTAATCGCTTGAGCTTCAAAAATTCTCCCAAGATCCACATTGCACTGTTCGGTCTGCTGCCTGCACAAGACACAAAAGCAACAATCATTCCTCAAAATTCCTCCTGGGCAGTGGGTTTCTGTGGGTGACCCAAATGTTTGTCGGCTCTGCTCGTGCCAGGCGGAGAGTAGGATGGAGTCCCCGTCACAGGGAGACCAAGAATTCTCACATGAGCAAACACAAGGCCAGGTACCTTGCTTGCTACCCTTCAATCAAGCATGGGAGCATCCCTTGCATAGCCACTGCCAGTGGGGGCTGGGAGACGCGAAGAGGAGCAGAGCAGAGCAGAGCCCTCTGCTCGCCAGGCGGGAGGGCCAGGAGCAGAGACACGGCCCTGAGCAGGGCTGCAGCAGGGAGAGCAGCCAGGGCTGGCGAGTTATGTAACATGCCCACTCCCTGCAGTTGGGAAATAGCTATTGCGCGAAGGCCCAGAGCTGCGGTTAGTGAGCATGGGACAGGGTCACCGACAGCGACTTATCATGTCTCGCCTTACGTGCAAGAGCTCAGCGCAGCTCGTAGGATTGCGCTGAGGTTTGGCCAAGGTGCCAGAGACAGCGGTAACGCAGAGTGCCGGGAAAGGCAGTGCGACGCTGGGAGTTTCCCAGGAAGCGCCCTCGAGCGCTGCTGCTCCGCGGGCGCCTCATGCTGCGGGCGCAGAGCTCCCCGGGGCAGCTGCCGCGTCAAGGACAGCGGCTGCGAGCGGGCTGCGTGCCAGCTCTGCCAGAGCCGCGGGGACTCCGCAGAGGCCTTCGGCAGCTCCCTGGCTCCCGTTGCTCTGCGCTGCTGCCCCATGCTCCTGTCTGCTCTTGCTTCTCATTGCATCCACTATCTCCCTGCTTTACGAGTGGCGCTTCCTCCCATGGCCCAAGGCCGCTTTCCCTTCATCTGCCTCGATCTGTGTCAGAGCCCATCTTTCCAGTATTGCCCTGTGCTCTCCTGCGGAGATGGTATCCTGCAGTCTCTTCCCTTTCCATCTCCTGTCTGGAATTGCAGGGGAAAGAGGAATTGGACCTCCAAGGGCTGTGTCTGCACCAGGAGCCACGTGCCAGCACCCTGTCTCACCAGGCTTTCCATCTCCTGCAAAGTCACCGGTGCTTCTGCTGGAGAGCTGCTGGCAGCCTGGCGGGCCAGCCCAGGGCGGCCCCTGATTCTCTGGCCTTTGAGAGACCCGGTCCAGATACCAGGAGCACCCATGGCCCCTGCACGCACCAGTGGAGGTGCCGCCGCCTGTGGCCCGGGTGTCCCGTGTCCTGTCCAGAGAAGAGGCTGCAGCTGCTGCCACCTAATGGAGCCCCTCCCGCAGGCCGGGTGAGACGAGCGCGGCAGTGCTCTGCAGCCGCCAGGCCTGCGCTCCCACTCTCAGGCAGCCCGCCCAGAGCCTGTGCCTGCGCGTGCGCTCACAGGCAGCACAGGCGACACGCTGGCGCTGGGGCTGGTACAGTCTGCAAGCGCTCAGCGTGCACATACGAAATGCACGTGCGCAGGACGAGACTCCACAGAGGGCCACATCCGACTGCTGCTGACACGAGCGCTCCATGTACCCCGCTCCATGCAGCGCACCCGACTGTGCTCCGGCTCCTCGGCTGCCAGCAGCTGGGGGAGCAGCCGGCGCGGCCGCCTCGCCATGGCCGAGGTGGCGAAAGCGAAGCAGCTTGCGAGCAATGCAGGTCACGGCAGGATGCTTTATATAACCCAGAGCCACAGAGAAAACCAAAATAGCTACCTCCCTGCTGCTCAGTTAGTCTCTTCCATCAAGCACGGATAAAATTAGAGCAGGCGGTGACGTTCACCTACGTCTGCACAGGGACTCCAGGGAGACAAGGGGAGCCGGCTTAGGGCTCTGCTGCGAGCGGCACAGGCTGCCAGAGCTTTCAAGTAAAATCCGTCAGCGAGGTTAGTGTGTGACCGCAGGGGACACGTGCGGCGGCGCGGGAGGCGGCATGGGTGGGACAGCCGGCGGAGGCTGCGCCGCGGTCACCTCTGCGCTGCGGGGACGCAGCACGAGTGCACGTCCCAGCCAGTCTGGGCCGTGGGGCAGAGCGGGGCGCTTCGAGGGCTGCACGCGGCGCCGAGGCGAATCCCGCTGCTGCAAGAGCTCTTGTGCGAGAGCTCTGGAGGAAATACGCCTCACCAGGCTGCCGGCTCCCCTTGGGAGGGTCCCGCAGGGCTTGCAGGCCCCCTGGCCTGCTGTCTTTGCCTCTCCATGGAAGCACAGGCTCCATAGTACTGGGGGATGGTGGAAAGCCAGCCCAGAAATAGTGTGTGGAGACTCCACTTAAGAAAAATGAACAAGAAAAAAGAGGCTAAGGCAAAAGTCTAGTCTGGAAGCTGGAAGACAGTTTACAGACTTACAAACAGACTTACTCCTGAGCTTAGGCACCCAGAAAAGAGCTGAGCCTTTTGCTGATGACATCAGGAACTGCAATGGCCAAAAGCCTCTGAAGACCAGGTGGAAGACAGGTGTCATTGCCCAGAGCACGCACAGATGGAGGTATCTAACTTCGGCTCTCTCCTTCGGAAGTTCTGGCTCTGTCTTTCACTGTTCGATTTACTCATCTGAATACAGGAGAGGTAGCCAGGAATGCAGGTGTCCTCCTGGTGTGACATTCCCTTGGTCTGTGACTTGGGCACGTCCTTTCCCTGATATTCAAGTGTATCTGTGTGTGTTTCGGTGTCCCATTCACTTTGTGTCTAAGGTTCTCCATCCTCCTTCAGCTGCCAGGATAAAGATTTCTGAAGGTGAGCGAGTTAATATTTGCCAAGCATTGAGAACACAACAAGAGCCCTGCAGAAAATCTCTGTGTTAATTACTATTTATGGAGGAACAACCAGGAAAAAAAAAAAAAAGCCTTCCTGGTCTAAGAGACAGATGCCCACTCATGAAGGTAATTTATGCCGTGTCCCCTGGACCTCTGCCATCCCCCCGCTCTGTCTCTGTCACACGACAGTACTGGATATCTCTGCTTGTGGAGAGGTGGCTCAGATCTCAGCCAGCTCCTCTAGGCAGCAGTCGGAGATATATATATCTGCACAGCAAGAACCAAGCTAGGCAGCCAGAGCTAGGCTCTTCACTCTAGTTTTGGAAAAAAAAATCACAGCAGAGGGAAAGAAATCTGCTCCTCTGCTCCATGAGTTCCTGGGGTTACAGAGCTCAAGGGGAAGAGGATAGAAACAGACGGATGAGAGGAAAGATGCCTGTTTCAGGCAACAGGGTCCTTCCTGATGCAGTCCTGCCCTAAGCCTGCCTGGGCAGGCTAGAAGTTGCTCACATTTTCTTGGGGACATTCATTGCTAAATACCCATCTCTGCCTGTTATCTTATCTCATTGATTGCTGGGCTTTCTAAGGAATTACTCTGGAATTCACATGTCAAACAATGCAATGCGGAAAAATCAACATGTCCCTGTGTCATCTGTTATCTTCCTCTCCTTTGGCCCATTCGGAGCGGAGGAACGGGTGCACACGCGCACGCATCCTCGAGCACGTGGAGTGGTATATGTTGATCTTAGATATTCTGAAAGGCATTTCAAAAGTGGTGTTTGAGAGTCAAACACCAGAGTCAAATACCAAAATCCAGCTCCTGTGGGTTGGTACAGAAGTCTGTGACTCCCCAAGCCACTGAACAGCCCATGACGGCACTCGGGGTCAGCTGCGAGCGCCCCCAGCCCGGCGTGGTGTGTGGGCCGCACTCACACAGCCCAGGCTTCCCCAGCTTGCCATGTTCCTTCCTTTCACTGGAATCACTGTGCTCTTTTAGCGTTTTTTTTTTAAAAAAAACTAAAGAGAGAATATGGAGGTGAAAGGAGCCATCCAGGCACTGACACTTGTTCCCCACAATTACACGCGTTTGCCCTCCAACTGCTCCGTAAATCAAAAGACACCAAGACGGTTGAGGCAGCGATGAACTGGCTGCAAGGAAAGGGCAAAGAAGTGAGGAGAATGTAATCTGGCTGCAGGCATGGGAGAGGGGAAGGCCTTGGTGCCTCCAGCAGCAAGTCCTGTGCGCTTGCACCTTGTCCGTGCGGGCTCCTCCAAGCCAGTTCCTACGGGACGAAGAAGTAATGCTTGAACAGAGAATATTATGCTTTCTTGTTATGGACAAGAGCAGGAGAGCACTACGATACAGGCTGGGATCCCCTGGGATTGCCTGGGGGACTCTCTCTTACCAGAGGCATCTGGGCTGGCCTCAGATGTGTAAGGAGCAGGATTAATTTGCAGTCCCTCCTGCGTCACTTGTGAGAAGATTTAATGGCTGGGATTTCCCTCTCTTGTCCTGGAGGATCAGAGTTCCTTGTACAAGCTCCTGACTGGGGTCAGACAAGGTGCTTTTCTCAGGTTGTTTGAGTGTCTTTAAAATATCTCAGCCATAAAAATTCTTTCCTCTGAGCAGTGGCAAGGAAACTAGCCTGCTGTAAGTGGGATTTGAAAAAGATACTTAGGAGGAGAGCATCTTTTTCCTTCAACCCTCAGCGCATTGCTCTTTCATAACTGTTCTGCAGCTGAAAATAACCTGTCCTGGCAGCTGGTGTTACTTGCATAAAGAGGAAGCTGAGGCCCCCAATGAGGTCAAAGGGAAGAGCACCCTGTCTAGACTGACATCCCTGGGGATTTCAGCCTCTGGCTCTTGGAAACCCCCCGAGTCCAAATTGCTCTGGTGAGTCAGAGCACAAAGCCGGCACCAAGACCAATTCGGTAGCTATCCCACCACCCTGACACCCGTCCTGTGCCCGACTGCTGCTGGGGAGGCTCCTGGGGGGTGTTCTCATTCCTCCTGCAAGGCAAGGGAAATTTCCACTTTGCTCCTGCCACTTCATCCTCATCAGCTCTACCTAGTCATGCTGCCAGGCAGAAGGGAACACGCAGTTGCACATCCTATCTATTTTCATTGCCTTTTTTCCCCTTCCCTCAGCCAAACGGCCTTCCTTGCAGTGCTCACTAAAAGGCCTGTCTATGAACAAAAGAACATTGTGCGCAATGGTCAACTACATCTTTTATACCAGCTAGGAATAGCGCTGTTGCACCTCTTATTTTGGTTTCGGGGTGCATCCCGCATCCAAATCCTGCCTGGCAGCTCAGCTTGTCCTGGCAGGAGGAACTCAGGAATGGAGAAGTTGCCCATCTGCACGGGTTGGCCATGGAGGCTGTGGTCTGGGTGAGCCATCCTGCCCTGGAGAAGTTTTGTCTTAGAAGTTATTAATATTCCTGTTGCCACGTGCCATGCTGACTAGCTTCCAGGGATAAGTGCTCTCCTCATGTGCCTTTGGAGAGTGGGGACTTCCCAGGCCTAATTCAATGCTTCCCATTCCTGCTTTCTTACACACCAATCTCTGCCGAGGATATGAATATGTCTTGCTGATTCAGTGTTCATCCAGCCAACTTCCCCTTTTCACAAGGGGAAATATTTATAATCTAGCACTCAAGCCACCACGCAGCGCAGCTGGTAGAAGGCATCCAGTAAGCATCCCATCTAATGGCTTTCTCTGCTCCAAGCCTCCTTCCCAGTGTTGGTGACTTGACTAACATTCAACTACCCTGTTTTCTGAGCCATGGTGAGATGCTGCCTACTCTTATAAGTTGTACAGAGGAATGTTCTCCATGTAAATCTTCAAATTATGAGAAAGGCTGTTTCGAGCAGGAAAAAAAAAATACATCAGTCTGGATGGATTTCCATCATCATTTCCATCATCAACCCCTTCAGTAAGGGTTGTCTGCATTTGGGAACCTGAACCGGTACCATTGCATCTCATTTGTCCCTATCAGGGAGGTAACTTTGAAATCTGTAGTATCCCAGTGCATAGGTGACCCCTGTTTATTACAGCCAGGTGATATGAGGATATCATTATTCAGAAATAAGAATTAACTCTAGTAGTAGACTGAGTTTTGTGTTTACATTAGGGATCCAAGCTCTTTCCTATCTTGTCGTCTCCTCCTCGAGGTTCTTGAACTTACTCACTAACCTTAAAAAGGAAAATTCTGAGAACAGACAGATAAAAATGTTAAATAGCTGAGAAGTTAAAAATAATTAAAATTGGCCTTGAAAAAATATAGCCTCCCATGACAAACCTCTTTGACTTTTAATTATCACTATAATAAAATAAAACAAAGGCTTCAAGCTTCCAGCACAGTAAAAACTTGTTGTTATCATGTACAAAGCCTACAGAAAAATAAAATATTTATTTTTAAATTTCTGGATATTCTTCACATTACTTTTCACCTGTACAAATTTCTTGGGATTGCTTGGGATTTGCAGTCCCAAGAGTCTTGGGATTGCTGCACCGAGAATTCAGCTCAGTTTTCCCTTTAAAAATGTTGCCAAAGGCACACGTGCTCTTAATTAGGAATCGCATGGGAAGAGTTGCTGTTAACATGCTCACACTTAAGCCTTCCTTATAGCGCTCATGTATTTCTCTTAGTTGCTCTTGCATGGACAGCTGCCTTCCTTGCAAGCTGATTCGGTAACCTTTCCATCAGGAACAGCTAGAGGACACATAGAGAGCACTCAAAATTAAAAAAAAAAAAAAAAAGTCAGTATATGTTTTAAAAATGTTAGTAGATCATCTTGGGGAGTACTCTGGCTAACTCTCACTATTAAGGAATTGGACCTGGTGGTGGAATAAATACATTCCATCTTTCTGTTGTGGACTTGTCCTGCCTCCTGTCTTGTGGCTGTCACTAGCCATTAGAGGACAGTGGCGTAGCTGGTCAGCAGGGCTGCTCCTGGGCTCACGGCTAGACCTAGGAGACACTAGGGATGAGATAAGGAGGGATTACACCTAATGTACCTTGTGTGGCCACTCACCTCTTAATTCATGTGCTGTTCATTATATATTTGCCTTACCTCTTTATTATGGTCATTTCATGGGTGAGGAGACCACTCTGTCAGACTTGTGCAGAGGAAAGGTATACAATGTACTTGCTGATTAAGCTTTGTTTTCAGCATAAATTTAATTTGAAAGAAGCTACAGTGGGCTTTACCTCATCAGTTTTAAATGTCTGCTTGAGGATAAGAGGATCTTCTCCCTAGAATTATATTTTTCTCTCCATTGCTTGGAAAATAAATTGCTTGGAAAGGGAATCTATCCCCCTTGGCTGCCAACTCGGACATGGAGATGTATGTTTGATCAGATGAATCTCAGCTGCAGTCTTTTAAGAAAAACTAACTGCAAAGCCATACCATAAAACTTCAGACAAATTCTCCTTTGTGTTGTCCTTAGACAGCATGGAATTTCGTAAGTGAGATAATAATAATGATCTGACTTTATGTTTGAGAGTTTGCCTGTTAAAACATGACAATACCGCAAGCCACAGTTTTTCTAGACTTGTGGCTCAGGTAACAAAATTGCACACAACGTTTTGGAGCTTCTTCTTTAGTCTATGTAAACAGCACTCTCTTACCCTCCCTGAGTGGTGGCACGTGTACTGCAGAGGTTAAAGGAGGACAACGCACAGTCTACGGGCTTGAGGCAAGGTAAAAAGCCTGTTGCAGAGGGTGAAAGTTTCTAGGTAGACTCCTAGACTCTAGATAGGCTTTCTCTGGAAAAGAGTTAATCCCCAGAGAGGTGCTGGTCAGCAGAAAGGCCACCAGGCCTCTGCCAGGCTGGGGGCTCATGAATTATCATGTTCCGAAGTAATGGGAGAGGTGGAACCGTTTGTCCCGGGCAGAAAGACAATAGGCTCCGCTGGGACTTCAGGAGGGCAGAGGGTTCAAGTTCCTGGGAAGTGAAGTGGGAGATTTCCTCCCAGGACAGGGAAGGAGCTCTTGCAGTCTGGCACTGCAGCTGTTGCTGGAAAACTGAAGAACCTAGCTGGCACCAGGCAAAGAACGGGGAACAAATAAGAGAAGTGTTCTGAATACTCACTTCCCCAAAGTGGTTTATGTGTGATCAAATCTGTGCTATCTTTGATGAGGGATGTTTCATTTCCCTAAATTAACTAATGTTTGAGATTAAATTCAATACATTCAATTTCAAGTAAAGTCAATTCATACTTATGCAGGATTTTAAGTCCAAGATTTTCAGTTCTTTACAGACTTAAGTAAAAATAACTTCAATCCCTCAGTGAAATGGAAAAAGATACATATCAAAATATATTGCCACAATAGTTTCAGTCTTCTCAAAGGAAAGGCAGCTCCAGTCACCTTACATATTTCTCTCTTGATATCAAAGGATTATTTTATTCCATTCCTCTACCTATTTATTTAGCTAGATGACCAGGACACAGTATCTGAGGTGACAGAGAGCTGTGGTGCTGATTTATGGCTGTTCAGTAGCTGCTTATTTTTAGTTGATTGAATTACACCCCTATCTGAATCATGATCATAATGGTGACTTACTGGTTACGTCCCAGGAATGAGTTCAGAGATAGCCCTTTAAAAGAAGAGGATTTGCACATTCCAGAAGTGGACAAGTAACTTGACTTGGTTTAGGAAAAACAGTGATTAGCATCATAAAGCTGCTATAGTTTTTGCTGAAGTTTCTCAGTAGCTTGTAGTACACTGTGAGATGTAAGGCAGAATGCAAAAGGATTCGATCATTAAAAAAAAAAAGTAGGATAGTTTTTAAGAATAAAATTGTTTCAACTTTTTATTGTTAAAAACAAAAACGCAAAAATTGCAAAGCAGCTGACGCAGAAGCAGGAAAAAAACGTCTAATTATATCATCACGCACATTCATGCACATTGTTTCATGGCGACAGCAAATTAAGTAGTGTTGTTTTCTGAGACTCACCCTGGATAAAAGATACATTTTAGTATCAAAGCCTCACTGCAGCTCGCAAGCTGCAAATACTTATTTCAGTTGGGAAAGGAATTTTAAAAACAGTGGGAAAGGCTATTCCTCTGCGGCTATTAATGCCTCATGCTGTAGAAACACTAAAAAGTTTCCAGGGCTTACCTGATAATATGGATGCAAGCTAAATAATTGGTTGCTTTCTTCATTATTTTCCAGACAGCAATTAAACTGCACTAGAGATATTTGAAAATACAAATACCGTACAGGAACAAAATGGTTTAAATTTTGGCAATGTCTTGCGATTTGCAGAAGATAAAATAGTATTTACTCTGGGGATACACCCATTTGCCTACAGATTAATGGTAGCAAGAACAAATAATTGCTTCTAGCTAGTTGCCAAGATCATACAATGCGTAACATTTCAAATTATGCGAAAATAGGCCATCATTTTATCTTGAAAGTTGTGTAACAAGTTATCAATCTTTTTTTTTTCCCTCATCTGTTAAGAGTTTCCGAATTACAGGAAGCATTTCATTTTGCCAGCCTTGAATATGTAGAAATGTTAAGGCATGTCCCTGCAAGACTGTTATTTCTAAACCTGCAGCTGAAAGGATTTGAAAATGCTTTCCATCTGCTGGAAGTTACACATTACATGAAGATTGCTCCACTGCATTTTTAAGTGCTTTACAGAGTGAAAGTTGGAATTGTAGAGAGAGACTTTCAGCATTTCAGCACATTTCTTCCTTTCACAACATGCTAAAGCACTAAAGGCCTTTATGGTACAATTTTATAATCAGAACAATCTGAACTTGTGTGTGCTACAGTTTATAGCATAATACAGTCATGCAAGGGAAAGATGTGACAAAAGATTGATTATAAATTTCTTGGCCATAAATGTAACTCTTACCTAAAAATGTGCCATGACAAAATAGACTAAATAGAAATGGAATCATATTCAGTATACATTTACTCTTTAATAGATGACTTCACACATTGATTTTGGAAAGTGAAGTTACCTTAGCATGACTACACCACTTTCTTTTTTTTCCCTCAGAAAATAAGGCACCATTGAATGTTTTGAGCTTGACAGAAGACTGGCTACATATCACAGATAAGAGGAATGTTCTGAATGGAGAGATTCGTACCGTTGTGCATGTTTCCTCGAGAATTTTGTGGCAGAACATTACAACATTACATATCTTCAGATTCAAGTAATCTATGTTGCCGAAAGCTTGTGAAATAATATCTATTTCTGCCTTAAGTGCCAAAATGGAAGGAATGTTTTCATTGTGCAAGTATATTTTGATACATGACAGAAAACAGTAAATATTTATTTTGTAACAGTGAGCTTTAAAATAATTTATTTATCCAAGTAAGGAAAGGTTTGCAAACTGATTAGAAAAATAAAGATGTATTGAAATGTGCAACAAGTGACAGTAAGTACCATTTCAAACAATAAATGCGGTTAGTGGGTTTTTTTTTTTCTTTCCCCCCCCCCTTTTTTTTTCTTTTTAATCAGGGTTCTCTCTATTTCTCTCCAAACCTCAAGGTCACTCTATTTATGTACAGTTGGGCAAAGTTCCTGTTCCTTCATATGAAGGCCAGATAAGTTTGTAGCCTGAGTTAACAAGAAACTAACCCTGCCTTCATCATATCATCTCAGTACATGTGAGTAGCTGTTCTTTAAAGTGCTCTGGTCATAGCTTAGCCTTAGTCTGCGTATAAATACTTAGTCAAAAAAGTTTGGTAGTTTAAGTCTACTAAGGTCGTATCAATTTCTGTCTATTACTTGCCATTAATGGCATGTTTTATCCATAGGGAGGAATGGTGGCATTAAAAAGTGAAACAACAGCATAATATTTATTTTTTTACACAAACTTGTCAGTCCTCGGTCCAGTCCTGTTCAATTTATTCATCAATGACCTGGATGAAGGCACAGAGTGCTCCCTCAGCAAGTTTGCTGATGACACTAAACTGGGAGGAGTAGCCGATACCCCAGAGGGCTGCGCTGCCATCCAGAGGGACCTGGACAGACTGGACAACTGGGCGGTGAAAAACCTCATGCAATTCAACAAGGCCAAGTGCAAGGTCCTGCACCTGGGAAGGAATAACCCCAGACACCGGTACAGGCTGGGGACTGACCTTGTGGAGAGCAGCTCTGCAGAGAAAGACCTGGGTGTCATGGTGGACGACAAGTTGACCATGAGGCAGCAGTGTGCTCTTGTGGCCAAGAAGGCCAATGGGATCCTGGGCTGCATTAAGAAGAGCATCTCCAGCAGGTCGAGGGAGGTGCTCCTGCCCCTCTACTCAGCCCTGGTGAGGCCGCATCTGGAGTACTGTGTCCAGTTCTGGGCTCCACAGTACAAGAGGGATGTGGAGCTGCTGGAGAGAGTCCAGCGCAGGGCCACAAGGATGATCAGGGGCCTTGAGCATCTGCCCTACGAGGAGAGGCTGAGGGAGCTGGGCCTGTTCAGCCTGGAGAAGAGAAGGCTGAGAGGGGACCTGAGCAGTGTCTAGAAGTACCTCAAGGGAGGCAGTGAGGAGGATGGTGCTGGCCTCTTTTCACTGGTGGCCACCGACAGAACTAGAGATAATGGCCACAAACTGAAGCACCAAGAGTTCCACAGGAACTTAAGGAAAAATTTCTTGACAGTGAGGGTGACAGAGCACTGGAACAGGCTGCCCAGAGAGGTTGTGGAGTCTCCTTCTCTGGAGATCTTCAAAACCCGCTTGGATGCAGTCCTGTGCCACGTGCTGTAGGTGACCCTGTGTGTGCAGGGGGTTGGACTAGATGACCTCTAGAGGTCTCTTCTAACCTTAAGCATTCTATGAACTAATAAAAAGTGCTCTTTCTGTTCGTTTTCTTACTCGGCTATTACTTTTTGTCTTCCTTCTCACCTTTCATTACCTGCAAGCACACCCAAATACTTGCAGCCAGTCCCAGGGCATGGCTACAGATGTGGTAACTGTAATTGTGTATTTGGAAATTTCTCCTTCCTCTTTTCCCCCTGTGTCAAGGAAAGATACACTGAGGTACACTGCAAGTGCTTCAAGAATAAAGACAGAAGAGTATTAATGCAGTTAGCGGGCTATTTAATGCTGCACATGCTGGAAAGAAAAAGAAATATCCAAAGTGCCCTTATAAATCACCATAAGGATATTTGCGTAACCCTAACAGTGCTGTATAGTATTTGCATGGTGCTTCTGATCCACGGAAGACATCTGATACAACAAAGCTCTCCTGGCTGAAGAAGACAGAGAGAAAACTGCTCAGAAAACTTAAGCTTAAAAACTTTAAAATGGAACTCATAAACTTAAAAAAAATCTTAAAAACTTAAAAAAAAATCAGGAAGGCAGCCTCATCCTCCCCTGAAAGGCGTGGGGGGGGTGTCCCGCCGTATGAAAGCTCTGCGAGGCTGTATCAGCGCAGG
>NW_010590226.1:229005-247678 GCF_000705375.1 Tinamus guttatus
GGCGGTGCCGCGTGGGCAGCCGCCCGCGCCGGGCTCCCCCTCGGCCGGGCCGCGCAGATAAGGCGCGCTGGGCCGCGGCCTGTGTACACAGTGCGCGGGGCGGAGGGAGCTTGCACTGACGTGGCCCTGCAGGGCCGCAGCCCCGCCGAGGGGGCCGCGTGCGGAGGCTGCGCTGCGAGGCTCTGCCCGACACCCCCTCTGCCTGCTCGGGTCATGATTTCCGGCGGGCCTGGGGGCATCCGGACCCGCTGCTATAGAGGAAAGCGCCAAGGCGATAGCCTGCAGGAGCTTTACAGAGTAGAGGGCACAGAGCAGCACAGTATGTGTGAATAATGCAGTTACTGGTGCAACAGGGAGCTGTTGAAGCACCTCTTTAACAGCTTCTTGTCAACTCTGTTTCCTGTCAGCCTTTCCTGGGCTTTCTTTAATTCCTCAATTCTTCAAGAGACCAAGTAGGTCTGTTACTACTCCACCAAGTTGCTTTTTTTTCCCCCCTTATCTTACTTTTCACTCCTTTCTGAGCTTCCAAAGGAAGTTTAAAGTAATCATCCGAGCAAGCAGTAACAAGACTGCCTGCTCAAGTATCTCTAGGCTCAGAAATGGGAGTGCTCGGTGAGAACTGAGACTTGCAGCATCTCCCTTCAGATACCTGAAAACCTTGGCATAGTGGCAGTCATGCTTGCTTGAGTAAGAAGAAACTTGTCTGTATGTATACAAGGCCAAGCAGCTTTAGCGCTCGCCTTGTAAGGTGCGTGCATTTTAGCCCGAATGCTGCATTACCTTCTGTCTTTTCTGCTCAGTGATCAAGTGTCATGGATCTCTGCTTGCCTATTCCGAGGTCAACTGACCCGCAGTGTTCCCTCCGACGACTTTCGCTACATGGGACTTGTCCAGCAAGGTGGTGAAGCCATCCCACCCAAGAGCCCTGGGCCAGCATTTTAGTCTAGCTTTGCTGCTGAAGCGAATACCCAGATAGGAGTGTCCTCAGAAGTTCTATTATACTGCAGCTGCAAAAATCAGTTTGATTTAAGAAAACAAATGCCACTCTGTACTAGCTTGAAAAACTACATAGGAGAAATGGAGCGCGCTATTATTTTTGCTTGTTTTCTTGCTGTTCAGGTGTGCTATGTCCACTCTTGAGTGGTTTAAGTGCTGTGTGTATCTAGGTGCATACTTTCGCTTTGGGTGCGGGTTGGCGTGCGAAAGGTTGGCTCAGGGTGTAATGTCTCCAGGTGATCTCTCATCCTTCTGCACTGGGCATTCTGTTTTGGTTCTCTGAGTTGGGTCGCCAGAACATAGGAGGCTGGTAGTTAATCTTGGCTGAGCTCAGTGTGCTTCCTGTCCGTGAGCTAAGTTCTGTGTTTGTGATAGTCCAGCACTAACAGTGGCACCTTCTGTTTCTGAGGAATCTGCACGCTTGCCAGCTTTCCAGCGACTTTTGGGTGGATGACGTCTTGCTTGGCCGTCAGGTTGCACGTGGCTCTCCTATTGTTGAGGCTGGCGGTCTGGGGAGCTGCTGGGCGCCCAGACAAGGGAGAACAATGGCCTGTCTGTGGAGGATGATGTTACCGTAAATAGCGTTAGAATATCATGAAAAATCCCTTTCAGGTCAACTCCTCCCCCACAAGCGTTCTGGATGGGTTACTCGCAGCTTCTGCCACCCCCGCGTGCCCAACTGAACGAGCAACGTGTTTGTCCGATTTGGGTAACAGCCTCTGGTATTGAAGGAAGCAGATAGCAGAGTTTCTGCTGCCTGAGAATCCTGTTTGTGAGCAAGCTGTTGCTGGAGCTGTAAAGAACAAAAGTGGATCAAGTCATACAATATCCTCTAGCTAAAACACAGCTCTGGTCACTAGTAATATCTAGTGGATGGTGCCCAAAATAATGGGAACGTTCTGAAGGGTTCTCTATGGTGTTATGTTTACTGGGTCTTGAGACTGAGAATCCAGTGTGTGTGCTGTGCAGTATCACCCTTGAGATATATACACACACGCACACGTGTACATGTGCGTGTGTTCAAGTTGTTCAAGTTGCTGTCTAATGGTTCAGTGCCTTATCTCTGGCATGGGCAGTGACAACCTCGGTGTACCTGAGTACATAGTTGTGCTTTAGGTGATGCTTGGCTCAAGGCAGAGCTCTGCTGGGGAGCTGCTCTACTAGAGCAGTGTTCCTTAGTGTCATCAGATGCTGGCAGATTCCACATGGTTCAGGGGAAGCTACAAGGAATACCGTAATAGGCAATTATGGAATATTCCGTATGTAGAGGAAGCTTGTTCCTAATCTCTTGCCAGCTATGGTTTATACCCTGAGGCATCATGGTTTGATTCCCATATTATTTTTCCTGCCTAATGTGGAAGCTCGTTATCCATGTAAAAGTTTGAATCTGTTCTGAATCCCAGCGTCCTGTTGGCTTCAATGGTATCCTGTGGCAGGGAGTTAATTAGGTGTTGTAACAAGAAAGCAAGATGAGCATTTCCTTTGAGTCATTTTGGGTGCTTAGCCTTTCTATAAGCTTTTTGTATGGGAAAGCAAGATTGTAGATTGCATGTCTGCTTTTTTTGTTGTTAGGATGGAGTAAGGGAGAGTGTCTGATTTGTCTTCTCTGTATCACTTTTTTTTGTGTGTGTGTACTTCTCCTTTTATTTTAAAATTATTCCCAAACCTTCTAGTCTTTTCCTGTATAAGATTTTCAAAGATCTCTAGGATCTGTAGTGTTCAGACTTTTCAGCTGTATCTATTAAAGGAAACTGGCAAACGTTCCAGGGCAACGTGTGCTGTTGATTTACATGCAGTATTATAAAGCCTTCCATTTTTTTCACTCCTGCCTGCTGTTCATATTTCAGCTGGACAGACCTTTTAATTAAGCTTGGCACAGTGATTCTTAAGTTTCTGTCCTGAAAATGTTCTGAAATGTGTATCTGTTTTTGCTCTTTGTTGATGCAATTTGTGGAGTTTCTACAGTTTTTTGCCTATTCTTAGTAATTTCACAGAGTTAGTGCAAAGCAGTTATTATTCTGTGTAGTCTGAATTGTCTTCTGAAGTGATGACTTTTATGGATCTTGGCACTCAAACCTTTTATAATTCAGGGCTACATTGATGGTTCATTTCTAGGGGAACAGATGTGCCCTTCTCTATTTCTTCTGCTAGGGAATGAATCTTTTTTTGTCCCATACAGCTTTTCTATATTTCTGTTGCTATGGGAATTTATGAATTTTGCTTGCAGAAAGAAGCTACAGAGGCAATGAATAACAATTTGGTACAGCTAGAGATCCTAAATATAGTGCATATTCAAGAGTTGTAGGGGGATGAGGGATTTATTTTTATTTCCTTTTTTTATTATTTTTATTTCCTTTTTTTTTTTTTTTTAGTGAATAAGTAACTGCAAGGCATTGTTTTCCTAGGGTGGGGGCAGATGAGGTGGGTGTGAGGAACTGGAGTGGTTGAGACGAGGCTGAGAAATTGTTGAAAGCAAAATGCTGGAAAGCCAAAGCAAAGGCTTCCAGAGAGCAGAAGCCTTCCAGAGAGTCTTAAGTGTGAACACATGGTAGTGAAGCATTGTGAAAGCAAAATGCTGTAAAACCAAAGCAAAGGCTTCCAGAGAGTCTTAAGAAGTGTGAACACATGGTAGTGAAGCATTGTGGTCTTCATCTGCATTGCATCTCCCTTTCAGATAACTGACTCAGCTGGACACATCCTATATGCCAAGGAGGATGCCACTAAGGGCAAGTTTGCCTTCACCACTGAAGACTATGATATGTTTGAGGCCTGTTTCGAGAGCAAGCTTCCTGTGGGTAAGTGAAGCAAAACCTCCGCTATCTGCCCTGGGTTCTGGGGCAGGTCATGTCTGTACATGTGACCGTGCACTAGGCGTGTGAGTGAAGCTATCCCTGAGTGTGGTTTGCTCAACAATTTAGGAGTCTTAAAGCAGATCTGCAGGACGTTGTTGGTAGGCAGCAGTGGTACAGAATATCTGCTGTGTTGCATTTGGAAATAAGTAATCTTCTGTGATCATGCTGTAGAGTGTTCAGACTTCCTCTGCTAGAGACATGAGGAAGGGGAATCTCGTGTATTCCCCCCACAAAAGTCACTGCAGATCTAATGATCTGTCAGGAAAGAAACCAGACCTGTTTTGCCCTTTCTTGCTGCTCGCCTTGTAGGAGAGGCATTTCCAGGATCCTATCTTCTCCCCCTGTTGCCTACTCTGTGGACAGTTTTATATTAGGTTGAAAATCATTTTCTGGCATGTGCATGTGGAAAAGAATGTAGCCTTGGGTTTGCACCCACAGCTGCCCTCTAAATGATGGACAATGGGAAGGGGAAATGAACAGGACGTCGCTCTCGCAGTTGTGCTGCGAGGACGGTTGCCTAACAAGCAGCAAGGCTTGTTTCCTGCATGCGTGACGCACGTTCTGCTTTGAATGGATAGGCTCAACTTCAGGACAAACGTACTGAAAACCAGCCAACACGTGGGCTTTGTCGTGTGTGCTGTGGTGTGAGGAGGTGCAAGTTTCTAAGTTCTCTCATCTCTTCACAGTTGCTGTCTGAGCTCTATTCCTTGGGCACAGCTCTCCCATGTCTTATCCTAAAAAACAAAGTACTTTACAGAAAAGCCACTAGCATTGTTCTCCATATCTGATGGAAGGCAGTCTTTGCTTTGCTGTTCAGGCCCCCATTTAAGGTGCAAACAGTTTGCTAGCAAGAGAGGACCTTCGAGAAGCGGAAGGCAATATCCTGCCTTGGGATTGGGAAGGATCTGGCTTATAGCACCTCTTCTGCAGTCTGATACAGATGAGAGAGTGAGAGACTCCAAATGCATGGTGTTTTCCTTTTACTTCACTCCAAAGGTAGTGCCTTCAAATGCTCCATAACACATCGAAACATGCAGACAGCAGTGACTCATCTGGGAGAGTCACTCATGCCATTTACTGTCCAACACCTGGAAATTTGGGAGGTCTCCAGACCCACATTTCATAGCTCCTGTGTGGTCACACACTGACGTGGGAAAATTGAAGGTTTCTTTTAGTTGTGTCTAGACTTTTTTTTCCAGTGCTTGTGACAAGAGGTTTCTTGCCTAACCTCAGCCCCTTATTGTTCTTCTGACGGTTCCGTGTCTTCCTTCTATTGTGGTGAGTTTCTTTAAAGTTTTCAGTACAAGTGAGGGTAAATCGTTGCCAGTTTCTTCTTGGACCCTGGGGCCCTAAATTCCTTGCTAATAACGTATGCTGCACACTGGGTATCCCTTGACTTCCAATGCTTGTGCCAGAATTCAAGGGAGTATTAAGGTGAGAGAGATGGCACTGTAAAACTGAGCTATGTATCAGGGGAAAGAAGAAACCAAGTCACAAGGAAGCCCTGCCTTGACTCTTCTATAATGTCAGCAGTGGGAGCTTCAGGTTACATATTAGCAAGCATTTCTACATGGGAAGAGTCAGGCATTGGAGCAGGCTGTCCAGGGGAGTGATGGAGTCACCGTCCCTGGCAGCGCTCAAGAAATGTGTAGATGAGGCGCTTAGGGACATGGTTTAGCAGGCAGGGTGTTGAGGGGCTTATGATTGCACTCGATCTTGAAGATCTAAGCATTTTGATTCTACGACTGGTCTCCAGTTTCTCCTTGTTTCTCTTTAAGAGGTTTTATTTTTCATAGTTTCCTCACGTAAACAGTCAGGGCTTCTAGTGCTGCAACCAAAGAGGATGTTGGTTGGTAGAATACTAGGAGAGGTCAGCTGTTGGCAGAGGAAGCAGGGAGCCGTTAGGCCAAGGAGGATCTAAGGAATCGGGATTTCTTAATTGCAACCACAGAAATGAGGAAGAGGAAGTGAAGAGATCCTGTGTTGAAGGTTCAGCTTGTCATAGTAGAGAAGCTGCTTAGGGCACTTCTTGTTGCTGCAGGTGATTGTGTGGCAGGCTTTCTCCCATCCTCAGCTCTCCCTTCTTGTGGTTGGAAGGATCCTGGCCTACTGCCCAGGGCTGTGTACCCAGGAACACTTATTCTAGCATCAGATGCTAATTTCTGCTTACAAAGTTCTTGCTAATCTTTACCTGTTTTCTCCCTTATAGTGATGGCAATTCTGAATAGTCATATTAGAACTGTTGCTAAGACAGTTAGGGAGAACTGGTTTTACTTTCTACTTGACCAATTTAAAAAAAAATCTGAATTTAGTGGAGGGACTGGAGCATTACTTTGCTGTACTTCTTTGAGGCAGCCTTTAATTTTTTTTTTTCACTAAACTTACTGAACAGTTCTTTGAAAATCTTTTTGACATCCAATTTAACCAAATCAGGAGCTCTCTTCATCTCCCAGGAAGTGGCTTTATGCTCACATGAGATGACTTCCCAGGGCATGTAGATATTAGGATAATTTGGTTAAAGACTCTTGTGGTTTTTTTTGTTTGTTTGTTTGTTTGTTTTTTTGTGTGTGTGTGTCTTGCTCCTGATCTCCTCTGCTCTGGTGCTCTGGTGAGCATTGGCTGCAGGAAGGAGTTTGTTACTGAGGGTCTGGTGACCTGGAAAGAAGCTGCCTAGTACCTCAACTTCAGTAAACTTCTGGAAGAGCAGCTTGAGTTTTTCTAGGATAGTCCCTGTCAGTGTTAACTTCTTGCAGAATGTCTGCTCTCCATCCCTTTTCACTCAGCAGCTCTTTCATTTGTCTGCTTCTTACTGCCTCTTGGCAGCTTTCCCTTCCAGACCAATTAATCCTTCCAGTCCTGTTCTCCTGTTCACTGGCCTTTTCATCTTTCTCACCTCTTCCTGGAAGCTGCAGAGCTCTACCCAAGGTACTGTAATTTAAACAGCATGTAAACACTCACTGGAGTCTGTTCTTTGAATTTTCTTGTGCACCCTATTTGTCAGTCTTAGGGCATACTGATATATGACGTAAGTGGTCAAAAGCTGTGGCTGGAGAATGGAACACTGGATTGTTGTAACATGTCCGTTAAAGAATGGTGCTGGGTTTTGAGTTAGCTTTTGCAATAACCAAACGTTTTTTTTAAAGCAAACCGAAAGTTTCAATCCTAATCCTGCTTGATCCATTAGGCTCTTTTATAGTTCAGTTTGAATTTGAAGCCATTGTATCCCGCAGGAAACCAATGAAACAGGTTGTAGTTAATGCAGATCATGGTCCTAGGGCTATTCCATGTGCTGACAGCAGTACAAACTGGAGGTGATTCTGCTTAGGTGATGGAGGAGCTTTTTAGTGAATAGAGGGGGAACTTGAGGCTGCTATTAAAGAACTGGATCTTGTTCTTAGCTCAGTCTGAAGTGTCCCTGTGTAACCTGTGTATTGAATTTGTGGACTGAGAGAATGTCCACCTGGCACCTCCGAAGACAAAGTGTGAGTCTCGGATATGCTCCTGGATAAAGACTCTGGAGTTCATAGTGTGAGTGAATTTAGACCTTTTGTTTTCTTGGCAGCCACCTGAGGACAAATATGTGCTCCAAAGTACTGGGGTTTGGAAATGTATTATGTATGAACATGGCATTGGTGGGAGGTACAGTGCAATAGGATATTTAGTACAGCTAAAGCACTACATTTTAATGGTATTTGATATGCTTATCCTCTTTTTCATTTTTTCCCTCTCGTGAGCTTTTCCAGATATGATAAACTTGTAGCAGTTAAAAGAGGCTGTTAGCTGTTCTCTACGGTGAAGGCTCCAGCTGTAAAAGCTACCTATCAGGCTGCTGGCTGCAACTTCACTGTACTGATTGTCGCTGCAGAGGCAGCTCTCTGAGGTAGCTTGGTCTTCCTTCGTGAGACTCTGCAGTGGGCTAGGACCAGTTGTCCCTGTCTGCTGTGACCTTGAATTGGAGAACTTTCTTCTGCTCCTTGATATGTAAAATCATTTATTGCCCTTGTGATCTTGATAAGTTGTTGGTGCGTATCCTGCCAGGAGGAACGTGTCCTCCCCAGTTGAATATTTGTCCCTCTGCTGACTTCTCTCTAGGCTGTCTCATAGCAGCTGGCATTCATCTTTTAATCCTCTGCAGTTTTTACAGTGGTTTGCATCCTACACACACTTAGCATTCTTAGTTACAGCTTGTTCTCATTATCTTTGGGAGGCTCTCCTTCAGCTGGGATTTATTCTGAAGGCTCCGTATTTTTAGGCTGGACTGTGCTGCCTCCGCACTTAGCTGCAGACTGGAGGGGAGGGATGTGTGTGGTGGGGAGAGCTGGTGATTTCCTGGCAGGCTGAATGCTTCACACAATGAATCCTTTCATTATGCTTCCAGGAACAGGGAGGATGCCGGACCAGCTCGTGATTCTGGATATGAAGCACGGAGTTGAAGCAAAGAACTATGAGGAGGTATGTCCCTTGGCTGCCTGCACTCCGCACTCCCCTTTCCCAGCACTCACGTGATGCCATTTGTAGATCTGGGGCTCATGATGGGAAGCTGTTTTCCCAGTGGTGATGAAAGCCTGTCTGCAACCTACAATTCCACTGAAGCTTTGTGTGTTGCAGTGTTTGGGGCCAAATATCAGCTAAAATCCATTCTGTGCTTTGAAGGCCTAGTGTGTGAATGCCTTTGCCAGCATGGTGTCACCCAGCATAGGCGTTAGAGGCAACAAGAGGCTGAGCTGTATAGTTTCCCCTGACTCAGCAGCAGAGGGCATTTTAGGTTACTATCAGATCAACCTGAAGGTGACATTGCATTTCTATGGCTGTTGCTTTAATAACTGAGGGAGGTATTGTTCTGACAGTTAAGAAATGGTACTTGTGTGTTTCTAAGACTCGCCAGTGTATCTGTATATAGGTATTTGGCAGAGTAGGCGGTGTGCAATGGGGATCTGGTTTGAAGGTGAGACTTTGGAAATGGGCATGAAACATAGATGTTTCTTTTTTAGAATTTAATTTTCTTGGACTGAAAAGCCAGGTGTGTGGAAGAGCAGTTGTTCCATGGTTGAAGCAGCCTCTGACTGACTTGTAGGCTGAATTTTGGTAACTGCTACTGTGCTTTTGGCTTGCTAGGATTTAAAATTGATTGGCTTTCAGTAGATCCTGTGCCTGAAAAAATGAGAGTTACTGGTGAGAAGTTCTTGCCTTGTGGAGGAGAGCGAGTGGCAGAGGCAGTGGCCAGTGGCAGTTAGGAAGACTAATATATTTCCAGGCTGGTCTTGCTGGAGTTTCATATTGTTGTGAGCCTTTGGGCTAGCACATCGCACATGGAGAATAACGAACTGCTTGGGGGCAGAGAAGAGCAAAGGAGTAATTGGGCCAGGTGGCTAGCTGTTGAATAGCTAACCCAGCTATTGAAGGACTACAGGATGTTGACCCCAATATTATGACCCCAGAAGTGTGACTGAATTATGGCAACTTTCCACGTACAGGATTTCTTTGAAGACAGTCCTGAGAAATATGCTTGAGATATATTGTTGTAATGGCTTGTAAATTCTGTTCCCATGTAGAAAGGTTCCTTTATGCTGATATATCTGCATCCTTACAGGTTGAACTAACATAATTATCTTGGACTAAAGTCAGAATACATCACACTCCTTTCCAGTGTAGTTAGATTAATGCAGAAGGTCTGAGGGCAGATTTGGGTGAGGAATGTAGTTTGGCAGTCCTATCCTGCTATCGAATCTAGATCTTCACAGGGGTAGGAAGCAACCTTGAGTTCTGGAGACCTCTCAGAATGACAGATGATGTCCAGCCTTGTTGCACAGCATGTCTGTGAAGTACTGAAACTGGTTTACTCTTTATGCTGCTGATGATGTTGTTTAACTGTGCTGCTTTGCAATGTGTTTCCCCCTTGTGTCCAAGTTGTTGTAAAGTTTCTGGGTTTTTTTTGGTCAAGACAAGTCATCAGAGGAGAGCACTGTTTTCTGTGATTCTCTCCTGGATTTGTTGCTTTCTTGAGCGTTTTATGAGTAAGGTGTCATGCTCTACGGCTTTGTCAGTTGTTCCTTGGGATAGAGAAGCAAAACTTTCCCATCTGACAGATGGAAATGGAGGTAAGGAAAGGTGCAAGGAAGTCTCGGAGACCTATATCTCCAAGTCCTTGCTATATTTTGAAACAATGTGTTTCTTCTGGGAAGAGAGTTGGGCCTTGGCCCATCTGTGAGTGCCCCTTGAAGCTTGATGGAGTTGTTCTCTGGGTTATTTTGGTGGCCAAGATGTTCTCATGCCTTCCAGGCTGATGGTGTTCCCATTGCTTACCATCATGGATGCTTGGTGGGCCTTTTACAAAATCCCTTGCAGCAACTGTGCATGTTGGATGGGAGGTTGGATTCACTAGAGGTGAGAGAGATTGAAGGATATATATCTGAAAGTCTGTGCAGGACTGAGAGTATCCTCACCTATTAAGACCAGCTAAAGGGGTGCAAGATGGAATAGACAAACCTAACAAAAACAAATGAATCTTTTTTTTTTTTTTTTTTTTCTTCTCCTTGTTTGTAACTTGTGAAGCCTTCTGGTGAATATGCAAAAGTGCACTCCAGGAAAGCATTGGAGCCTGTCAGCTGAGGGCGGTTCATCAGCAGAAATGTCCCAGCTGCTGTGTGTGCTACAGGCTGCGGCTGTAGCCGTGTGAGCAGCGCCAGTAGGCAGGATTGCGCTAGTGCCAGTTTTCCAGCAAAGTTCTTCCAGCACAGGTGCGTCCAGACAGCAGGGTTTTGTTAGTGCAGGTTGTCAGCTAAAAAGTGGGAGGGTATTTTAATCTTCTGTTTTCTACCCTTCTCAGGCTCTTTCCAGGCAGGCATTGTTTTGTTGGCAGAATTGTAGAATGGAGTTTGAGGGTCTAGTGCTTACCAAAACATGTGTGTCATGCCAGAGACCCTGCAGTGAAATGGCTGATTAAACAGCACTGTCTTGGCAGTCAGTGTCTCTTCAGATCTGCTCTGCCTGCACAGCTGCATCCAGAAACAGCATTTCTGGGATGCCCGTTCCGTGAGCGCCCTCTGATGCCTGCATGACTGCCTCTTTTTAGCCATGAGAGTTTATTTCTAAGTAATCCTGTGTCCCTGAGAGAGGGGTGCTCCACAACAGTCTGTGAGCTGGAGGTGTGCTGTGTTTCCTGCAGCGATTCCCAGGCCATGTGGTGTTTGATTTCTCTTGTGTTACCTCAGGATATGGAGTCTGGCCTTCGTGCTAGGGATTCTCTCAGTCGTAGTAATGACAAGGTCTGTGCAAGGAACAGAGTTATTCAAAATCTGCAAGGTAGCAGTGGCAGGAATTGCAGTTAGCTTCCCTTATGTAATGCCTTTGTCACACTGGCTAGTCAGGCTGGGCCTGGAAACTTTTGTGACTCCACATATTTACATTTTCAACTTCAGATAGTTGCTGTAATGGAATGTGCATTCTAATTGAATTTCCTGTAGATTTTTATTTTGCCAATAAATATGTGGTTTACAGGAATGTGGGTTGCGTGATACACATAAAAATAATGTCCTGTAAGGTCCAGTTTTATGAAGTCAGCTGTTGGGGTTTTTGTTTGTTTATTTGGTTTGGTTTTTTTCATTGGCTCAAATGGAGCCCATCCCTTACATGTTCCAGCAGCGGCATCTGGTGGCTTGAGGCAGATGGAGCACTTAGTAGCTGCTTGGTTCCTACCAAGAGCACTGTGCTCTTAAGTATGTAATAAAGCCACTGCTGTTAGGAATCAAATTGCTCTGATCTCCTGGAATGTATGGCAATGTTTGGCAAGGTGGGTTTCAGTGCTACTATCTGGTGTGCATATGTAACAGTACTGTATGCATATATAAGTTGGTCACCTGTACCTCGTTCTCTCACTTCTGTTCACTGGATGCTTAGCCATCCAGTAAGCTGTTCATACGTTGTCCTTGGAAGCCAACTGTGATTCAACTAAGATTCATCAGAGTAAGAAGGGGATGTGCCCTGTGTGTGTATTTTGCCCTTCCTTCAAGTAGGAAGAGTAAAATCCATGTTTCTGAGAACTGATGGTGTTTTATGCTATGGTAGTTTCTGTCTTGTAGAGAGATTTCCTTAAGGGAAGAATTCTTTAGATAGGAAGTACGGGAGAAGGAATGGTTCAAGCTGTCAGCCAAAGACCATGTGGGAGCTTTTGTTCACTCTGTGACTTCCTGATTCTTTATTTTCTAGATTGCTAAAGTGGAAAAGCTGAAGCCTCTGGAAGTAGAACTGAGGCGCCTAGAAGACCTTTCAGAGTCCATCGTTAATGATTTTGCCTATATGAAGAAACGAGAAGAGGAGATGAGGGACACTAATGGTAAGAGTTTGTGTATTCCTTGGGAGTAGCAGACCTCTAAGACATTTGGTCTTGCTGAATGTGTTATTAGGACAGATTCTGGTGATGAGGCAATTATAGTGGTCTCTGTCTGTTCTGTTCCTAGTTTGAAAAACCCTCTGATATTTCTCTCCTTCTGAAATAGGCACTCAGTCCTGTGTCCTTTCTCTAGAAATCACTTTTTTTCCTCTCTCTTCTTTTCTAATGTGAGTTCTTGCTGCCAGTTGATCACAGTTTCATCTTGTCCCCTCTCATAAGATGGCTTTCATTTATTCTCATGAACTGCTGGTGCCTTCAAGCTGTTTGGTATCTTGACTTTTAAAACTTTGTAGGGATGAGGAAAAAATGTCTTGGGAATTTTGCCCTCTTGTGGCCATCATGATCTTGTGATGTTGGATTCCTACACAATGGTTTGTTTTCTGTTTCAGAGTCGACAAACACCCGGGTTCTATACTTCAGCATTTTCTCCATGTGCTGTCTCATCGGACTGGCCACCTGGCAGGTCTTCTACCTGCGTCGCTTCTTCAAGGCCAAGAAACTGATTGAGTAAAGGAGCAAGACCTCCTCCCCCTCCTTGCAGCCCCAGCTGGACACCGCTGGGAGCAGACCTGGCCCTTGGAGCCATCTCATGGATGTTACCCACTGACTGGAGCTTTCCTGCAGGAATTGGCCCCTAAAGGGGGAGGGGAACACAGACATTGGAGGCAATTGGGGGCTTTTGAAAACCTATCGGATGTTGCGGGGGGAGGTTGTGAAGGGTTTGGGGGTTCCTGGGCACCGGTTAAATAAAAATGATGTTTCCATGACAGCTGCAGCAAGCTTTTGCGCTGTCTGTTCTCCATTTTTAATCCTGGCTTGATGATGCCTCCCATCTGTGTGTGACTGTAGTGTTACTGTGAGCCACTTGATCCTGCCGAGCTCGCTAGGTGTGATGCAGCTGGCACTGGCACAGCGCAGGGCATTCCCTATTATGACCAGGTGGGATCCAGGCCTCGTGCAGGCAAAGGTCAGTGCAGAGCAGAAGGATTCATCATTCGGGCAGGGCCTGAGGAAAGAGGGAGGTCCAACAGTTGGTACCCTCTTTCTCCCTGTGGAAGTTTAAATCTTTATGCTGATGGGTCCAGGCACTTGAGTGTATGGGGCGGTTCAGGCTGGAGAAGGGGGAGCCTTGGAAGGAGAACTTGCTACCATGCTTGAGCTTGGAGAGGAGAAGCATGTCCTGCTCTGATAAGCTGTCCAGCCTTGGTCTCACCCTTGCTCCCTTCATTTTTCTTGGATTAACCTCTTCTCTATTTCAGGTTGCGTGAAAGCCATGGTCAACAACAGCTTCTTGCAATGGAGACAGCAGGCATCAGTCAGATACAGTCACAGTGTAAATAGGAGTAGGCTGTGCTAGGAAACGTTGTCTTACGTTGAGCAGGAGACTTTTCTTACCTAAAACTGTATAGTTTATTCAGCAAACAGCTGGCTGAATCTCCCTCTTTGAGACCTCAAAACAAGGAATGTGAAGCAAGAAGGTCTGTACCCTGCTTTGAGGTCTGAGGATGCAAGAGGTGCTTTGCAGGTTAGCAGAGAATTTGCTGAAAGTATGTGGATGAACTAGAAAGCACATTAGGCTAATGCTGTGCCTGTGGGGCATCTGAGCTGTGCCATCAGCAGAGCCATTGTTTCCTACGCGGTGTTACAGAGAGCAAGTGGAATCACACAGGTTTTTAGCCGTCCAGATGGCATTATGTCAGATAATCCAGGCTAGGAAAGAAAGCAGGCATGTTAATTTCCTGGATTTATATGCTGCAGTTTTTAGGCGCTATTTAAAACTTCCACCTTCTCTGCATTCCTTCAGAGCAAATGGTTCAGCAGCACAGGAGCGTGGACTTGTCTAGACCATTCTGCCTAGGGAAAGGGTTGTCATGGCTCAGCCTATCATTTTGGAAAAGCAACCAAACAAACGTATGTTTATAATTTCTAACCTTAATCTGATCTATTGTTGGGAGGGGAACAATTGTTCAGGGTGAGACAATGGGAAAGAGGATGAAAAGACGACTTGCTATCATCCAGTACATTAGGACTTTGTACCTCCTTTTTCATTGCCAAGATCCTGGAGTTGTTATTTCCACAGGAAAGTGCTTTTAATTTGTTTCCTTTTTAATAAAGCCATATGAAGAACCGAAGTCCACTCTTCTCCCCCTGCATCCACCTTATCCTTGTAAATTTTTGAGAGATGTTACAGTGCAGAACAGCAGTTACGCCACAGCACTGAACTACAAAAGTCACTTGAAGTTAGGTTTAGGTCCTACAGTTTGAAGCCTGTAGCAGATCTGTTAAGGTTTTGCATTTTTATATATATATGAATTGAAAAGACAAGGAGGAGTCTTGTCTTGTCTGTTTTGATATCCTCTCCCTGATCTTATGAGAGTACAAAACAAATCTTTATCCTAAAAATGGTGGTGAGGCTTTTAGTTCCCCAGGTGACTGTTGCAGTATCATCATTACGGATGTTGCTTTTTGACCTTCACTGTTCTGGTATGGTTACCAGAGAACAGATGTGGGGGACTAGTATGAATTTATCTGTAATGATTGGTTGGGGGGTTTTGTCAATTTTCTCAAATAAAATTTCTTTGGGGAAGAGTAACCTACCTCAGTTGTCTGTGCGAGTCTTGTCCTCTTTGTGTGCGTTCCTTCTGGCTGCTGGTCCCTGCAAGCTGACCTGTCATAGGAAAAAAGCAAACATGCAGACCCCGCCAAGACTTTGCGTTTCTCTACCGAAAGTTGTTTTCTAAAGAATTTCAGAATTCTGGAGTCTGGAAAAGACTATATATACTGGATTCTGTCTGGGGAATAGAATCAATACAGTAAATGCTGCTCATTCAGAAAGGGTTGTGTCCTATAAAGGTCTGTTTTGTTTGTTACCTCCCCCTACTTCCTAATTACCTCCTCTATGTGGAGGGATTTTGAGAATACCAGCTTGGTTTATACTTGTCTGATAGTGAAATAGGACTGATGCTGTTGAGTACAAGATTCATTTTTTCACTGTCCGCTCCCAAATAAGAAATTTAATTACTTGCAATATTTTCGTTTCAGAGGAAACTGTAAATTGTTGCAAAGGTGACCTCTATGTGAGCAACAGATGTTTGCTGAAGAGTGATCAGGTATTTGCCTAACTGCTGTCAGATACGCACTGTTGGGCCTCATGCAGTGACCAAGTAAGATGTAATATAATAGGGCTGAGACTTCTTAAATGCTACATAACTGGTTAGTAGTATCAGGGAGAATTTCAAGAAGGGAAATTCCCAGAGGATTAACCTCTACAAGTTCTTGCTTGGATGAATATTTGAGTATGTGAAATCATACAGCTGTTCTTATGCGGTAGGTTGGAGGTAGATCTGAGCTGTTTCAAAGTACTGTGGTTGTAGAGTAGCGTGTTCATTCCATTTTACTTCTGGGAAATGGGCTAAAGTTGAGCTGTTACAGATACTTGGGCCTGAGCCCATCTTTGTGTGTGACAGATGCATCACTGTTAAATCTATAATTGCCTGTAGCAAACTGCATCAGACGTTTCCAGCCTCTTCCTCCCACTTCTCAACATGACTAACAGTTTAATTATCACGCAACTTTCGCAGTGCGTGAACATTCCTAAGTAAGGTATATCTCTGTGTAATCCCCCTCCTGTTATGTCAACGTAAATTGTGTTCTTTGTAAAGAGTACCCAGGGCAGCTGCTGCGTGTGTGCCCACTTCAGGGGACAAATGTTCTTACACTCTGCTCACTTCTCACGAGGCAATACATGAAAAATAACCCACGTGTACAACATTTGTGTTGTCTCGTAACCAACAGATCTGGGTGTGTAACTACAGGGCAACCTCTGAAGGACTTTTCACTTGAGCTAGGCTTTCAGCTGGTTGGCAAGATCTTTAGTGGACTCCAGCCTGTACAATTCATGGGCTCCTACAAGAGGCGTTTGGGAAAACTAGTGTGGCCTCTCTTAACTGTTGCAGATTTATGGAATGAATTTCTGTCTCATTAGTTGAGTCCTTCAACTGTACTTACTGCTGAGGCCCAAGATGTCCTTGCCTTTAATGAATTGTCTCTGTGGGAAATGAACTTTGCTTAAGTTGAAGGGCACTCTGTGGAAAGGAGAGAGCAGGAGGGATGTGGAGCTGCTGGAGAGAGTCCAGCGCAGGGCCACAAGGATGATCAGGGGCCTGGAACATCTGCCCTATGAGGAGAGGCTGAGGGAGCTGGGCCTGTTCAGCCTGGAGAAGAGAAGGCTGAGAGGGGATCTAATCAGTGTATATAAATACCTCAAGGGAGGGAGTGCAGAGGACGGTCATGGTCTCTTTTCAGTGGTGGCCACTGATAGGACTAGAGGAAATGGCTGGAAACTGAAACATCAAAAATTCCATAGGAACTTAAGGAAAAATTTCTTAACAGTGAGGGTGACAGAGCACTGGAACAGGCTGCCCAGAGAGGTTGTGGAGTCTCCTTCTCTGGAGATCTTCAAAACCCGCTTGGATGCAGTCCTGTGCCACGTGCTTTAGGTGTCCCTGCGTTTGCAGGGGGGTTGGACTAGATGATCTCTAGAGGTCCCTTCCAACCCTAAGCATTCTATGATTCTATGATTCTATGATTCTATGATACTGAACCATCTTTCACAGGAGAAGATTTGAATGTGGTGGTTTGTGAAGACTGCAGCTGTTCAGGGTGGGTCGTATTTGCTGCCTTTCCCCATCCTTTAAAAAAAAAAAAAAAGTTATCAGACATCTTTTGTGTTCTGGTATTTCTACCCCAAATAACCACTGTTATGCTGTTTGTGGGGTGACTGTAGAAGACCTATAGAAGTCCTGTCCTTTGGGGAAGATGGGAGGAACAGAGGATTTGGAAAGACTCTGCCTGTTAGTATTTTTTGGACTTTTTCATAAAGCTCAACCAGATGAGCGCGGGCATTTTCTGCAAGTCTAAAGTATAAGTTTACACAGAAAACTCTTTGGGGTTGTTTGTGATAAATCTGTTTTACATCACACTGAAATGAGCTAGGGGTTGACTTACTTGAGCCACATCTGAAACAACTCCCTAAACTTTCTACAGAATAGCGATGAATGACTCCTTATGTTGCAAGTGGTCCCTGTGGTTTATCACCTTAAACTAAATGCCGTAGCTTACTATGTGTGTCATGTTATGTTGTGCTGCTTAAAATGCAGTAAAAGCAAAATTGTGGAGTGGCTGAACCCGATTGTAAGTACTGTTGTGATCATCAGCTTATGAAAGGCCAAGATGAAATTGCAGATAAGAATGAATAAATCTACTTATCTACTTTTTAAATGTGGAATATGAATATTGATTTTTTTTCCAAGTAGTCTGGGGCTTTTCTGGCAATTGTTCTGGATTCTTTAAGCTTATTTCCATGAGGGTTTTTTTTTTTTTTTGGCCAGATTATATATTGCCAGATTACATCTTGCTAGTTATCTCCCTTACAGGGGAGGCAGACGTATTGACTAATATTTAGCAGAACGTATCTGACTTTTTCATCCCATTCTTGTAACTCCTTAATTTGAAACCTCAAGTGCCATCCCTGCTACTTGGAAGGACAACCTCTTTCTATGGAAAGAGGCACAACCCACAGCCAATAAACTTGGATATTCACTTTTGAAATATAATTAATAGTTAATATAATTAATAATGGGAAATGTGAAGAACTCTTTAAGCCTAACCCTGTTACAAGGAACCTCAGTCATGTCACAATCTAAGAGCAATAAAGAATTGCTCAAGGTAGTGAGGTGAAACTGGACAGGGTTTTGTTTCCGTTAATATAATTAATAAAGGGAAATGTGAAGAACTCTTTAAGCCAACCCTGTTACAAGGAAGCTCAGTCATGTCACAATCTAAGAGCAATAAAGAATTGCTCAAGGTAGTGAGGTGAAACTGAACAGGGTTTTGTTTCCAGTCTTTTTAGTGATCTGTATGTCAGCTCCTGAACTCCAATGTGAGCATAGGATCATGTATCCTAAAGTGTACATTCTCTAATATTAAGTTGTTTTTCGGTCTGACAGACAGAAACAAACTTTCAAAACAAAATAATTAAAAGATAATAATGCCCACTATGTATGCAGAAAATCATTTACCTAAGATTAAGGTCGTTAATACTTCCTTATGACAGAGAAGTTATTGCAGCATGAGCTCTAAAATATGATTTATGCAGCTTTTAGTTTATTTCATGACATCTCTTCGATTTTTTTTTAAAGTAGTAACTTTTTAAATATGACTCAGCTGATTTGATTACCATAATATAGCTTGAAAGCTTTTTAGGAACACAACCCCTCAACTCTGCACTTCTCGGGAAGGAGAAGTGGCCATTTGAGCCCTGCTTCCCCCCCGTTGTCGCCGTAACGGCCACGGCGCAGGAGCGGGCGAGAGCGCGCGCGGGGTCAGCGCGGCGGCAGGAAGCGGTTCCGGGTCGGGGGCGGGAGCCAACATGGAG